>JBBHKE010001463.1:0-158602 GCA_037447655.1 Zygnema cylindricum
GGGCGGGCGCGGTTAGTCGCGAAAAATCAAGATTCGGTTTTTTTTTTTTTCGTAAACGACGGTCGGTTAACGGTTAACAATTTTGGAGCGTGACAAAACTCGGTCGGGCGTCGGTTACCCAGATTTTGAAAAAAAAAAAACGGTCGGTTTCGGGTATGAATTTTTTTGACTTTTGCGACCTCTGCACTACAGTAATAGCGATTCACGGTGCACTGAACGATACACCGAGTATCGCTACGCTTACGCCTTGGATCGCTAGTAGCGTTAGTAACAATAATTTGGTGCCCCCTTTAGACCCTCGAAGCTAAAATACAATTAATGTTTCTATTTTTCCTTTTACGTTAACATATACCTAGCGAATGTTGTGTATCGAAGTCCCCTTGCCGATATTGATATCTATCTACAGTAATTTTGGGTATTTGATAATCGATAAATCACTATTACATATCGACAGACACAAAATCGTGATTATAACGATGACCATTGGTTATATTTCGAACATCGAATTAATAGCGATGAGTTTTTACCCAATAGTCCAATACACAACATTGAAATAGCGGTTATACTATGGGAATGTGTCTCCAATGTAGTGATAGATGTAATATTTGCGTTAGTGATTTTTGGCGTTAGGCAGATGAAACCATAATAGAGTTAACAACACTAATTCTTCCGCTACACTAATTACTGCTTTACACTACAAGCTAATCACTCTACACTTATGGCAAATATTTATTCCAGGGTTCACCCTTTCTCTATACGACATCGTTGATTTTATACACATTAGGCTTCAAAGTTTTTTTTAATCGAGGCAAATTTAAGCTTTCTTGGGTTGTGAAGTAGGATACACAGTCAAACGCCAAGTGTCGCACATACTCCCACTATGTTCTCAACTAAGTGTACAAGTGCCTCTCGTGTGGATGTTTTGTTTTTACATGGAGTGGCAATAACATCAGGTGACGTAGTTTTCACACAACCTCTATGATCCTATGTTTCCTCGCGAGCAACATTACATATCGATGTTACGCCTCGAGATGCAACAACCCCTCACTAACGTGACTACGGGCACAAAGACACAATTGATAGTTTCATAATATTTGATTCCGAGATCTTTGTGACCTTTGACTCTTTAGTTGACAATTATTACTTGACCCCGTTGGACGATCTTTTAAAGTTAGAGGACCGGACAACCCATTCACTAACTCTCATGTCACTTTTCAACGCCAATGTATCCCTACGCCCTTTAACGTTATTGAGTTTTGTCGCCCTTAGACGTTCTCATGTTTCACCCCTTAATTGACATAGCATGGTGGTGAATGATGGTCGATGATTATGAGACTTACCCCCACGTCTCCTGGCACATATAAACGATATTCGTAATTTAGATCTATAGTGTGGCATAATATTAGGCTCAACTGTCCAAGGTAGTTTCTAGTATTTTTACGGTTTGGGTTTTGTTTTTTGTTTGTGTTTTACTTGCTTTTCCTTTTAGGCTTTTATTGTTGTTGAACCTTTGTTGTGCTTTTTGTTTTTCACGATTTTGGTCGTTTTCCTTTGGTGGTCATCAATCATTTTCAAATTTCAATCTTGTTTTGTACTTTGATGCTCTTACCATCTAGTTTACCGAATAAATCTTTTTCTATATAAGACTAAAGTTTGATTTCATGGAAAAAAGTAAAATAAAGTTCGATCCACCCGTTCGAATTCAGAGAGGGTACAATAATTAGTTGCTCGTCGTCTTTTTCTGATAAAAGATTGGAATCAAGCAGCCACCGATTAGCAAAAAAAAACGTGAAAGTTCAACCTTTTGAAAAATGAAATGTAACGTTTTAGACCTATTGGACTAATATCCGTGGCGAAACATTTATGGTTCGGACTTCAATATTGTACCGTACACAAAAGCATCATTTCAAGGTAAAATAAAGATTGATATCTAAGATCTGTTGGGTTCGAACACGCGGCTACAGAAAGTGTAGGGTCAAATGAGACAAAATAGATAGTGTTGGGTATCGCGTAAATTCATATCGCGATAATTTCGATATTCAATATATTGAATATCGATCGAGCAACCTTCTCGATATATCGTACAAAGACCAACATAAACTATCGCGATATATATCGCGATCTCTAGTATTTTATAAATTTAATATTTAATATTTTAATTTAATATATTATTTTAGCGAAAAAAACAAATTGTTTGATACGCCACGTACGACTTGATTTTCGTTCCGTGACTTAAAGGTACACCGTGAATCGTTATTAGCGTATAGAAATTATTAGTGCGGATAAAGAATTAGTGTGATGGATTCTAATTTGTGTATCAATCCCATTTTCAAAAAAATGTTTAATTGTAATTTTTTCATAACGTTGTTTTGGGTATACATGATCCGCCGTCATAACATATACGTTAAAATAGGTGGAAGTACAAATTATGACAATCCGTACGACGTCGAGTCCTTCTAGTGTAAAAATCCATAATTCTATTTTGGGCTTGCGGATATACAATAATTACGCCGTTCATAACTATACACTAAAATAGGTACGGATAAAAACCGTCGAAACGTACGGGTTTATTTACTTTCATTTAAGTTCATTCATGATTCTAATAAGCGAATGTTTTGCATGCGGTGAATTGATAACATTAAAAATGGTGCGAGGACAACATAGGGCGAAACGTACATTGTCACGTCATAAAGTCGATTCCATGCATCGGGTTGTTAAACACCAGTTACGTTATAACGCTATGTAACCGTACAACTTCAATATGTTCATTCAGTTAGATTTGTATTGTATAATGAACGAAACTATAACGGAAGGTATTCTATGTGTACGTTTCGTTCCACATAACGTACATTGAACTCAGTGATTGATTTATATTTCCTTGTCGTTCGCGGAGAGAACGAACGTTGTGTTGTGTGACGTTAAATAAGGACCCTTAATCTTAATAAGGTGCCCAGTGGGTTGCTTTATTAGAGCGTTGTTCCATTAGGCGGTCTTAGTAAACGTCTAAAATTCGTTTACTGAAGAGACAATTCCATTGTGTCAGGTCAGTAACCGACATTTTTTTTGCGTAGCACAGTTTGATTGGTCCACCTAGTAGATAAATGTGATTCTGGTAATCTCTACAGAATCTCTAATAGCATATTCTGACCACACATTTTTACAAACGAAGGTAAAAAGTGACTCGTACGACTTATTGAATAAAATCTGTACGGGTGGACGAAACTTAAAATTTGTAAAAACGTACGAAAATGTCAGAATGGTCAGTGGATGGCGACAGACGCGTGAAACAATATCCTCCGTCAAAGATTTTCTTGCGGCTTCCGGTGGCCTCGCATCCTCCTGGGCGGAAGGCACATGTCATGTGAGACGTGTACCAACCTAGTCTCGCGTTCGTCGTGGATATTTGTTCAATTTTCCACGAGGCACAATGCAATTCGTTCAGGCGCTGGGAATTGACCTACTCGGGGTCACTTGTTGCGAACTGAAAGTGTCAGACGATGTCATATCCGATTATGCATCCGACGGTCCACATTAACGCCCATAAACATGGAGAATCAAATCCCTTATTCAGTAGCCTTGTTTTCTGAATTTTTTTTTTTGGGTACGGCACTGTACGGAACAGTACGGATTTCAGTAAACAACGTCATTTTTCCCCTAATGGAACCTTGCCCTTAGAATCAATGCATTGAAATATTGGGACTTAAGACTAATAACGATGCGTTGACTTAGATCAAACGTCAAACAAACCTCTTATTAGTATCACTGTTAATTCTAATTGAACATAAAACGAACAAAAAACACATATTAGGATACATGTTAATTCTAATTGGCGGTAATCCAGCGACGAAAGCTGATCATGCGTCGTCGTAAGATTATCATTGGTTGTTGCTGAAAACACGTGGCATGTTTGTCATCCACGCATTCCCAAAGATGGTCGCGTTTCATAGATGACGTTAAAACAACCGATTGTCGGGGTAACGACGCCGCATTTTTTCCAATCATCTTTTTGCCGTACAACATGTAAGCTGGAGGTGTTTTTATGGCGCTATGAACATTACACCGACGACGTAAGTTTTGAAATATTTTGGCAATTTTAAAGCAAATTTTTACGAGATCCCACTTATATTCTCGCGTTTTGAAATATTTTTAAATTGAAAGTCGTGCTAAAATTCAAAGTCTAGATTCTAACTGAAAAAAATAAAATGGCAAATCCCTCTATTGCATTTCGTGTATTATATAAATGTAGTTTTGATAATGGCAACAACACTATCGTTACTTCTTCCTCATTTGCTTAGGTTGACATTTTCTTCCTTTTCGGCTGCTGCTACTTCTTTTTTTTTAGGTGATATTAATTGTTTGAGAGTATGTGGACCCTTAATAGAATTTGGGGCGCCAACCCGGGCAATAAAAACAACAATCCCCATAACGCTCAGGTTGAACAAGATGAGGAAAATGAAAGAAACGATGAGGAAAACGCATATCCGAACAAGGAAGAGAGTGAGGCGGAAATCAAAACGTCGGTAGACCCGGCGGCCATTGTGGAAGGTTTTTTCCGTCCTCGGCCAATACAAAAGAACGTGTCTCCCACCGTAAAGTTCAACACGTGTCGACTAAGGCAACTCGGATGCGAGTAATACACTGGATGCTGAAAGACTGTGAAAATAACGGCTCAGCTGAACTCATTCGAAGGGCCATAAGAAAGTTTCCCGAGCATTTTACCGGAGTGTACGGTATGAGTAAGCCATTTCAACCAAACGTTCTCCCATTTATTAAATGATTTCGTTTCCTCCATCCTTTTGTGTTATTATTCTCATTCACAATGTGTTGTTATATTTTAATTTTGTTGTGCTTTTAAATTATTTGTACAATATTATTTTGGAACGTCGCCTTTCTCTCTCAAACTACATACTGACTTCTCACTAACTCTCCATTAGTGCGTGTTTTTCTATATTGTCGACTACTTTGCGTTGTTTTGTTATTTTTTAGTATTATTTTCCAAGTGTCTTGCGATTTCTTTATGATGACAACGTACTAGCGATGACGTGTATTTTTCGTGGTGGACGCGACGACATCATGTCGGCGCTTCAATGATGGATACGACAAAATAATTGAATGGATGAGGATAACTTATTAAGTCGAAATTGTGAATGACGGACGAGAGTGGTTCGTCGTTTAGACTAAACCACCAACGCCATTAGTTCAGATAATCCAACGTTGGTATTCTCGCATGTAATTCGCGCACGACGACATTGTTTCGTCGAACCAATATTGGGAAACTCGAATAAAGTCGAACGCTCGACGACATTCTGTCGTCGCTTTAATGTCGGTTTATAAGTCGCAGGGCCAACAATTCAATTTTCCGAATGTGAATATTAGACTATTTTTAAAGCTAGACTATCTCAGTTAAGGTTTTAGTAAAAGAGCATATTTTACGTTGTTTTTGTCTCCCTCAATTGTGTATTTTCATTTTTATCACTTAAACAAAAGTTTTGTCTTTAAATGGAGGGGGGTCAACGACCATTCAAACGAATACGCTCTGCCATTCCGAGGGGATTTCGTCCACTACCAACAACGACCGCGATCGGGGGTGATATACATGGAAGGGAGAACTTAGAGAGGGAAAGGGGTGTAACCGAATGAGTGTTGGGGAATAGGGTGGAACCGGAAGAGGGCGGTACAGAAAGGGTTGGAATGGAGTTGGTTTTGAGGGAGGGGGAAGAATCGGGTGTTGACATAGATGAGATGGAGGAAACTGAGGCGGTGGGGAGGGAAGGGAGGGGTACGGAGAGGGTAATAAGGGGAAGTGTGGTGGAGCGGGAATTACCAAATGAAGGGATTAGAGCGGACGAAGAAGGTGGCCGCGAAGTAGAAGAGGGTATGGAGGTAGACAAGGAATATGAAACCTCGAGAATTTCGTCGGACGAGTCTATTGAGGAAGGGGAAGAGCCTACGGAAGAGGAGGAAGAACAGGAAGAAACCGAATCGTTGGACATTCCGGTCACAAAATACAACGACGATCCCTTAACCTCGGACCGACAATCTTCGGAGAGCTCGGAGAGACGCATGGAGGAATAATATGGAGACGACGACGAGGTTGTCGCTTTTCCACCATCACCGAATCGTGATAGAGCTTTTGTGGCGTGACCAAGGACCAAGGACCAAGGACCGTAGATTCCGGTCGAGCGTGATGTGGTAATCCGAAAGGAAGAACCCGATTGGTTTTTCCCGCCTCCAGTCGGAGATGAGGCCATGGATGGCTTCCGACCGACGGCTGCCCATAACATCCTGATCGAGGATTGGTCGTGCTATTGGCGTTACGGTGAGGCTCGGCCTATTGACCAGTGGTTAAACCCCGTCCCGGAAATTCTCGACATCCCTCGGGATGTCCCCGCCCACCCAACATGGTTGTATATCACATCATACAACCATGCGTCAAATTTCCCATACATTAGGCATTTTCAGCCTAATGACAAACGTTTCACATGGATTTTACGTCGACCGATTTGATTTGAAATAGATGTCCCGGAATTAATCCAACATTATCACCCTTGGGACCCACGGTTATTTACCATTCTACGTCGTGCAATTCATATTCTGGAACTAAATGAATTTTTAGATGCTCGAAGTGCAGTCTTACAACGCTTCCGAAATGTGCAAGTGAGGCGTACGTATCTTTGAGAAATTCCGAGGGTCCCACATGTTGATGAGCCCCCTCCACCACCGGAAGTAGAACAATTGAGGAATGAAGTTCAAAATCTCAATCGCCGTTTGGAGGCTCAAGAAATAGCGATGATAACGGTTCGTCGCTTAATTAATAATTTAACTCAAGAGCTTGCTGACATTAGGCGACGTTGATGGGAGATGACGAGGGTCAATTTCGTGGCCTTCATTCGAAGGAGAGGTATCCCGATTTAGCCCTCAGCCTACATTGGGTGCCACAATTTTGTTTATTTTTTTTATTTATCATACAAGTGTGAATTTAATATTTCTCTCCATTTTTTTCACAAAATGAATGTTAATTCGACTTTAAGTCATACATTTGGTTTTTTTGATATCGCCATTGTGTTTGATAATCCTCTTTCTCGGCTTAATGACAACACAAGGTCGTCGCTAGTTCGTCCACGAACTGAGGATTTCTCATTGGTGGTTGGCAACTCACTACGTATCAACGATGTTTCTAAAAACAAAAAATTAACTCTGCAGATATAACGACGAGTTTCTGTCGTCGCTGAATCTGCGACAGCAACTATTCGTCGCTGAATATTGTTGTTTCTTTTTAGAGTCGTTCCAATTTTTTATACGACTTTCCATTCAAGAATCTCATTAATATTTTTGACATTGTTTATTGTTTATAGGGTACCAAAAGGCCAAGCGATGTTGGGTAGAGAGGAGGTCCACGCTTGGCGGAATACGAGAGACAACCCGGACGTTCTCTACTTCTAGTTTTGGGACGAGATCGGTGGCGGTTACCAAGGCTTTGCCGGGACGAGGAAGGAAGGAAGCCGCTTGGGTCACTGTTATACAGAAGGAGTTAGTTTAAGATTTTAAACGTTTTAAGAAAGCGTGTATGAAGATGTCCACCACAATTCTCAGGGACATCGCTAAGGACATAATAAGAGAAAGGAGGAAAGAGTACGACCCGGAATGGTTCAACAATGATGGGTCGGAAATACATCCAATCATAAATAAAAGGTGGGTGCAGAGGTGTCAAGAGAAGCACAACATTGTTGTGGGTGCACAAAAGCGGAAACTACAATGTAGTCTCGAGAAAGAGGAATACATTGAGCGTACCGTAGCCTTCCACATGAACGTTCTAAAGCGGGGGTTTGAATCTGGTGAGTCACTCTTCATTACGAATATAGTTTAATAACGTTTCCTTTTTTTTGTGTTTTGTTTTCGTTGTATTCCCTACTTAACGGAGTATACAAAAAATAACTAAATTTGTTTTGGCTTGGCGGCGAATGTATAACAGGACTTTTCAACCAAGACCTCATGGAAAACATGGACGAAACTCACATGATAGTCAACACCGATAATGGAAAAACTTTGGGGTTTAGAGGGGATGAAGTGGTAAAATACGTTGATGTTGCCGCAGGAGGCGAATCCATGACTCTCATAGTGAGACTAAGTGGAGGGGTGAACGCTCGTATGGAGAACCCAATGATAATTTTTGCAAATCGTGCAAGAAGTTACCCGATACAAGGTTTACCGGACAACGTCCCGGGTGTGTTTTTTCTCCCTCATCTAATGTTTTCATTTTATTTTTGATGTCTTTTTGACTTTAATGGATTTTTATCTATTTCTCTCCAACCATGTTTTTGTGTTTCATTATTTTATCTATATCTCTTTACCTTGTCCTCGCATACCTCATCCCCCTTTCTCCTACTACAAAATATGGGTTTTTTTTTTCTTTAACACTCTGATTTCTCTTATCTAAAATAATGACTCATATTATAAGCTTTTTATGGTACACGTAGCTTACTTTCCCTCTAATGCATAAATAAGCAAGCATTAAAAAATGCTAGTTTTTTTCCTTTTTTTGTCTATTATATATCTTTTTAGGTGTTTGTTACCGGACTGGTCTGAAGAGATGGAATGATAAAACGGTGTTCCCACAATGGGTCGAAGAGGCGAGGTCTTACCAAGGGGATCGAGATGGACGTAAAAAAATTATCTTCCTGGTCAACTGCGGTGGTTACAATACGTCCGATGAGTTGGAGCGAGTTTTAGAGGCCAAAAACATTGTGTTACAATATTTTCCACCTAATGCAACGCATCTTGTCCAAACGGCCGACTCCTTCGTGATTTCCAAAATCAAGGACGTGTGGAGTTGCATTTGGGACGGTTGGAAGGCGAAAGGAATTGCGAACGGTTAATAGGCTAAACCTTTTAGCCGTGGATGGTTCGGTAAACTGGTTGGACCCGGTAAAGCTTTTTTTTTTTAAATTGGCGAGGGACTCTATTCGAGAGGTCAATACGATGAGAGACAAAAACAGAATGAGTTATCAAGAAAAGCCATGATTCAATATGGCTTGTCTTTACGCGACAAAAAGTGGCTCACATAACAACTGCAAGGCATAATCAGCAAATATCGCAACCACTTCGAAGGCGAAGCTGTGGAACCTCCTTGCCCGATGGCGAGGGAATTCCTCCAAAATTTTGAAGATGCTGACAGTCAACAAAACAACATTTTCAATGAGGGAGGGATGAGCGGCAACAAGTTTTAAATATATTACATGACTGCGCATTGTTTTTTTTAATATATATTAGTTTGGGAATAGTTATTTAATTATAGAGAGGGAATAGCAGTTAAACTGGTGCCTGATTAATGTAGACAGTTCATGGATTCTAGTATTATTTGACTTCATAGGATAGAGCAGATTTCGTATGTGTGTATGGTTTTTTATATGGGAAAATAAAATTTCGTTTTTTATGAAGTAAAAAACCCTTGTATGTCGTAGAATTTGATATATTTTATAAAATTCTTATGTATTTACCTTCAGATGTTGTTAATGTGGTGTTGAAAATTCTAGTGTGTTTGTATTATGGAATTATATATTTTGTTGCAATTTACATCCTACCCTAATCAGCGACGACTATGCTTCGTCGTTTGTTCATCATCCTTCTCGGAAATTAATAAGTTGTTATTTTCATAAACAACATATTCATCGCATTGAGTAATGGTTGCTCTTGCAGCGACGATAATTCGTCCTCGCATGACAGTAATTTAGGGGGGGAGAAATTTGATTATCATATCTGACAAAGCAGAGGTTGTGTCGTCGCTAAATGGAATTCAGCAACGAAACAGTTTCATCATCGTATCTGAGAAAATAAAGTATGTTTTGTCACTAGAAGGAAATTCAGCGACAAAACAATGTTCTCACCATCTCCGACAAAGCAGAGTTTGTCGTCACTGAATTGAATCATGGAAGCCTTTGTGGAAACCTTTCAGCGTCGAGGTTGTTTCGTCGCTGATTCAGAAAGTTTCAGTTTTCAAATTACATAGATATTATTATATTTTTATCAAATAACAACCTTAATTTTATGTCAAAAAACTCATTTTGACTAGACTGAAACCATTAACACAGTAATGAAAATGAAACCAAAGTATTCCGGGTAGGAAAAGCAAAGATCATGAAAAATACACGTTGTGAAGTAAAATAATAAAAAAAATCATATTTGGAGCATATACAGATGATTCACAAATGAAAAAATGCAAAGTACATGAAATATATTTAAATGCGGTAATATCAACGAAACAACATAAAGTAATTAGAAAAACACACAATGAATACAAAATATATAAAAAGTTGACACAAATAAGATTATTCATTAAAAACAATGGGAAAAGAGGTACATAAATTTTAAATTTCATGATAAACTTTGTTTACAACGTTAAACTAAAACAAAAAATTAACTAAGGCCTATTAATCTGCAGTATTCAACAAATCTCTAAATAGTATTGAATTATTAACGTTTCTGCTTGTAACTGGGAAATCCTCTTAAAATGATTTTAAAAATCTTTATATTTTACACACACTAACTAAGTATCCACCATCCGTGATAGCAAATATAGATCCATAGAAAGCTCTTGACGGTATACTCCATGCGATTTCGTATGTTCCAATACCTTCAACATGATATTTTATTCTTCCCTATATCGTATGTTTTCGTGGGGTGTTCTCTAATACAACAGGCCGTCAGATATACCCTCATCATCAGTGACAGATCATAAAAAATATGAAAGAAAAATATAACAGATTAGTACAGGGTAGAGGGGCTTGAAAAATATTACGTGAAAAAGAAGAAGAACAGAGAGGGACACAGAACGAAAATGAGAGTAAAATAGGAAAAAAACTAGTCTGAAAGAATAACAAAGAAAGGATATGAGACAGAAAGAGGGAGAGAGAGAAGATGGGAAGAAGAGAGCAAGAGAAAAGGGTACGGAGAGTGAATGGGAAAAATGTGGGAGATGGACGATTCGTAGAGAGAAAGGTTAAAGGATAAAAAGGAAGAGAAAATGAAGGGGGAAGAACAATGAGGTAGAGAGCGCAAGAGAGATGTTTAAAAATGCTGAGCTGCGCACTTACCAATGATTTCCTAATAATCCCATAAATACATAGCGACGATGTTGGCGCGACCTTTATTGTTGTTTCTCCATATTATGGTCTAACCAACTGCCGCTGTAAACCCTAGAAATAGGCATATATTACAAGATGCCACTAGACTAAGTGAGGCAGCGGGGCGATGACACGCATCCTGCCCTAAAAATAGTGACATTGTGTAAAAATGGATATGCGAGATTCAAAAGCCTGCCATCAGGAAATGAGGATGTGGTTGAGATTTGTCTGACCACAAAATCCCTTTTTTGTGTAATATCCGCATATGCCGTTGGATTGTTACCAATTCTTGTTTTGAAGGGCGCCGCGTTTTTTCAATTCTAAATTTTGTAACTTCACTGTAATATGTACACAATATGACACTAATTTGTTGTTGTTTTGTGAAACATAACCCATTTTAGAATAAAACTTAACTCTAATATGCGTCTTGTTCGTTTAAAGGTCTGGTATTACCGTTATGTACCCTAAAAAACCCTTTAATAGTGTAAACATATATTCTATTAATCTCGCAGGATCGAAAATAGAGTTAAAGGGGCACCGTATTAAACTTAGCTTTCCTCAACTATCAACATGTGTAAGTGTGCAACACTACATTTATGTAACATGGACAGTTTTTAACTTGTGCACATGTTATCACTTCACATTGACACACAAAAAAACAAACGTCTGAATGTACGCGAACGCCTATTTTGGAAATTGGACTCCGCTAATTTCCTAAGCGCAGCTTTGTATGCGACCGACATAAGTTAACCAAAATTTCCGTACGGATGTCGGTAACGAAGTACACTGTTGTACGAACAAATAACTTCCGTACAACACACTATTAACGAATACAGTACGGTCATACCATTGACGATATTTTACTAGAACCGTAATTAATGTCAAAGATAAATTAGATTCAATCACTGTATTTCGGGTATCAATGTCAAAATTTTGCGGTGCCGGTATATCGTACATAAGGCTAATAACGATTCATGGTGTAGTGTTTCTTCACGGTGTACCGCACTGAAGTTTGGTCCAAGGAGACGGAGTAAATTAAAGTGTTCTGCCTCAAATAGTGTTGCTTGCACTATTTTATGACTTTCGGCCAGAAAAAGTCAAACTGAACTATTTTTGATTCTAATGAAGAATAACAGTATAGTGCAATTAAATTCTTGCAGTCGCATGAACTTTCCACCTACCAAACAATTTACGTTGCACACGTGGACTTTGCACAAATCTTACGCGGTTACGTGATCTTTGGTCCGTTTGGAAGCGTCATCTCAATTACGTGACCTGCATTGTCCTCTAGCATGTTGTTTTAAAAACAGAGAATTAATGACAGGTTGTGATAGTGGCCTCGATGAGCTTGTAATCAATGTTACGTTTTCACTTATTTTAGCGTTAAGGTAATGTGCTATGTTATAAGTAAGAGTGTTTGCTTTGGCGTTTTCGTAAAAGAGCAAAGCTATTTAGGGTGCATCTCAATGTGCTTTAAACTTAGAGAAAAAACTTTGTTTTTTAGCGCAGATTTGGCGGACCTGGATTTCGGGTTTCCCTATGTGTAAGGGTATGTCCCCATGTGCATAAGTAAGGGTTTTTTTCGTCGTTTTCTTGTAAAACTTAACACCGTACTGCCTAAGTTGCATCCGTACGAAGGAATCGCAAATTTGTATAGTATAATTTGCGTCATCCTTAAATATAGTATGTACAAAATTTTGTCGTCTTGTGTTATTCGACCCACTTCCACGATAAAAAACGTCTTCTTCAACCTTACTTTAAAAACACATGCGCGATGTGTTTTAAAACTAGGCATTTTCGATAAAAAAATAGGAACATATATTCGCACGTGCCCTAATTTTTGAAAATCTTCATCCAATTTCCAAGGACAAAGAAAAGTATAGAATTCGCTATGTTTTGTATGTTTTCATTCAATACGACAAAGAAAAGTACACAATTTGTTTGGTTTTGTCCGTTTTCGTCCAGTACGGATTTTTTTTTTTGCAAGGGTCTCGAAATTCCAATGCCATTTCACGTCAACCGGACAGGCGACGCGAAGGCAAATCGCATCTTCTTCGACCGTGAAATAGCACAGATTGGAAGACGGTACGTCTATAATGTCATTGTAAGACATGCGACGTCATAAGCAGTTCCAAAAAATAACATGCGACCACAGATTGTAGACGCTGACAACCGTCACATGTATTGTCGACGTATACAATCGTCACAAGCGTAAGTTACAATTTCGTCATTAGAGACATAAGGACACTTGAAAATCGGGTCCGGCGGATCCGCGCTAAAATACAAAGTAAGTTCGCTAAGTTACAAGTACATCGGGACATACCCTAACAACGACATAGTTACGTAAGCGAGTGACTATTGTATACATTGACAATGCCCGTGACGGCTGTCAACGTCTACAATTTGTAATGACGCACGTTTTTTTTTTTAACATCTTGTGACGTCGTATGAGTTTTCATGACATTGTAGATGTACCGCCTTCCACCCTGTGACCTTTCATGGTTGAAGAAGATGCATTTTGCCCATAGTTCAAAAGTAGGCGTTTCAATTGTAAGCCTTTTTTCGGCGCCTTTATCGTAAGTTGTGTTATTGGCTTTTCATGTGATCTTCTAAATTCGCTACTTTTATCAGTGACCGTCCGATCATCCACATCTGACGATAGTCCTATCATAGGTTGTGTTATGGGCTTTTCATGTGACCTTCTTAAGTTGCTACTTTGATCAGCGACGGTTCGATCGTCCAAGTCTGACGGTTTAACTAAAAAATACCTCAAAACTCACAGAAAAATATTTTTTTCTCCGAATGTTTTTCAAAATTTAGACATGACGATTAATTCTCTATTGAACGATGTGCAACTCAACTCTGTTACTATTTTATTTGATTTTGCGGCCAATACAATATGGGTCTTAAGGGTATATTGTATTTTTTGCGTACAATTAACATATTGTATGGGTGTACTTTCACCTACTTTTGAACAATGATTTTGCCTTTGTGTCGCTTCTCTACTCGACGTGAAATGGGATCAGAATCTTGAGACCCTTAGCAAAATAAAATTCGTATCCGGCGCAAACGGACAAAACTTAACAAATTGTGTACTTTGCCTCGTCATACTTCAACGCAAACGGACAAAATAAAACGAATAATGTACCTTTTGCCGTCGATTGAATTCGTTTGAAATTTTGTAATTTTTTTTACACGTGCTGATACGTGTTCTTATTTGCTTTTCAAAAATACTTTGTTTTAAAACACATCGTCCCTGTTTTTTAAAGAAAAGTTTGAAGATGACATTTTTTGGAGTGGCCGTGGGTCGAAGAACACAAGACGATAACATGTACACCGTGAATTGTTATTAGTGTCAAAGTCACTAATTTGGGTTCTTAAATTTTTATTTTTATTTTAAACAGGATAAATGATTTTAATTTTTCCTTGACGTTAATTAAGGTGAGGTACAAAATAAAGTAAAGCCCGAAAGTACAAAAAATATGTATATAGTGTGGAGTACGGTCGATGTCAGACCGTACATAAATGTACGTTTTCAAGTGAACATTTACAAAAAATGAATTAAATCAGACGCGCACGCATAGGAACGTGCGCTCAAGAAAATGGGATTAAGGTAACACGTAAATTAGTATAGCATCTATGGATTTTTTAAATTCGCGACGGCGTACGATTTTAATATTTTGTATGGATACATATATTAATGTATATAATCGTACGGCAAATATTATATTTTTGCTATTCCCAAATTAGCATAAACGCCGAAATTATAATACACATTTTTTTTAATTTCAAATTCTTAATTAACATTAATTACGGTAAATTTTATTCAACACTATTTAACCTTTGGCACTAATAACGATTCGCGGTGGAGTACATTCTTAATTCGATGATGACGCAAAATGTACTTCTCCTTTTTTCAATTTTTTTGTACGGCAAAAACTTACGCGGTACCGCTCTAAGATTTACAAGACAACGACAAAAAAAACCCTTACTTTGGCACATGGAGACGCACCCTTAACCGCAATTATTGTTGATTCATCGTATGTTGATTATAAGCCGTTAGGGGTTTCTGTTTTTGGTCTGACCTTTTACCATTTCAGGTGAAGACGGAAATTGGCCGTCGATTTCGTAGTATGCATTTATGCCGTTGATGCTTTTCTTACTTTCTGTCTTTTTGTTTGATTTTTTTGTGTTTGCGAGTACTGTTCTGAATCGATTCGCTCGATTTTGTGAATCTGAGATTTATTTGTTGCTTTTTCTTTGTGTGTTCAAGTAAGCAAGTCTGATTCTATCTGATAGACGGTTCCTACCGGAGCATTTGTAACTTTTTGCCCATTCCGATGATTTCGAAAACACATCGAAAAACGGGTGTCGTTCATACCAAAATTATGGCACGTAACTCCGATCGAAGGTGTCCTATGACACGTCACACGCTTTGACGTCATCAAACAAAGGCGCGAAAACAAACTTGCAGATTTTCAAATTTAGTATGCTCGAAAGATGACGACGGTTGGCTCAAAGTCATGCAAATTTTTCGAGCGAAAACAACGAAATAGTCGTTCGAATGTTGTTTTTGCTACGTCAGCTTTTCAGGTTACCGTTGGCCTGTTTCACAGAAAGACGCAACTTTTACCCTACTTCTATATCCGACAATATTTTGAGGAAGTCGTTTGTACGGTTTTCCAAGAACTTCCGAAATCTACAAAGTCGTTGCTCGGAAAGTCGTACATTATTCGAACGTCCGTCTGTTGCGGAAGTGATTTTTTTTTGGTGGGAACACGCTATGACAGCCGGGTGCTATGCGAATTTTGACGTCATGATCTGGGGGATGTCGTCGTCAAACGAAATCGAGGCTAAATATGTTGAGCCACTTGACGCTGACCGATGTTGTCACGAATTATACGTTCACAGTGTTGTGCGATTGGTCGTGCGACGCTACAGACGACGGTTCGTGCGGAGTCGTGACTTTGAGGTCCATTTAACTCTTTTCTTTTTTAAGAAAAATATTATATTATAAAAAACGCGAAGGTGAAACCATCAAATTAACAAATACAAAAATAGAGAATTATTGACTACCTTTGAAGGTAGGAGATGAAAACCAAAAAATACTAATAGAACAAAAGTTAAGAAACAATAAGAGCAAGAAATTGAAAGTTAAAAAAAAAAATAAAAAAAATTATAAGAGCACTAAAACTTATGTTATAAAATTAACTCCAACTAATAAAATGTGTCGTCGGTTGGAAATGACCAAAAAAATCTATGCGCATAGGGTGGCTCGGAGTAAGTCTCTCAATACGCAACCATCGCTCACCACGACGTACTGTCAAAAGAGGGTCCAAATTGAAAGAGTTAAAGGGCAACTGTGATACGTTGGGGATCAAAAGTTGACATGAGAGGTGGGGAAAAGTTGTTACTTCCTCTAGCTTCAAAAGACAACCAACCACAATCAAGTAAGAAAGTGACGAATGAATAGTCTAAGGTCCCAAATATCTCCAAAGCAAATGGTGTGAAGTATTCAATAGGGTTTTGGTGTGGGTAACCGAGTTATTGCGATACCGCCTCACCCAGAGTTGGAATACGTACAAAAGAATCATCGAGAATTAGGTCACCAAGTATTATTTATGTTTCGTGCAAAAATATAAGATGCATGTGAGGGTCGCATAAACACCTTGATTGGGAACAGGGTGGTGTATCTTGCTACGCTAGTCACTTAATTTGTTGCATATCGAAACATATCACGTGTTTTGGTAATCTCCTCTGTTGAAATCATTGATTTAGGGAAGGTATTTTCAAGGTATTAATTAGGTAAAATAACTAAAAGAAAAGCACAGGCAGCTTGCCTCCACCTTCTCTCTCTAGCCCCCATACATGTTGTAGTCACTGAAGGAGAGAGAGAGGGCGGTGAAGCCATAGACGCCTCAGCTCCATAGGCAAGACTAAAGAGTGACCTAAGTCACTCTCAACAAAAAGGTTGAGTCCGGTATGACTCGAACCTCCGACCGGCATAGCGAGGCGTAGCCGTCAGCTCTTACCGCTCTGTCGTAGTAGTCCGTTAGGATACATAGGGTTTGAAACCTATTTAAACATTAGCAAAATTATTAATTTGTTCAACGGATTAATAATAATGACATAGAAACTAGTCAAATTTTAGTGCGTACAAAACAAATGTACCGGACATTTGTTATTTTGGACGGCGAACATTAAAAGTCGGTTTGGATCCGACGGTCCATATCATCGCCGCAATCCCCGAAAAGCCGCCGTGGCGGTTTTCGAACGTGACATGACCCGTCGACACGTGGCAAGATATTATTGGGAACCGCGAATCCTGGGGTGCGCGAGGACAAGTCTGGAGGAGACAGACGTCCACTCCATGGCCTTGTTGGACACAGGCCGTACAAAAAGTACATCAGCCCTCGTACCTTTCTGTGATGTACAATCTTCTGATTGGTCCGTACATTAGTAGATAGGGGTTGTGAGAAGGGTTTGGGACTTAGAGGATTGAGGAGGTAGCCGCCTCTCTCCCAACAAGCTTATATAAATATTAACATCTTTGCCACTTGATAATTAATTGTCTGGTTAGACATTTCAGTGATATTTTTTCCTCTGGACTCAAAGGAGTCTAAACTGCACAAGGGTGCAATTAGATTAACTATTTGTGTGCTTTGGTGGCAGTGATCCAAATTGAAAGAGGGCTAGCCAAAAGCTATCTAGACGCTTCCTGAATTTAGTGATCCTATGGGGGACAAATAATTGCAGGTTATGGGCCCACCCTTTAGGGTTCCCATCTTTAACGAATCTGGGTTCATTTACTAGGAAGCCATGATGACAGGTGCATTGTGTGAAAAATGATACTGGGGTATCATCAGTGGACGAGTGAAAAGATCATCTCGGGGACTCCACCAGGGTTTGGTGGAGTGAGGTTTTCTGCAGCAGCATGTGCTCTAACAGAGGAGACAGATAATAGGGATAGCAGTGTGTCCGAAAAACGGAAAGGAAAAGAGACACCACTTACTCCTATTGCCACGCCACCCGGAGCGGTGGTCGTGAAAACGGAGGAAAACGATATTCAAATATGAGAGTACACCAACATGAATGCCCAGGCATTTTATTCTGAGGCATCTCACCCAAGCTTTGGCAACCTCTCATCTTCATATCTTAAAGGCCGAGGAGTTGTGGATGACTTTAGTGGAGATCTATAGAGCAGGTACCATCCAGGAGCTCTAGCAAGTGGAGCAAAGGTCAGGGAGTTATACTTACAAAAGAGGGAAGATGTTAGATTACTGTAATGATCTCTCTTGCCTATATATGGAGATGGAGAATGCCAGATGGACTGGCACAATGAAGATGAAAGTTAACACTCTCATCATGAAGCTACTTGAGGAGTATGAAAACATAGTGTACCGAGTGCAAGAAATGGATGACATTTCTTGGAAGTGGAACAACGTGGTCCGAATGATACTCGTGCAAGAGAACACTATTGAGATCCGTAGCGGAGGTAAGAGTGTTCAAGCTCTAGGCGCCGGAACGGACCGGTGGAGGAAGGATCCGAAGAAGCCTCAAACAGCTTCAAAGGAGAAAGAGATCAATCTGGATAACCTAGGCCCCCAAAGGGTCTTTGTCATTTTTGCAAAAAGTCAGGACACTTCATAGCTAATAGCATCAAGTTGTCGGAGCTGAGGTTTCAAGAAAACCGTGGAGAGGGTTCTTTCGGAGGGAAGAAGAAGGCACTTGTGGTCACACGAGTAAAAGGAGAGACTGAGGAGGACGAGTCCTCTAAGGAGGAGGATATGGAGCTTCTCGACGAGAAACTGGAGGAGAAGGAGATCCCTAAGAGAAAGAAGTGTGCTCTTGGAGCCATTCGAAAATCTCCACATGAAGGATGGATCATCAATTCAGGTGCATCCATGCATATGTGTCGTGACAAGCACCTCTTCACTAAGTTAAGAAAGATCCCTACGGTAGCAATTGAGAATGGGGATGGAAAAGTAGTTACCACAGATCTAGTAGGATCGGTATATCAGAAAGTCTTAGTGGAGGGTAAGAATTCTATACTCACCTTCTCAGATGTGCTCTACATTCCTCAAATGAGTTATAATCTTGTGTCTACTTCGGTATTAGATGACAAGGATTTTGATACCTTTACTAGAAAGGGAGTCTTTACAGCTAAGTACGGTGAAGAAGTCTATTTTAGAGCAGATAAGGGTAGCCAAAGAATGTTTAGGCTTAACCTGAGTAATGAAAAGAATAGTGCTTACTATGGTGGTGTCCCAAGCTTGATGATCTGGCATAAGCGGTTGGGGCATGTGCATTTTGATAGGCTGAGGGAATTGAAGAAGCTGGGTGTGGTAGAAGGCATTCAGTTTGGGGATAACGAAATGATGGATGATTATAGTGGCTGTGCCCAAGGTAAAGCTCGTAGACTTCCCTTTCCCAAAACTGCCACATATAAAGGTGAGAAAGTACTAGATCTGGTCCACACAGATATCTGGGGACCAGCAAGAGTACCTTCTGTTGGGGGGAAGAGGTATATGTTGACACTTACTGATGATTGGTCTAGATATTCTAGAGTCTACTTCCTGAAAACAAAGTCTGAAACACCAAAGTACTTAAAAGAATACCAAGCCTGGAGTGAAAAGTTGCACGGAACCCCCATTAACAGAATAAGAAGTGATAATGGGGGAGAGTACACCTCTAACTAGTTTGAAGAATACTTAAGAGATGAGGGAATTCAACATCAGAAAAATGTACTGAATAATCCAAAAGAAAATGGGGTAGCTAAGAGGTTGAACCGGACTTTGGGAGATAGTGTGTGAAGTATATTGGCAGATAAGAAAATAGGAAGAAGATTTTGGGCGGAAGCCATGAACTGTGCTAACTACATTAAAAATAGAGTCCTCACTACAGCCGTCAAAAGAATGACACCTTATAAGAGATGGGTTGGAAGGAAACCAAATATCTCTTAGTTGAAAGTATTCGGTGGCTAAGTTTACAGTTTTGACACAGATAAGAAAAACTGGAAACTAGATGCTAAAGGAAAACCGAGATATCTTGTGGGATACGATGAGGATGTCAAGGGATAAAGAGTCTATGACTTAGCTAAACAAGATATCATTCTGGTAAAACACTTAGTTATCATGGATGAAGGGAAGTCATTTGATCCTTTTAAATACACCAAGAAAATTAGAATCATTTTTGAGTTCGAGAGTGAGGATGACTTAGATCTTCCTTGAAAGGACACAAGCGAAAACGTGATTCCAAATTCAGAGGAGATCCAAGATGGGGGAGATATACCGGAATCTCCTCATATTTCTACACACTTTGAGGAGAGAGAGGAAGAGGAGCCAAAACCGGTTTTCATTGATAGGGGAGTTGATGAGATAGTGCAGAGGAATCCAAGACTTCTCTCCATTCCAGCTTCGGACTTCGAGGGAGGACGGAGGAGCACCAAAAGACTACAACATAAACAGGCTGCTCACAAGGTAACAAAGCTATTTCACCCAGATGAGCCTGAGTCATACTCGGAGGCAATGGACAGTCCAGAGAAAAACCGATGGGTCAAAGCTATAAATGATGAGATGGCTTCCATCATGGAAGCGAATACTTGGGAGCTAGTGGACTGCCCTCCAGGCAGAAAACGTATCGGGTGCAAATGGGTATTTAAACTAAAGCAGAACCTAATTAATACCATTGAGAGATATAAGGCTCGGTTGGTAGCAAAGGGGTTCACCCAAAAAGAAGGGATAGATTATGAGGAAACTTTTGTTGAAATTTAAGTATTTTCTAGGTCTAGAGATTGTAAAATATAAATGGCAAACTTTGGCCAGCCATAACTATTAATTTACTTGACCATTTTCAGTGATTCTTTTTGCTACGGACTCAGGGGAGTCCAGGCTACACAGAGGTGTAGTCGGTCAAAGTTATTGTCTGCCAGGGTGCTGCATTTTGAAGGAAAAGTCAAAGTGGGTGAATGTGTCCAAATCTCATATTCAAACTTTGCATTCTGTGGTGGAACTGAGCACACAGAAAGTGTTATTTCACAGGGTTAATATATATTGGGGTTCTGACTGTCAAGGGGTCAGTCATTTGGGTTTATATCAAATTGGAGTCGACACTATCTAGATTAGCTTCTTTTGGATCTGCTTACTCTTAGGGCCAATGGAGGTCTCAAAGTTTCATGTTATGGGCCCACCATCTAGGGTGCCTATGTTTGATGGAACAGGCTTCACTTATTCGGAGTTTACAATGGCGGGATTGCTTTTCGAGAAGCACTTATGGGGAATTGTTTCGGGACAAGTGAGATGTCTGCCACCTAGCTTTGGAGGAGCTTACTATGGAGATTCATCTGAGGCTGGCCAGAATATCAACCGGAGTTCAGATGCAACGGAAGGTGAAGGGAAAAATCTTTCTGTGGATAGGGAAATAGGGGAGAAGGAAAAAGGGACACCTATGGTGAGGGGAGCTAGGCTCTCAGCTATGGTACCACATGTAGGGATTAAAACTGAAGAAAATGACAGGTAAATAGGGGAATACAAAAACACTATAGCAAAACATCTCATACTTAGATATGTGTCTAAGTCGATAGCTATCACTCTTTTAAGTCTAACCAAGTCTTCAGAAATATGGGAAGCACTAATTCATATTTATAAGAGTGAGACTATTCAGAGGCAGCAATTAGTAAAACAGGAAATAGATGCCTACGTTTATAAAGGCGGTAACATGATAGAGTTTTGCAATGATATTGCTGCGTTATATGTTGAGCTTACTAGTGCGGGATATGTAGAATCTGAGGAGAGTAAGATTAATACACTACTTATGAAACTCCCAGATGAGTACGAAAACATAATTTGTCGTATGCAGGCAATGGATGGCTCCTCATGGACTTGGAGCTTTACCATGGGGATAATTCTTGTGAGGGAAAGCACTTTGGAGCTTCGTAGGGGAAGGGACAAGGTCAATGCATTTTCAACTGGTGGTGATTGGCGGAAACGTGATGAGAGGAACGGTGATGATGAGCGGAAGTGTGATGAGAGGAACGGTGGTGACGAGCGGAAGCGTGATGAGAGAAAAAAAGACAAAGGTAAACCTTATCGGAACTTTGGTGGAAAGAGAGGGAGAGGAAAAGAAAGTGGAGCTTTGAAAAAGGGGGTTTGCTTCTTTTGTAGGGAACCGGGTCATTATATGGAGGAATGCCCTTGTTTGGAAAAACTTAGAAGTTGGAATGTGGATGAGGAGGAAGAAGGGGAAGAGGAGAAAGAGGATGAAGATATTGTAGAGCTTCTCCGGATTAGTAGTATGGGGAAGAGAGAAAAGCACACAGAAATTCCACGAAAGCAACAGTGTGCTTTTGGAGGTATAAGGGAAGTAAAGAGAGAGGAGATACTTGAGGGGGTACAAAATATTGAGGATAGTTTCATAGATATTTTGGAAACAGAAAACTGGTCGGGAAGGGAGACTTCAACGGATTCCGAGGAAAGGGGAGAATTTATTCTAGAGGGGGTTTTAAAGGATAGGGGAGAAGAGAAATATTTGACTAAAGGTTTAGGGGAGAAAAAATATTTATTGGGAATATTTGGGGGTGGATGGATTTGACATCACTACTTCGTGTGATGTCGCTTGTGAAGATGTGCTTGTAAAAGGGTTATCATCCGGGTATGAGTTGCAGGTTGGGGATGGGGCTAACTGTTGGAAATGCAAAAGGGAAAGTAGATTCTGGTTGGATGAAAAAGGAGAAGATGGATAAAATCTTTGATCGGATTTATGAAAAGTGGCATGCAAAATAAAATGTATGATCAACAAGATGAAATTATTTTTGGTCATCTAATACACATTCTTAAATATAAAAGTATTCGCTTGAAGCTTCATGAAGGAAAAATGAAAAATAAAAGGAAAATATATATATATATATATGTATTTGTTGTTTTTGATGGGAGTTGAAAGTATGTAGACTAGAAAATAAGGGGAGTGTTGAAATTTAAGTATTTTCTAGGTCTAGAGATTGTAAAATATAAATGGCAAATTTGGCCAGCCATAACTATTAATTTACTTGACCATTTTCAGTGATTCTTTTTGCTACGGACTCAAGGGAGTCCAAGCTACACAGCAGTGTAGTCGGTCAGAGTTTTTGTCTGCCAAGGTGGCTGCATTTTAAATGGAAAGTCAAAGTGGGTGAATGTGTCCAAATCTCATATTCAAACTTTGCATTCTGTGGTGGAACTGAGCACACAGAAGTGTTATTTCACAGGGGTGAATATATATTGGGGTTCTGACTGTCAAGGGGTCAGTCATTTGGGTTTATATCAACTTGGAGTCGGCACTATCTAGATTAGCTTCTTTTGGATCTGCTTACTCTGAGGGCCAATGGAGGTCTCAGAGTTTCAACTTTTGCTCTTGCGGTTCGGTTCCCATCTGGAAGGATTCTCTTTAGTCTAGTAGCAGCGGAAGACATGGAAATTCACCAGATGGATATCAAGACCGCATTGCTCAACAGTGACCTAGAGGAAGAAATCTTCATGCGACAGACAGAGGGTTTTGTAGAGGAAGGAGAGGAGAGCAAAATCTACAAGCGCATAAAGTCTTTATATGGACTAAAGCACGCTCCTAGACTATGAAACAAGAAACTAGATGAGTTTCTCACCAGTCCGGGATATATTCGGATCAGTTCTGACCATTCTATTTATATGTTAGAGGATGAGAATGGTGTGATTTTTATTGCAATTTATGTGGATGATTTGTTGGTGTTTAGTAAGTCTATGGAAAAGATGAATAAGCTAAAAAATGATCTTAGGAGCAGATTTGACATGAAGGATTTAGGGGAGGCTAAATATATTTTGGGAATTCAAATGGAAAGAGATGGGGTGAAAAGAATAATCAGACTTACTCAGAAAAAAGATATCGGAAATATCCTTGAGAAATTTCAGATGGAAAATGCAAACTGTTGTACCACTCCCATGGACTTGAAGAAAGTAAGTGATGGGAGTGAAAAAGAAGTGATAAAACTAGATGATCAGATGAGTCTAGAATAGAGACAATTTATAAAGTCTATTCTGTACAGACAGGTTCTAGGAAACTTCATTTATTTTATGAATTGTACTAGACCGGACATAGCAGCAGCAGTTGGAGTCCTTAGTAGGAGTCTTAATGATCCTATGAAAATAGACTGGGAGGCAACCAAAAGAGTCATGAGATACTTGGTGGGAACCACAGATTTATGGTTGGAATTGGGAGGGGAGCACACTGACATCACTACTGGTAGTGATGCCTATTGTTGGGATGCACCTATGAGAAGATGCACTTCTGGGTATGTGTTGTATGTGGGGGAAGGTGTTTGCTGCTGGAGTAGCAAGCAACAACAGGTGGTTGCTCAGTCCACTATTGAGGGTGAGTAAATGGCTTATTGTTCTGCTGTGAAAGAGCTAATGTGGGTCAAGTCTTTATTGTAAAAACTGGGGTATATGAAGAAGGGAGTGCATGAAGTGTTTTGTGATAATCAGGCTGCAATTGCAATTGCAGCCAATCCAAAACATCATTTCAAGGCTAACCATATGGATATAAGATTGAGTTTTGTGAGGGAAAAAGTTGAAAACAAAATTGTGAATATGGTGTTTAGGGGTGATGGGGAAATGGTGGCTGGTATGATGACAAAACCTGTTGTTCTTTGGTCTAAAATAGACCGCAGAAGCGACCTAAACTATCAGGCAAGAAGCTAAGCAAAAATAGGTCGACGAACAATCATATGAAATGCATCCTCCATATGCGTACACAGACGCAACAAACAACATTTAGGGTTTCATGGAATAATCAACATAAATAAACCCTATGACACCATCTAAGGTTTGATGGAATAATCGACATAAACAAACCCTAGGACAAATGCATAAACAATGCATATCAAACATATATAAAACAACATAAATAAATAATAACAAAAGAGTGCAATCTCACATAAGCATTAAATAAAGAAAAGTATACCAATAAACACATTTACCCAAATGCATGACCTAATCGGCAACCCTAAAAGTTTACATCTTCGGTCCCTACTTTTCATGCTAAGCATTGATGATTCATTCCTAACAAAGCTCATTCCTATATATCCACTTGTGAGCTGTCAATGAATTGCTATATGTCAAAATAGCCAACGTACCTTCCACTAAGTAGTATTACATCATGAGAACCTATTACGACAAATAATCCTAACTGTAAGTATACACCTGAAAGTCAACCAATCATAAACGTACACTTGTCGGCAAGTACGACAACACACAAATTAAACTGCCGAAACCCTAAATGGCCATCTAAATAAAAACTGTCATAATCAATACTAAATTATTATTACACATACGACAAAACAATGTTATTTCAAATATTTTCACCGACGCGTCCCCAAAATACGCGTCATAAGCGACAACTCGCTTAGTCACTTGTAGATAGATCCACGTAGTGAACCGACATCGCATATGTACGGTCCACTAGATAATGTGTCATAAACAACAATGTGGTCTCTTAAAAATATCGGCAGACGCCGTTCGCCCTCCACGTGTACCATGACCAATTTGCTGAAATCAATCCGTACGATCCAAATCCTATCCGTACCGAAATCACGTACTTCGTCAAATATCGGTGGAAGTCGTCCGCCCTCCACGTGTACCTCGAACAACTTGCCGAAATCAATTCGTACGATCCAAATCCTGTCCGTACCGAAATCACGTACTTCGTCATAAATGCGCCTTGTCGCATTTAAGGTACACGTCATTTTCGATAAATTCATGTCGTAAATAAAGTACACCTGTCGCATTATGTTTCGTACGTGCGACGTACCATTTTATCTTCGTCGATTATCTCACGTCGGATCGCTTCGCTATCCGCCGTCCATTTCCTCTCACATTTCGTGCCACTCAATTACTCCATTAATTTTACTCGTACATTTAATTCCCCCAATCCGCAAATCCTTTCGAACCTCCACAGTATATCGCGTAAATGCGTACGCACAAAACATCGCGTACGCACGAAACGCCGTGTTCGCACGAAACTAACTTTTCAAAAACAACAAAACCTGTGCCATCTCCCAAGTTAAGATACTGTAGAGAAAAGTGTGGATGAAAAGAGAAACTGAAATTAGACTAGAAAATAAGGGGAGTGTTGAAATCACTGATTTAAGGAAGGTATTTTCTAGGTCTTAATAAGGTGATATAACTCTTGCCTCCACCTTCTCTCTCTAGCCCCCATACTTGTTGCAGTCATTGAAAGAAACAGAGGGCGGTGGAGCCATAGTTGCCTCAGCTCCATAGGCATGACTAAAGAGTGACCTAAATCACTCTCAACAAAAAGGTTAAGTCTGGCAAGACTCGAACCTCCGACCGGCAGAGCGAGGCGTAGCCGTCAGCTCTTACCGGTCTGTCGTAGTAGTCCGTTAGGATACATACCGGTTTGTCGTAATAGTCTGTTAGGATATTGAGGGTTTGATAGCTATTTAAACATTAGCAAAATCATTAATTCGTTCAACGGAATAATAATAAGGAAATAGAAACTAGTTGAGTTTTAGTCCGTACGAAACAAATGTACCGGACATTTGTTATTTTGGACAGCGAACATTAAAAGCCGGTTTAGATCCGACGGTCCGCATCATTGTCGCGATCTCTGAAATGCCGCCTTGGCGGATTTCGAACGTGACATGACCTGTCGACACGTGGCAAGATATTATTGGGAAGCGCGAATCCCGGGGAGCGCGAGGACAAGTCTGGAGGAGACAGACGTCCACTCCATGGCCTTGTCGTACACAAGCCGTACAGAAAGTACTTCCGCCCTAGTACCTTTCTATACTCTACAGTCTTCTGATTGGTCTGTACATCAGTAGATAGGGGTTGTGAGAAGGGTTTGGGACTTAGAGGATTGAGGAGGTAGCCGCCTCTCTCCCAACACGCTTGTATAAATATTGGCATCTTCGCCACTTGATAATTAGTTGCCTGGCAGGGCATTTTTTAGTGATTCTTTTTCCTGTGGACTCAGAGGAGTCCAAACTGTTCACGGGTGCAGTTAGATTAACTATTTGTCTGTTTGGGTGGTAGTGATCCAAGTTGAAATAGGGCTAGCCAAAAGCTATCTAGAGGCTTCTTGAATTTAATGATCCAATGGGGGACACGGAATTGCAGTCATCTAAATAACACAATAAATTGGTGGTTTGCTCGTTTGACAGTGAATGTACTGGGGTTTACCTAAAGTCGAGTGGTGCTCGAAGCGAAAACGTATGTGAAGTGCTATTAAGCGGGTTTGACAAGATTGTTAAAACAATGGGAGAATCGTCATATATGAGGAGCAGGCAAAAAGAAAGATTGGGGTAAATATTCAAAATCAGGTTATATATAATACGCAAGAATAACGAGTGATATTCGGATTAAGAACGTCTAGATAAAATGGAAACTTTATAAGATAAAGAGGCGATACAGGACATGTGGATTATTAGAAGCATATGTACGAAACGACGGCATTACACGCCACTCGTAATGTCTTGTTTATAAGAGTGTCAGATCACACTAATATTTTAACCTTAACAATGTGAGAGGGGGAGTTGTCTTGTGATGACGACTTCCAACAAATTAATTTTTGGGAATTACAAAATTTATTTTGTCCATCGTTCAAACGACGACACGTTGTGGAAACGTACAGAGACATGGTAAGAGCCTCAACGACTTGCACAGTCAAACCAACAAGGTACAAACTTTGTATAATGTTTATCATAGAGAGCTTTTACTAATGGTGTGGGCTTCACAACTTATTAATGTCCGCTTGTATAAAGTCTATTTCCCGTTGATTACGGATCATTAGCCTCTTAATTTGGATTATGGGACCAACAAACTAACCGTGAAAAAACATGGATAAACTCAATTTACAAAATCACTAGTTTAACTTTTTCAACCAAGTATAAAAAACAATAGATGTCCCAGTTGCATTAAACGTAAGTATGAAACGCCCCAAAAGTAAAAAATATGCACAAATAACAAAATGCAAAAATACAAAAAATGAGTTGACCAACTTTGACTTTATAATGAATGTTAAAACAATAAAAACATTTAATTAAAAATACTACATTGTTATTCGTTAATACATTAACAAACAATTAGTGTAAAATAACAATTATTGAAAAAAAAAAAATTTTGGGTTTAAGTGCATAACAGATACAAATATTAACGCTACTTTATGCATTTAACACTACTTTGGGTACAAGCCACTATATTGTAGCCACAATAGTCTGTATTCACATATCATACCTTTTAGCGTACGAGAACAAGTCTATGTTATTTTCTCTTGTGTTGATGAATGCAAATAAAATTTGAGTGCGATTTTTTGTGGCGTCACACTCAATCTCGTGTTAACACGTTTATTTGCGGCTTTTTTATATGTTTTAATTATAAGTAATTTGAGTACAAACTTGCACATTTTGGTAAGTTACACTATTTAAAAAGAGTCAAAATTCAAATAATTAACCTTTTTGTCTTTTTGGTTTAACTCTTGAGTGTTGGAGGATGGCGTTTCCCTCCCTAGTCCAAAACGTCGTCCGTAAATAAAAGTTGTTCCCTCGGTCGTAACCCCTATTTGTTATAAAAAAGGGAAAATTTAATGGATTTGGAGATTTGTTAAGAAATGGTTGTATTTACTTAAAGGATATGCCAACACATACTTATTATAAAAAACCACGTTGTATTCACCTTGCATTTTAACTTATCGAAATTTTCGTAACACTTAACATTTGAATTTACAAAGGATTTATTATCATAATGAACATTGAGTTTTCCTACGTTATTAACATTTGTATTTTAACAATTTTTGTATGCTTGTAAGTGTTTGGTTTGTTTGTGCACAATAATTATTTTCAACAACTTCCAAATTCATAAAACAAAAAAAACAAATGTGAAAACATTTATCCACTTACACCTAAACCTTTAACATCCGTGCGGTGATTTAAATTTGAATAAATCGCAAGGTTAAAGTAAATGAGTTTAGAATCGGCGTCTATTTATTAATGATTTTGGTGAGCGTGCGTTCCAATTTTTCGAGAAAGAGTTTCCTTCTGTAGATGTAAAATTTTCCGAAATGTATGCATCATATTATGTCCATGTTTTAACACGTTCCACGTAGAGTATATGACTTGCATATAGTTTGTTCGTTTATGGAAAAAACTAGTTTTTTTCAATATCATTATGCAGTCGGTCATTCATTTTATATTTGTGTTGAAAGAGGTAATTAATAGTTCACTTCTCTAATTTATTTCCACTTTAAAGAGAGAGAGTGAGGATCAAAGGCACGCCATAGCTGCCGGATATTTAGAAAGTGGTAGATTTAGAAGTAGAGGATATTTTACCAAAATGGTGCCTATGTTCAGATTTGAATATGGGTCTGCGGACCACTATGTAGTCGTAGGTCTTATCCACTAAGGCGTTATCGAAACGATACACGTGACGGGTTTCAAAGATGTATAAACATTAACGCAATAGCTAATTAACACCAAACTAACGAAGAGGAACAATTCATGCATGTTCGCGAATCTGAACCGTGTAAAATATGTTTTGATCGGACGGCCAACATTATAGCCGCCACTCGAAGTGAGCTTTTGGCAGCATACGGAGATAGCGTCACCCGGTACCACGTGGCGCCACATCATTTGATACTAGAGAAGATGGGAGGAGGAACCATGGCTCGCGATTTGACAGGTGTCACCTTGTAGACCTTGTTGTACAATGGTCGTACAATAAGTACATCGCCCATTGAAACCTTATTGTACGATATAGGGTTCCTATTTGACTAGGGTTTAGTAGTAGGTAGTCGCGAGTAGGCAGACCAAAACTTAGTGATATTTAGGGACCTCTCTTTAAGAGAGCTTGTAATTATAAAGGTCATCTTTGACCAGCCATAACTTATTGCTCAAATAAGCAAATTCAGTGATTTTTTTTGTGTTTGACTCAGGGGAGTCTTGTCCTTACACGGGTGAGGGTAGTCAGAATATTTTTGAGCCTGGGCGGCGCTTATTGAGTGGGAAATTGGAAGGGGCAAATGTTATCCTAGAGGCTTTACATAGGCTGCTCATTCTGTGGGTCAATGGAGACCACAAAATTTCAGGTTATGGGCCCACCCTCTAAGGTGCCCATATTTGATGGATCATACTTTTTGTATTGGAAAATGATGAGAGAGGAAGAACTATTTGAGAAGCATCTATGGGGCATAGTGTGTGGACAAATTGGATGCCCATTGTTGAAATCAGTGATTTAGGGAAGGTATTTTCTAGGTCTTAATTAGGTAAAATAACTAAAAGAAAAAGCACAGGCAGCTTGCCTCCACCTTCTCTCTCTAGCCCCTATACTTGTTGTAGTCACTGCAGAAAAGAGAAGGCTATGGAGCCATGGCTGCCTCCGCTCCATAGGCAGGACTAAAGAGTGACCTAAGTCACTCTCAACAAAAAGGTTGAGTCCGGCAGGACTCGAACATTCGACCGGCAGAGCGAGGCGTAGCCGTCAGCTCCTACCGGTCTGTTAAAGTAGTCCGTTAGGATACATAGTGTTTGATAGCTATTTAAACATTAGCGAGATCATTAATTCGTTCAACGGAATAACAAATTAAAGACATATTAACTAGTTGAGTTTTAGTGCGTACGAAATAAATGTACCGAACATTTGTTATTTTGGACGGCGAACATTATAAGTCGGTTTGGACCCGACGGTCCACATCATCGTCGGGATCCCGTAATAGTTGCCTTGGCGGTTTTTTGACGTGACATGACTTGTCGACACGTGGCAAGATATTATTGGGAAGTAAGGATCAAGGGGAGCATGAGGACAATACCGAAGAAAACAGACGTCCCGTCCATGGCCTTGTCGTACACCAGCCGTACAAAGAGTAAATCGGCCGTAGTACCTTCTATACAATACACTATATTGATTGGTTCATACATGAGTAGATAGGGTTTGTGAGAGGGGTTTAGGACTTCAGAAGGTAGCCGCCTCTCTCCAATAAGCTTGTATAAATATTGGCATCTTTGCCACTTCATAATTAATTGCCTGGTTGGGCATTTTCAGTGATTCTTTTTGTTTCGGACTCAGGGGAGTCCAGACTGCAAAGGGGTGCAGTCAGATTGTCTATTTGTCTGCTTGGTTAGTTGTGATCCAAATTGAAAGAGGGCTAGCCAAAAGCTATCTAGAGGCTTTTTGAATTCAGTAATCCAATGGGGGACACTGAATTGCACCCACCTCCATCTGGGTTTGGAGGGACACGTTTTTCTGGCACCTCCGTCAGTACAGTAGCCTGAACAGTTGCCACCATCATTGAGAATGAAGACAAGGAAGGAGAGGAGATTGTCATGGAAGGAGAAAAGAGAAGAGTTCCAACTCAAGTGACACCATTGTCGAAGGCGATACCGGCAACAACACCACCAGCAACGTTGACAAGGGTTCAGACCGACAGATCTGAGTATGAAAAGTGGAACCACAAAGACAAGTTTGTTAAGCTCTTAATTCTTAAAAGTGTAGCAAAGGGCATTGCCATTCCTCTTATCAATGTCAAATTTTCATCTCAGATTTGGATATCTGTAGTTAACAAATATAAGAGTGGATCATTGCAGCCGCAACTGTTGGCAGAAAATAAGATCGCAACTTATACTTATAAAAGAGGAAGCATGAATAATTATTGCAATGATTTAGGAGCATTTTTTGACAGCTAGACAGTGCACGTAACTCATGGTCAAAGAGACAAAGAGTGAATACATTAATGATGAAACTACCAGAAGAGTATGAGAATATCATTAACCGATTGCAGGACATAAGATATAGCAATTAGAATTGGGATGATACAGTGGGAATGATTTTAGTGAAAGAAAGCACCATGGAGCTTAGAAAGGGAGTCTAAGTGTTCAAGCATTGTCTGCAGGAGCTGAATGGAAGAAGCGTGATGAGGAGAGAGGGAAAGATCCCTATCAAAACTTTGGTGGAAGAGGATAAGGAGGTGGCAGATTTGATAGATAAGGGAGAGGAACTTTTTGAGGAGTATTATGTCACTTCTGCAAGAAACAGGAACACTATATGGCAGATTATGTCAAACTTGCATATCTTCGACTGAAAGATGGGCAATGAACCTCAAAGGATGGAGGAAAGAAAAAGGCTTTCCTGACTCAAGTTCATAATGAGGAAAAGGACGAAGAAACCAAAAAGTAAGCGGAGCTTGAGGAGCTTGTTCTTAATCCAAAAACCACTAAAAAGCATGTCGACATTCCGCGTAGACAAAAGTGTGCTTTCGGAGGTAAGAGGGATCCACCCGAGGATGGGTGGATCATAGACTCAGGGGCCTCAATGCATTTGTGCAAAGATAAGAGGTGGTTCATTAAACTGAGAAAGATCCCAACAGTTGAAATAGAGTACAGAGATGGTAGAGTAAAATTCACAAGTCTTGTTGGAACAGTTAACTTGAAGGTTTTAGTAAATGAAAATGCCTCAATTGTAACACTCTCAGACGTTCTTTACATTCTACAGCTTAGCAAGAACCTAGTCTCAACAACAGTCCTACATGAAAAGGAGTTTGAAACAGGAACTAGGAAAGGAATCTTCACAGCAAGCTTTGATAATGAGGTTTATTTTATAGCTGAGAAGGGCAATCAAGGGATGTTCAAAATTGTTCTTTGCAATGAAAAGATTGTTCTCTACTCGTGTGCAAGTGAGATGATGTTTTGGCAGAAAAGGTTGGGGTATGTGCATCTGGATAGATTAAAGAAAATGAAAAAAAAATAGTTGAGGGTATTACATTTGAGGATGATGAGTCCTTTGATGATTGTAGTGGATGTGCCCAAGGGAATATTCATAGACTTCCATTTCCAAAGGCAACCACATTTAGGAGAGAGAAAGTATTGGATCTAATTCACACTAATGTTTGGGGACCAGCTAGGTATGCTTCACATTGGGGGAAGAGATGGATGTTAACCGTCATAGATGATTCGTCTAAATACACGAAGGTATAGTTTCTCAGACATAAGTAAGAGGTATTAAAATTTTTCAAAGAGTTTAAAGTATAGAGTGAAAAACTACATGAAACCTCAATAAAAGAGATAACAAGTGATAATGGGAAAGAATAAACCTCAAGGGAATTTGAAAAAATATCTTAAAGAAGAACGAATTCATCATAAGAAAAATGTTCCTATAATCCGGAACAAAATGGAGTAGCAAAAATAGTGAATAGAACTTTAGGAGATATGTCTAGAAGTATGTTAACTAATAAGAGGATAGGGTTGCGATTTTGGGCGGAGTCTATGAAACATGTTAATTTCATAAAAAATAGAGTCCTTTCTTCAGCAAATAAGGAGAAAATTGCTTATGAGAGGTGGACAAGAAGAAAGCCTGATTTGTCTAGTTTAAAAGTGTTCGGAAGTCAAGTTTACAGTTTGTATTCCGATTAGACTAAATGGAAATTAGAGGAAAGAAGGAATCTAGGATATCTTGTAGGATATAATGAGAGCAAAGAAGGATAAAGGGTGTATTGCTTGAAAAAGAAAGATATAATTTTGGTAAAACACATAGTGGTGATGAATGAAGAGAAGTCCATTGATCCATTCAAATATAATAAGGAAGTCAAAATAAGATTTGAAACGGATGAGTTTTATGACTTTGACTTTGAAGAGAAAGAAGATGGAGAAAAAGAAAAATCTGCAGATCTACCAAAGGAGAAGGAGGAAAGCACAGCATCCGAGGCAACGCCACAATAAGAAGTGGAAACCGACACCGGAAATGGAAGACAGTAAGCTGAAAATCTTCCTAAACGAAACCCAAAGATGCCCATACGGGCGTCTGATTTTGAAGGGGGAACAAGAAGTAGTAAACGACTTGAAGAAACACAAGTAAATAACCAACTCACAAAGATGTCTCACCCAGATAAACTTCAGACATACTTAGAGGCCATAAACACCCCAGAAAGAAGCCGGTAGATCACTGCTATAAATGAAGAAATGGCCTCCATCATTGAAGCCAAAACATGGGAGTTGGTAGATTGTCCACCGGACCAAAAAATGATAAGATGTAAGTAGGTTTTTAAACTTAATTTAAACTCGGATAAAACCATTGAAAGGTACAAAGCTAGGTTAGTTGCAAAGGGGTATACTCATAACAAAGGGATAGACTACGAAAAAACCTTTGCACCTGTAGTCAGGTTTAATTCTGTTAGAATCCTTTTAATTATAGCCGCAGCAAAGGATATCGAAATACACGAGATGGATATTAAAACGGCCTTTTTACACGGAGAGTTAGAAAAACAAATTTACATAAGGCGACCTGAAGGATTTGTGGAAAGTGGGGAAAAAAGTAAGGTTTGCAAATTGATAAAATCACTCTATGGGCTTAAGCAAGCCCCGCGACAATGGAATATTAAACTAGACGAATTTCTGACCAGTTTGAGGTATAACACAATTAGTTCAAATCACTCCATATATTTATTTGAGGATGAGAATGGAGTGATATTTATTGCTATTTATGTGGATGATTTGTTGGTCTTAAGCAAGTCATTACATAAGATAAACAAACTAGAACAGGTTCTTAGAAGCCGTTTTGATATGAAAAATCTCGGTGAAGCGAAATACATTTTGGGAATTCAAATGGAGAGAGATAGAGGGATTAAGATTCTAAGACTCACACATAAAGAAGCAATCAATAATATGCTACAAAAACTTCACATGGAAAAAACAAATGGATGTACTACTCCCATGGATTTGAATAAAGTGTTTGAGGGGAGTGAAGAAAGATGAATATTGACTTTTAATGATGAGATGGATGAGATAGAAAGAAAATTTATGGAATATATCCTTTATCGGTAGATTGTAGGCAGTTTAATCTATTTTATGAACTATACCCGTCCGGATATAGCTGCAGCTGTAGGTGTCCTTAGTATAAGTCTAAAACAACCAAGAAAGACAGACTAGGAGGCTGCTAAAAGGGTGATGAGGTATCTTGTGGGGACAAGGGAATTCTGGTTGTATTTCGGAGGGGAGCACACTAACATCACCACCTGGAGTGATGTCAGTTATGGAGATGTGGCTTTAAGGCGGTGTACGACTGGATATGTGTTGCAAATTCAATCCGGTGTATGTTGTTGGAGTAGCAGTCAACAAAAAGTAGTTGCTCAGTCCACTATAGAGGCTGAATACAGGGCTTCCTAATATGCAACCAAAGAATTAATGTGGGTTAAATCTCTCCTTGAAGAACTTGGGTTCATGAAGTCTGAACTCAAAATGTTTTTTGTGATAATCAAGGTGCTATTTTTATTGCAGCTAATCCGAAACATCTCTTCAAAGCTAAACATATGGATATTAGACTAAGCTTTGTCAAAGAGAAGGTACAAAATAAAATAATTAAACTGGTTCATAAAAACAGATAGAGAAATGATTGTAGAAATGATGACAAAACCACTGCTTTCCCCTAAGTTGATTTTTTGCAAATAAAATTGTGGATTAAAATTAAAAGGTGACAATCTATTAAAGGGAGTGATGAAAAGATGTAATTAATAGTTCACTTCTCTAATTTATTTCCACATTAAAGAGAGAGAGTGAGGATCAAAGGCACACCATGGCTGCCGCGATATTTAGAAAGTGGCAGATTTAGAAGTAGAGGATATTTTACCAAAATGGTAACTAAGTCCAGATTTGAATCTGGGTCTGCGGACCACTATATATTCGTACCTCTTATCCACTAAGGCGTTATCGAAACGATACACGTGACGGGTTTCAAAGATATGTAAACATTAACGCAACAGCTAATTAACACCAAACTAACGAAGAGGAACAATTCATGCATGTACGCGAATGTGAACCGTGTTAAATATGTTTTGATCGGACGGCCAACATTATAGCCGCCACTCGAAGTGAGCTTTTGGCAACATACGTAGATATCGTCACGTGGTGCCACGTGGCGCCATATTATTTGATACCAAATAAGATGGGAGGAGGAACCATGGCTCCCGATTTGACAAGTGTCACCTTCTTGACCTTGTCATACAATGGTCGTACAATAAATACATCGCCCATTGTACCTTCTTGTACTATATAGTGTTCCTATTGGACTAGGGTTTAGTAGTAGGTAGTCGTGAGTAGGCAGACCAAGATTAGTGATATTTAGGGACCTCTCTCTAAGAGAGTTTGTAACTATGAAGGTCATCTTTGACCAGCCATAACTTATTGCTCAGGGGAGCGAATTCAGTGATTCTTTTTGCGTTTGACTCAGAGGAGTCTTGTCCTTACAGAGGTGATGGTGGTCAGAATATTTTTGTGCCTGGGCGGCGCTTATTTAGTGGGAAATTGGTAGGGGCAAATGTTATCCTAGAGGCGCTTTACGTAGGGTGCTCATTCAGTGGGTCAATGGAGACCACCGAATTTCAGTTACGAATACGTTTAATTATTGCACAAAAAGATTAATGCAAACTTAAAATATTTCATTCATAAGTGTTTAGTATATAAGTTTTACCTTAATAAGATAAAAGTGATATACTATAACTTTTTATTTTTTATACATATAACATTTAAGAATATTCCCCAATGATATCAAACTTCTTTGGTATGACCTTAATATTGTGTAAAGCACTAAATTGGGACAGTTGGTTTCGCGTTGTTTGGAACAAACAAAGGTGTGTGTCATAATTGTATTGTCGTGCGTGTAAAATATACATAGGATATTTTTTTCTTACTAATACTTCAAATCATCCTAAGTCCATTCCCTAAAGGTTGTTTTTTATTAAACATAGTGACAAAACTAATGTATAAAAAATAGTTGAATGTCAAGAGTTTGAGTGCGAAAGCTTAAACATAACATATCTTTAATATACTATAAAAGGGTTCGTTCCCATATGCGAAAGTAAAAGATGTTTTTTTTGTTTTTTTCCTCCAAAGGTGAGTATATAGCGAGAAAATAATATGCTACACAAAAAAAAAGTAAAAACCACGGTACAATTTGCGTTACTCCAATTTCTCGTCTTTCTATTTTGAACCTACTAACACGTCACTCCACCTCATCTTTAAAATTTTATCGAAACCGACCCGCCAGGTGATTCCACTAAAAGTAACAGTTGAGCAACGACGTCGTTGCACGCGTCACACATTTTTTATTTTTTTTTGCAAGAGGGAGATTACACACTATTTGTTCTCCTTGCTCGTTATGTGCGTGTTAGTAAAAAAATGACGAACATGTACGAAAAAAAATTGCAGGGGTCTTAGACCTCCGTTTTCATTCATGAGTCTCTTGCAAAAGTCTAGGCCCGCGTCGTCACTTCCCCTCCCTCTCACGCTACCGATCCTCTCGCTATTCTCGTAATGAAATGTTTTTTTTTACACTACATGTAATTTCACTAATAGCGATTCACGGTGTAGTTTTGTCGATGTCTACAATTTGTAGCAAGTTTTGTGGGCATGGGAGCGTACCCTAAAACTTTTAGAAACCTTAATAAGGCCTGTAAACTCTAAAAATCCCCAGATCACTCTGAAGACCCTTGAAAATATATAAAATAGAAGCTACAGTAAAGACTAAGCCAACAACTCGTTCGTCACGTAACTCGTGGGAATGAATAAAAACGTGGTGTCGTCCTTGGCGCCCCCCCGGCCGGGCCTTTCGCCCAACCTTTTTGATCCGCTCTAAATTTGTATGAAATTTGTACATAAAAATTTTGTGTATTTCATAAAAGCGGGGATATTCATATCCTGTCTTGTCCACACTAGTCAATCGAGTCTTTGGCGCTATTTGCGATTCCTGGTGTACTTTCCTGTCTTGTAGTTCACGTTTCGACAGCGAAACTGATAAGAATAAGTCCGTAACGGCATGTCGCTTACAACGGTTGACGTTATGGCTCACTGGAATCTGGTCGGCCAACACGTGTCCCGTTGTGCTGTAAAATCTTCGTACATCCGGCATCATTGTCCGTCAACATTTCCAGCCATTCAGCGCTAGAATGTTCATAAACGTGTTGTTTACCTCCTCAAGCTGTAGTCACGAACCGATACGTTTGTTTCAAGATTAGAATTATTAAGATATAACTCGATGTACCAATTCCGATCAGTTATAATGTCAATTCCATAACCTAATACTGTCAGCGTCAATTTTGTTCTATGCCGAAATTACGTTTGACTTGTGCAACCCTAATAGTGAAAAAAAGATAGAAAACAGCAAAAAACACGGACAAGAGAAGTTAAGAGCAAAAACAGAAAGAATACCAGGCATGTATAGGGTTAAGATATCCCCTAGTTTGTGAACCATATTTTTTCTGAAAAGCTCTGTAGGCTAAGCTTTACGCACATTTCTTCTGTTTCGAATTAAAACGTTTTTTGTCAGCTTTTTCTCTTATATATCTATCCACTTTTTCTGGTGTTTTTTTGGCTACTGCTGTTGTTACAAACCCGAGGCAAAGCCTAAGCTTGTGGCAATCATTAACGTTAAAGTTAAAACTAGGTTTTTCCTTAAAAGTAATAAAACTTTAATCTGCTTTTGTTGCGATTTACAACAGAAGTCTGTCCTTCCTCGACAAATTTCATCTCCCTTCCACGACATTTTTTCATTTTTTTCCTTCAACAGATATTTCCGCAGCTAATTTCATTTCGTTCAGCAAAACTTCGTTTATTCCACAATGACGGCACAAAATGAAAATGTGACATTTGACACATTTGTGGATATGAGGTCTGTGGAGGATGTGGACGACGAGCATTTGGATGACGTCATCGCAAAGATGCACGGATTAGGCACTACTTTAATGGCAGCGGTACGGTTGCAACTTTGGTCTCTGTTGACTTTGGCTTGATTTTTGGTTTGACTTTCTGGTTTGACCTTCTTTTTTGTCTTTTCTGACTTGCATGGACTAGATCATACATGGATCAATTTGTATTGGCTTGGTTTGGTTTTGGCGTATGATGGTCGACTTCAATTGGATCCCTTTTGACTTGCTTTCGCTTTTCTTCATCCGTTTGACATGTAGCGATTTTGGTTTCTTGGCTCATTCACTATTGACTTGTGAAATTTCATTCCTATGGAGTGGCTCGTAGCGACTTTGAGTTTTCTTTTGGTTTTGGTTTTGAACTCGACGGTCATCCATCGAACTCGGTTCATTTTTCATATTTTTTTTGTGATTGGTTGTGAAGTTTCTTGTCTCCTGGTGGAATAATTTGGTCGAAATGATATTGTACGAGTCCTCAGACTCCTCATTCAATGTGGTTTTGACCTTTTCTTGAAGCACTGTAATATGACGGATTATGTTAAGCTTCACTGAAACCAATCCCTATGTAATTGAATGTATGTCTCATCGTGGCCTGAATCAAGCGTTGGTCTACATTGCCCAGCTCTATTAGAGTTTCTATCTCTAATTTGAGTGGGTATTTTTTTAGCCCAAAATCATACAACATAAGATGTTAACGCTGATACTTCTTTAGCTCTTTTAGCGATGGACGGTGTAATCTATCAATGCTCGCTGGTTTTTAGATTGGCGTTCATACCAGCTGGGTTGAGAAAAACCTGAAGAAAAATCATGAATCTCTGTAGTTCTAGTGAACTTATAAGTCCATTAAGGAAACTGTTGAAATATTGTTTCCCTGGTTTTCTCCATATCTTGCTCGGGATTAGAACCTAACTGGTTTTTTTATATTTTTTCTGGTCTTTTGTCATTCTTTGTCTGCAGCTGCCGGGTGACTGTGAAGAAGATCTTATTCGGCCATCACATTCTTTTGAAAAAATGGTGGGTTACATTTCTCATTTAATTTTTTCAAGTTGTGTAGTTTAGATGTACATTCTTACACGTGATTTCTGCCAACAGTTCACTGTTTTGGTTGCAAATTATATCCCTTTTTTGAACTTCTTTTGTTTAGCAGCTTTCCTTTTTTTCGGCATAACGTGAGTCGCTAGTAGTGTTAATGACTAATTTGTAGCCCGCTTTTTTTGCACCCTGAACATATTCTCAATATGGTAAACGACTGAAAATAGTCCACGTCGCTCAGACTTAAACGAGAGTCAATAGCACTAAAGTATAGCTTTGCATTTCTTTAACGTGCAGTGTTTTCTATGGTTGTCCTCACCGTGACTGCATTTTTTTGCAATTAGAGTAAGTGCTATAATGGAATCAAGATCGAAAAATAAACGATTCATTTACTGAAAGTGGATTCAGTATTCTATGGGAACACTGACTGTATTTTGTTGCAATTATAGTAAGTTCCATAGTGGAAGCGAAATCGTAAATTGTAAATAAAATATTCATTTTCTAAAGGAAGATTCAGTGTTCTATCAGAGTTTTGCCTGTATTTTGTTGCATCTACAGTGGAATTAAATCAGAAATAATATATTCATTTACTGAAAGTGGATTCAGTATTCCTTGGGAGCATTGACTGCATTGTCTTGCATGCATAGTAATTTGTACAGTGGATACGAAATTGGAAATAAACTATTCATTTGTTGAAGGAATTTAGTACACAGTGAATTGCTATTGCTGTTAATAACACCAATTTTGTCTTGGTTTTTTTTTTTTTGCCTCTTGAACACAAAACAACGATTGTTATTTTTCGTAACGCTAATCCTTTTTGCGGCTCACATTGTCCACCTCATTTGATCTGAAGACAGAGTTATTAACACTAAAACCGTCCTCGTATCGATTATTTATTATTGCTTAAAGTGTTTTCCGGTTTTTTCCTATGGGAACTTCACAGGTGAACTCTCTTGGTGGTGTTGGATATGGAGCTCATAACAACAACTTTCAAACAAAGCTGGGTGCTTCTACTGAGATTGTTGTTCTTCCCAGAAGATACCATTTTCTTTCTGTACTTATACATATGATTTTGGTGCTTCTTCTTTGTATGTTAGTTGTGTATTGTTGGATGAAATATCACAGGATTGAGTTTGTACAGTTAAGTATCCCTCAATCGATTCGAAACTTGATGACAGAACAAGCCGAGACGCCGGTCCTTTGAAAGATTACGGGACTCCTGTTGTTATCATAGTTTTAGGAACAATTGTTACTTTTTCGGGAATACGTCGGTTGTTGAAAACCTACAAATTATATGTACTTTCAGGAGACACCAGTTGTTTGAAAATTATTACTGGACTCCTGTTATTAATTATTTGTACTTTTTTTTTATTTCGGCATGATCAGTACTATTCAAGAATAATGAGGTTGTAAACCTAAAACTGAAAACCTAAAACCTGAAACCTTGGGTAGTGTCTAGGAATTGTGTCCTCGAGACCGAAAATACGACTCAGGCCGAGGCGTGAGCGGTGTACTAAACTTAATTTTATTTTTCAAATAACTAGGATTGAATAGGGTCCTGTATCGTCTATTTTAACTTGTACGTTTTTCCCCTCGGTTGTACCGGAACTGTTCGATACTGTTAACTTCTTTTTTTACTTTTATTTTAAACTTTTTTTGCACGAGTAACAGATAATGTCCGAGTGGTTTTTTGAAATTCTGACTGCTTGAATTGTGACTGCAAATGTTCTCATCATGAATAATCATTTATTTGTTTATTTATTGTTGATGGTCCAAACATTTTCTCTCTCCATTTTGGTAGAGAGTGTATTGAAACTTGAATAACCAACAAACATACAATTTTATGTTGTTTTTTTAACATCTTTCTAGGAATGATAATATTACCCGGAAAGCTCTGAAATGGGCTCTTTAGTTCGGTCGCTAGTAAATGCGAAGGTTTTCACTATGTCTTTCTTCTGATAGAATTAAATATTCCATAAATTAAAACTTCCTATGATATTTTTTTTCACAAATATGACCATGAAGGCGACAACAACACAGGAAAATGTCAACAGATTATATTTTGTCATTTTTTTCTGCTGTGCGAATCCGTTCGAGACAATTCTTGTGTCTATCGTGATTTTTAATCGCTTGCTTTTGGGTTCTTACCTCTTTTCTTCCAGAGGAACTTTCAGTTTTCGCCCCAAATTTTGGTTTAAAATTTTTGGGTATCAGTTGTTTGCACTATCGAAGTTTTACTCTCGTTCTCATGGGAAACGATACAGTGAGTGCACTATTTTGAGGAGTTTTGTATGTTTGTGTCGCATGTAACATTGCACGATTCACCCTCGTGTGCGTGTAAATTTCTCTCGTATAATTGTTTTTTAAAGTTGATATGCGTCTTTTATGCAAGAAAACATGTACATGTCTAGGGAGGCTATCTTGTTTAAAGATATCTCATATATCTCATTGAAAAGTGCAAGGAAGAGAAGAATTGGAAAATAGGAAACACTTCTGAAAATGTTTTACAATGTACTCTCCAAACATTCTAAAAGCTCCATATGTACATGCTCCTCAAATGCAATGATCACGGTGTGGAATATGTTTAAAACATGTTCACACGAGCGTACTCTGAAGTTCGTAAAACAAAAGTAAGTTTATACTTAATGGACTTGTATTCAATTGGTATGCATTTAGTACGTATGGTAAGTCGTTCAAATTGTTGGGTGTACTGGAGTCCTCATCCCACGCTGGAACAAAGTCCACAAAGTTCAAAAGGTTCACAGAGTTTAATGTCTTTCTAGGTTTTGTCCAAAGGGAGTGGGAGAGGGAAAGGGATAGGGAGGGGAAGAGGGAAGAGGGGTGAGGCAGATGCTAGTCGGGGTTTTCTAGACTTTCCACCAAGAGATCTTTTTCCATATCCACAACCTTCGTGATTATAGACCTTATATTGGGTGGTCATTTAATGTGGGTATCTTCTCTTTGTGGTCAATCGGTTGGTAGTTAATCAGGTAGATACTTGTCTTAAATACTATTGGTGGATACTTGTTTTAGATAGCATTGGTAGTTGTTTTTCCTGGTTAGCTTTATCTTGTTTGTTGAATGTTTTAGACCATTAGTCCACCTTCTCTCGAGCCGTGCAGTCTTTTACAATCTTTTTGTTTTTGTCGCCCCTTTGTACCCGGATGACTTGACCGTTGCAAGTTTCGCAATCACAATTCTATTCCTTTGAAGGAACGGAAACAAAAAATAATTGGCATCTTAATGCGGATGCTTGGGTCTCGTTATTCGGAATAACTAGTTTGTTAGTTTACAATATTGTAGCGGGTGTCAATTGTGAAACTCCTTAGAATTTCCGGTCATGATTTTCCATCGACGATTCTGATGCATTAAAACAAAACGAAAGGAAAAGGTACCATCTTCCAATGCGACGCATTTAAATGCGATTCTGTGATGAAATTGGGAAAGTACAACGTGGGTCATTATTGGTGTAAATAAATTATTAGCCTAGGGAAACAAATAAAGTCTTAATTGTAAAGGGTGCGATGGAAAAACCCTCTTGGTACAAAGGAAATGAAAAAAAGAAGGAAAAAATAAGAAAACAAACCTAAGCCTACAAGAGTCTAGAGAAAAAATAGGCAAAGGCATAAAGGACAAACAAACAAGACACCGCGACTAAAAATAAGTAACCGCTAAAGCTAACTAAGAATACGAGACCGGCAACCATGACAAAGTGGGGTCCACAACCTCGAATATCGTGGGGCAACCTCGAATATCGTGGGCAACCTCGAATATCGTGGGTGTGGACTGGATCCCCTCTGTGCGGAAGCCAAGGTTTGCACTCGCGGAAGGGTAACTAATACATGTTGACAGTAGAAAGCAAGGCTTGGTGGAGGACTCCCTGAACCTTTGGATTCGATTGTGTTTTGGTTTTCATATGATTTGTTGTTTGAAATCTCTTGATGCTTCAAACACAAGACTTAGTTAAGAAAGCGCAATGGTCAACATTTGATTACATAAAAACCAAAGAATTAAACTTCAAAGAAGGGAGTGAAAAAACGAACACGGATTAAAGAAAGCGATACAAGATAACAGTGATAAAAGTTTATTGTTGGGAAGTAGATAAGTGTTACAAACCTTATTTTGGGTTCAATAGCCTAAAGCCAACAAGACTTCAACATTATTTAATATATTTAACACAAATTTAGTATACACATTCCCATGGTGTAGCCTCATTCCTATAATTATAGTTTGTATTCACATGGTCGACGTTTGAACGTGAGAAAAGGTTTCCGCGATTTCCCCATTATTACTGTAAAATGTATAAATCGAAGCTGAGTGCGCTTTCCCGTGTCGACGCGACTCAATTTCGCATGACGACGCCGTTACTGAACACTTTTGATGTACTTTTTAACGAATCAAAAAAGTTAGTGTAGGACTGTAGGGACTGTCACGTTTCGAATAGTACACTTTTTAAAGACCTCGTGAAATAGGGTACTGTAGTTGACACAAATAAAATCCTACCTGTAATAGCATAAAATATAAAAACAGAACTATCGTCTCTATCTTAGATTCGGGAGGTCGTATTTTACGGGTGCCGACAAATTGTAATCTAATCAGCGCCAATAGCGATTTCCTATGTAAGGGTAACCTTCCATCAGGCGTTCCCAGTAATCGTACGAACACGTTTACTGGGAGTAAAATTTGTAGCACCCTTCCATCAGGTCGTGCCAGTGAATGAGGTGTTAGATTGCGATTGGTACCACGTGTCAACTACGTTACAGTACTGTACTGTCGTGCGTATAGTGTCCTGTGCGTAATGTGGCGGTCCGTACATTTAATGCTTTTTATTAGCTTATTGGTACCAAAGTGCATTAAAAGTGTCAGTGCGTCGACACGGAAATTTAGTGGCGTCGGCACGTGGAAGCGCACACAGAGTTAACTCAGAGAATAGACGGCTTAGCGGAAATCACGTGAGCCTGTTCTCACATTTACAAACTTCGACCATGTGAACACTGACTAACGCAGCTACACCAATGGGAACGTGGAGACAACTTAGTGGTTCTAAGTACAACTGCAAGTGCGACGCACGACGTGCTACAAGCAACAAAAAAAGTGATTGCCCGGTAAAAAGAAAAACAGCTCGCTGGCCGGCACACACGCAGCCAATCAAAACGTCTGAAGAGTCGCGTAACTCACGGCGGCAGGGGCAATAAGAAAACAAATGACTGACAAACCCGACTGCCCGGCACTCGCGCAGCCAAACATAAAGGTGGAAAAGTTAACGGACAGACAGACTGACGGACGCTTCGCGCTTTGTTATATAGACGTACGTGAGTTTGTGTTACTGTTTCTTTTGGCATTTAGCTCGTTGAACTCAAAATAAAATGGTAACGCTTCTTTTCCCCCAATTTAAATATATATATATTTTTACACTGATAAGCAATTCACGGTGTGATATAGTCGTCGTTATTGGCTATTCGGACAAACCTGGCTAGGGTAAAGTACAATGACAGTTGTCCAATGACAAGCGTACAACTACACATAAGTCACTCGACGGGTGTCGACGCCCATGGCAAAAAGACAAAATGCTTAGGCAAGTTACGCCACGTATGCATCATTTGTTTATTTAGGATTTACTGATCGTCTATTTTCTTAAGACCATGGTCCCTCGTACCTGGCCGGCGTACCATCATTTGGTCCGTAAGCGAATCATATTCGGATACGATGATGATATGCCGCTGTACGGAACCAGCCTCACGATTCGTGTCCGTGACTTCAGAGCAACACTATACTATCCAAGATGGTGTGGCTGTCAGATGACGTCATCCCATAGCTCACGAACTAAAAGTCTGTGGTGTTGCCTCCGCGAGCGATGTGACATCGTCGCATCGATTGGACGTCTCGTCCTCCGTAATGGCCACAAAATGACAAAATACCATAGTACGGACGTCAAATTCAGTTGCATACCTTGTGTAAGTACAGTACAGTACACCGCGAATCGTAATTAGAGTAATGAAAAAATTAGAGTAAAAAAGCCAAAAAAAACAATTAGAGTAATTGACGCTAATTTATGTGATAGAGCTTTTCTAACTATGAAGTTTACTCTAATTTATTTAGTTATTCTATATTGGGTTATGTCGGCGATAATTATGTGCGCGATAATTATGAACACTAAATTACGTAGACGTACAAATTGTGTCAGTCCGGTATAGTATTGACGTCATTATGACGCTAATAATATTTGTCGCATTGAATGTCAGTTAATGTTCACACTGACGACGATGCTGTCGACGGACGAGAGTTATGCGAACGGCTTTTTTTCGATGTGATTGATTTTTTTGTTTAGTGCGATTTCACGTGCGAGCGCGATTCTATTAAATCATAATTTGTACCTTTTTACATATAAAAGTACAATTTTGCACGGTCAGACGTCGTCCGTACTCCACACTATATAAAAATATCCTCTATTAGAATTTTTTACGCTAATTAAACCTCACCTAAATTAGAATAATGAAAAAATTAGAATCGATTACTCTATTTGATGTGATAGAGTCGAAATTTCGAGCGACCGAATTAGAGTAATTTACTCTAATTACGATTCGCGGTGTACTGTACAGACAGGTACAGACTAGATACAGTACAGTACTGTATAATACAGTACAGTACTGTACTGTAACTTGGATACACATTCCAATGGTATGCGCGACCCTGATTTCCACTCTAAAAACGATTCAAATGGTACAATCTGACAAAAGTTATTTCGTCTGGTGACTGTGACGTATTCTGGCGTCAGTTTCTCAAAAGTAACCAGCTTTTTACAGGTGACTTGCACCTAATTTTTTTAGTTAGGAACAGTACTTCAAAGTCTCTGTACAATTTCGGTAAAGTTCGCACGAATCAAATTAAAGTGGGCTTCCTCGTGTCGACGCCGTCATCTGACAACTCGTCATGTACATTTGCAGAAAACAGCGTGCATTTAGTAAAGAACGGACTGACACATTTTGCAGTATGCTATTCAAATGCCTCCTGACATACAGTGATTGACATTAATGAAATCGTACCTGTATCAAACGAAAGGAAGATTTTATTAGGAAAATTGCGATGGTTAAACCATCAAAGTACAAAACTTGATTGAAATGGGAAATTGTTCACTGCTGCACTGTACCATTAAAGGCAAGAATTGGAAAACCAAAAGTACGTACAAAAACGTAAAGGGAAAATTTAGTGTTATTAATCGTGTTTTAGGTGCAAGGGTCTTAATGTATGGGTGCCGGTCGTCATGAAACATTAGTCTAGTGTTGTGTATCGGTAAAGACTTGACGATAACCGATATGGGCCTTTTTCCGGGCTGCCGGTAATCGATATATTGGTACGATATATCGTTATCGGTGTTATCGTCGACCGTACAGATAAATGTACGGCCAGTACACTCAACTGTAGGTGTTTTTCCCCGGACGCGCCGCAGACCCCCTTCCCTCGGATTTCGGTGAAAAATCGTGATATTTCCTTGATTACTTCTATTTTTTTATTTTTTTAGTTTTACTTTGGTTCCACATTCCCATTCCCGTCCGAAATGTCCTTTTTTACTGTTATTTTTTTTTGCAAGGTTAGTTGCGCCCTCATATCACTTCCATGGTGGTAGTAAATGGCGACAGTCTGACAGATGTGTTCGTCTGCTCTGTTCTTATTTTTTTCGAGAAAGTTTGATTTACAAATTTACAACTTAATTTAATATTTCGTTTCAATATTATAGTTTTATAACTATAAAGTATTGTTTTTAATTTGTCAACGTTTATGTGTTGCGCTGTCCGTAATAAAGTTAAGCTAAACGGATACGGAACAAATTCTTATACGTGGCATGCCACGCTATATAAAGTAACTAACGTAATACGATATGTTATAAAGTACAATTGTATGCATACTATCTTTTTTTTAAATTATCGTTGATAAAGATTTGGTTGGTCTTAGACCGATATATCGAGACCTCTGGCCGTTCGATAACCGATAATTATCGGTACCGGTGTTATCACGATAAAAAAATCACCGATACGCAACACTAAACATTACACACGTATCTTGTGGCTTATGTAGTCTTTAAACATTAATTTTTATTTTTTGTACCCTTTTGTACCTCGATGGTTTTTTCCATCGCACTTTTTGAAATAAAGGTTTTTTCCTTACAAACTATAGTACACTGTGTATCGTTATTATTGTTTAATGTTTTATTTGCCACTTAAAACACCATTTCTCCGTACATACTTATCAAATTGCGAATTTGACGGTTGCGATTGAAAGCCAAGATTGTCACCTTTCGATTGGCGGTCTCTATCTGAAAACCGAGCAAGAGCTTAAGGAGAAAAACTGTTTTAAGTGGCAAATAAATTATTAACACTAATAGCTATACACGCTGAACACGATAGAGCGCTCAAAGAGTCGAAGACACGATGAGCTCGCCCCCAAAAGGAATTTGTGGCAAGCTCCTTAAGTTTTCTTATCACAAATTGTACGTCATGACATCATACGCCATGAACATCGTTGTCATCAGACCGATGCGGATTACTCACATTGCGGTTTTATTCCCATCATTATATTTACCTTTCTAGAAGACTAGTATTGTACCTTAAAGAACGATTAAAAAAACACAAGCAAAAATGATTGACATCTATCGAAAGAGCAAATGCGATATCCGATTTTTGTGCAACATCGTAATTTATAGAAGTTAAAATGTTGATGTTCAATGACTTTGTCAATATTTATCAATATTGCGATCATGACCCACGATGGACCACTAGTTTGTAAATAGTAAAGGTGATGTGAAATGTACGTAAGTTACCGACCGCAAGGAATTTACCGTATATATTATTGAAAGGGTTTACGTCGCACTATCGATATTGACATATCGCGGTTATAGATGATCCTTTTTTTGATCTGATATATTGAGTATCAATACCCCTAAAAATACTACATATCGACTAGCGACAAAACGTGTTTGATATGCATCACCAAAAAAAGTGGTTATTAAAGAGTTTTTTTTTGTTTTTTTAATCCCTTTGTACCTTGATGGTTTTTTCCATCGCATATTTTGAAATAAATATTCCTTTCCTTTATTGAACCGTCTTCGATTTCATCGGACTATCAAAGTGGATATCATTTTTTTCACATAAAATTTAAACAACGCATACAAGCCACATTGTTAAATGTTAAGTTTTCAGTCTCATACGGTTAAACGGTGTTCTATATAAGTATTAAAATGTCAAGCGGCTTTTCCGGCTTCGACTTTGTAGTCGCCTCCACGTTATGGATTCCGCATTTCCGGGAGCAGTCAGCACATTTTTCGCATGCCTTGCGTGGTGCGAGTATCTAGTACAGAAGTGCTGTCAAATTTGGTCCTGTCATTTGTCATTTATTTTGTACCTTTCTTTCTTCCGGATTTCTGACCAATCAGACTTTGCAGCAACCAAGAAACGTACCTGACGTCAGTAAACTGTTCTTCGAATCCAAGTGGGCAAAGCAATCAACTCTTTTAATAGTGACTGTACGGCAGAAGCAATTTGCGCATCCATCCGTGTCGGCAACCGTATCTTAACGTCGTTCCGTAGCCATTTGCGCAGCCTATATGGCGTTACAAACGATGCTGCCGTACGGTAATCTCTGACTGTCACGCGTAACGCTCTTAATGCTCTAATTTGCTGCGATTTCACAGGCTTGGACAGTAAGGAGTACACTGCCACTAGGAAGGTATATGCTTGTACGGAAATGCGTCAGACATGAAAATGAAATGGAACGATCTACAAAACCGTACGATATATATATATATATCTATATACATTTTTTTTTCGGTTGGCAGAAAGTTAGCGAAATAACCGCCTTTAGGACAATAGACCCGTTATTCGAACGGTCAGTTTCCGAATCCTCCGCCATAACAAATGGGGGATTTCAACAGCGACAAATTTGAGCGCGCCGCAAACCTTTTTTTTTTTTTTGTTTGAAAAATACCAGTTTTTCGAACCCAACAGTAATCATTCATAGGTTGGGCATTTTCTGTGACGGTATCTGCACTCTGCAGAGTACAGTACTGTACTTTTGAGTGGTATAGATTATAGAAACAAGACTATTTCGTATATTACAGTATGTCAAGCACTGTACGGCTGTCATAAAAACTTAACACGGAATTTTGCAATGTACTTCGTTATTTCAAATCTTTACTGTTTTATATTGAGTTCGAAACGTGCGTTTATTTCAATATCACATCGAAACAGGGTAACGTGCGGAAACTCCATCATAGAAATTTCCATGCAGCTGATTTATAGTTGAAAATCCATTTACCGCGTTTTGGTTCCGCTTCCAATAATAGGGCGACTGCCGATTGGAGACCGTTCAGAGCATAATCCTACGGCTAAAAGCTGCCCAATCATTGAAAACTGGACCGAAACAGGGCCAATAGTTTTTCACCCTAATTGCTCCAGTACGAACTTTTCGCACGTGAGAATTCCATACGAAATTGTAGCACCTTCTAATATTGTTTTTAAAACTGGATACTCTGCGATGCTAACGGCTCCCGCATAGGTTTGTAAGGGCACACGTGTGTTCGACGTTCCCACGTGCGGTCATTAGATCTCTCTGTCTCCTATTCTCTTTGAATTCTCACAGTCTCCTACATTGTTAGCTAATGCATTTCTTCTCCATTCCCTTAGTATCCCTTTCCCATTTATTCTGCGTCTCTTTTCCATTTTACTTCTATTTTCTGTACGCTGTTTAGTTCAAGGTTTTCCAGTTCTTTTTAAGTACTACCTTATTGAAACGTTATGTTTTCTTTTTCTTTTGTTTTGTTTTGAAACTTTTCAGCAAGCGAAAGTGACTCTTTTGTGAGAGGTTTCAGTATCTGTGATAGCTGAAGGAATCTACAAATGAGAAAGTGGATCCTATGCAGAAAGTATCTATCGTTTTATTAGGCATTAGATTCTTTCTTATTGTTTGAATGTTGTAAAGATATATTAAAAAAGGTGAAGAAGAGGCGAGTCAAGTCTTCTACCTTCTTCATGTCGGGTAGACTCCGCAAGATTGGAAGTAGAGCTCCATCGGACCTTATCAGAGCCCAAGGCTCGCATCATAATACTGGCGCTTCTTTTTTACCTAGAGGTTTGAAAGGAAAGAGATCAACTGCCGATTTTGGTGATATGTCCCTTCCTTATGGACTCCACACGTGTACGGCTGTTTCAGAAGTCAGTTCATTGGCCGCCTGTCTCATCAGATCCCTAGATTGCTCCCTTGCTGAAGGACAGCAGGATATTGGTGGAAATAACACTCTTGATGTAGTTCCTAGAGGAGTCATGGATGCTCCAAAGCAATGCAGTATTGCAGAAGTTGAGCTTCCATCTTTTGGCAAAGTTTCAGCTTCGACAAAGTGTAATACTACAACTTGCAAGACTACAACGTGTAATACTTCAAGGTGTAATACTGCAAAGTGTAATACTCCAAAGTGTAATGCTCCAAGGTGTAATACTGCTCTTCAGGCTCTTGAAAGCAGCAGCAGACAAGATGGTACTGGTGTATTTGGAGAAGATTCGCCATTGCTGAATTTGTCTCCAGTTTCTTCTCCATCTGCTTCTCCATCTCCTCCACTATCTCCTGTTTCTCCTCTTCCTCCCACGGTCACAGCTTTATCACCGGAAAGAGCTGCTGCTATTTTGCGGAATATCGCTTTGGCAGGATCTGCAAAGGGTGGTCCGAGGGCTTTGACCGGTCTACATAACTTGGGAAACACATGTTTCATGAACTCATGTGTACAATGTCTCAGTCATTCTGCCCCTTTAGTACTTTATTTTCTTAAAGAAGCAGCTGCTTTGAATAATTCCACAATAAAGGAAACTGGGAAAGCCTCAGTTGGTCAACTTTCAGGTACTGAAAAATGGCAAAACAGTTGTCAAGATAGTTTCAATTTCGGGTCAAAAGTTGACTTTTTTAGAAGGCGAAATAGTTGGGATGATGTACATGTTCCTCGAGTAGGATTGGCTGGAGGAGGGAGAAACTTGGGTGAGGCAAATGGTGATATTGAAGCTATAACAGAAAGCTTTTTAGCTACAGGATCATCATCTGAAACTGGTCTTTCAGGTAGTTTTGGTCAGCTGATAAGGGAAATGTGGTCGGCGAAACCGATGTCTGTCCTTTCTCCATGTGATTTATTAAAAAGTGTACAAAATCACGTTCCCCAATTCGCGGGATATAGACAGCATGATTCTCAAGAGTTTCTGCGCTCATTTGTGGACAAATTGGATGAAGAATGTAATCAAGCGAAGGTAATAATCTGATCCGATGGATCATTGATCGAGCCTTTCCCTCTTTCCTTCCTCCGATCCCACCTCCCTCCCACCCAACCACCCACCCCGCCCGATCCCTCTCCTTCCCCCTCCGCTGATCTCCCCCCCTCCTGCTCCCTCTCATATCATCTCGATATGTTCACAAATTTGATGGATGACCAGGCTGTACCATGATGTGTTAATTTTACCAATGACATCTATTGTTCAGTAGCTCTCTCTCTCTCTCTCTCTCTCTCTCTCTCTCTCTCTCTCTCTCTCTCTGTCTCTCTTTCTCTCATCTCAATATGTTCACAATATTGGTGGATGAACAGGCCATACCAAGGTCGGTTGTTTCTACCGATATCGAAAAGCTGTCAGAAGTGGAGCAAGCAACTGCATGCTGGGATCTCCATATGATGCGAAATCAAAGTCCAATTCAGGAGATTTTTTGCGGTATGTTTCATTCTCAGTCATTTGTTGCATGTCTCTTTTCCTTGGGAGATATTTTGTGGTACAATTTTGGTATGTCTCATTCTCAGAGGGCATATCGGTTTATTAGTAGTACTGAGGAGTATGATTATATGTAATCTTAAAGTTTGAAGACCGATAAGGTTAGTGTTTTGAACAGCTCAACAAATTTAGAGTATAAAGTAGATTATAACTTCTGAATGTGCTTGTGACATGTTTGAGTGTTTGTTTTCGGTTGCAGGTCAATTGCAAAGCAGCATTGAATGCAGATCCTGTCGGAGAAAATCACATTGTTTTGACCCCTTTCTTGATTTGTCTCTTCCAATTCCGACGCTCAGTGGGGGAAAAACTGTAAACATTATGGACTGTATTTCGAGCTTCATGACTGAAGAGAAGCTTGAAAACGAGAATGCCGTGAGTGATTATATCTTTTATTGCAGTTCATCCTCTTCTAATTGTGATACACAAAGCTTGAAAACTTTCTGGTCTAGGTACACTGCCTATCTCTATTAGTGTTAGAATTTTTTCGAGCGACCGTTGATTTTTTCTTCATACAAGAGCAATCGAAAATCATTGGTTCGATTGAAGTGTCATGATCAGAAATCAAAATTTTTGTGTTGGGAAAAAGTACTTCGACTGTCCAAAAAATGTCTAACACCAGTAGCGATGGGTAGGGTAGATTAAGTCTCAGTACACTTACATTAATCCAGGCCCAAGTTTCCGAGACAGATTAGATGCAAATTAAAAAAATTATGGATGCAAATTTCTACCTGGATTTTCCAGTTTGGTTTTGTTTATATGCACCAATTGACCATTTTTTTTGTGGTGTGTATCGCCTTGTTCTTTTGCAGTACAATTGCAGTAACTGCAAGTCTCCCCAACCAGCTGTGAAGAAACTTTGTGTTTCAAAATTCCCCCCGTTGCTAGTTTTACACGTGAAGGTATCCCAACGACCCAGTGCTTTCCGCTGTTTGATTGGTTAGGGCAGTTTACCTGTTTCTTAGCCCATTTACACTGCAAACACTAGTTTTACACGTGAAGGTATCCCAACGACCCAGTGCTTTCCGCTGTTTGATTGGTTAGGGCAGTTTACCTGTTTCTTAGCCCATTTACACTGCAAACACTTGTCTTTAACAGTTGTATTTTTTATTGATGTTTCTGATGTCTCATGTAAAATAATGTAAGGCTGACAATCTCCATGGCTTTTTTGGATTGCAGAGAATCACATCACTTGGTTACCACGCGTTTCAGAAAGACTCCACATTTGTGCAATTCGACTTAGAAGGGTTAAACCTTGAGCGTTTTCTCAGGTGAGGATCTTTTGCTTTCATTTAAATTTCTGCTTTAATTTCCATTTTGCGGTGAAATAAGTTGCCTGGGGAAAGCCGATATCGTGATGAGGCAATTGTGCTCCTTTAAAAGCTGTTCCTCAAATCAGATTTTTAAACTCAAACCAAATTAAATCTACTCAACTCAAATCAAATCAAACCAAATGAAACCAGACCAAAGCAAACCAAACCAAAGCAAACCAAACCAAAGCAATTTGAATGATATCACTAAAAGCTGTTTTTTTGTGGTGCAGTCCTGCCGTGAACATTGACCAAAGGCCCATTTACGACTTATATGCTGTGTGTAATCATACGGGTTCTATATCATCGGGGCATTATACAGCATACTGCCAAAATGTTGACAACGGTCTCTGGTATAACTACAACGATTCGAAAGTTTCTCAATGCTCACCATCATCGGTATGCACCTCGGCCGCTTATGTTTTGTTTTATCAACTGAGAGACGTCTAAGTTTCAAGATTTTGACAAAAACCATCTGTATGGTTTTACAAGCCGTTACAATCCAAAATGCTACCACTTATGTATTTCTCAAACTCGAATCGGTTCGAAAGGAAAGGAAAGGAAAGGCAGGAGGAAGGCGTGTTTTAAGTGTTCTGAATCGCTTAAAAGTTTCACTTGTGTTTTCACGGATGTTTAAACATGGATAAATTTTGGGATTCGAGCGGTTTTTCTATTTCTATTTCCAAAGGTTATGGCTCTGTTATTAATTGGCGGATTTTTCAGACACAACTCGACATGGAGTGTCCCTTTTTTGTAGGATTTTTACATTCTTTTTTGGGATTCGTTTTTTCCTTTCTTTTTTCTTCTCTTTTTTATTTTTCTTTCTTTTTTCAATTTGTCTTTTTATTTTTTCAACTCTGATCAAAAAGAGGTTTCAAACTTTTGATTCAACAACCCATTCTTTCAAGATGTTTGATCCAAGGAAAAAGATAGTTGTAACTTTTGGACAGTCGAGTGAAATACAATCATTTGAAATAACGATCATATGAAAAAACCACTATTTCGGCCATTTGATAAAACGACCATGTGAAAAAAAGATCATTTGGAAAAACTGTCATCTGGAGAAGCTGTCACTTGGAAAAACTGTCACAAGGAAAGACCATCCTTTTTAATAAGCGGGTAGTACAGAAAGCTGGAGGGCCCCATTGAGGTAGTTATAGCGACTATACCACAAGAAGGTTGAAATATAGTTTAGGAGCGTTTATTTGTAATTGATTTTGATTGGAGGGTAGATAAATTAGACGTTCGGAAAGGTAGGGATGCCATGTCTTTCTGAAGACACAACAGATTATGGACGTCCGACATCAATCTGTATTCTTTAGGAAGGAGTGCTATTTTTATTTTCTTTTATTTTTAGGGTTTCCCCTCTATTTTCTTTCTTGGGTAGAATGACATAGTTAGGAAGGTATTGGTTCTAAATAAGTTCTTAGACATGCTGATGAAACGAGTGAGGAACAGGGAACTTTTTCGTACTTATAATCCAAATATGTAAACCTGTATGGGCATATTGAGATTTTTTTACGATTAAAACTTTTTTTTGTTGGGTCATTTTTTACTTTTTAAAAAGAAGGGTTTGAATTTATTGTGTGCAAATGATCCTATTTTTCATAAGAACCCGCGGTGCAGTTTGTTAATTATTTGTTACTTTTGGTTTTATTGCTGTGAGTGTCATACTACACCGCTAATCATTTTTAGTGTTAAAAGGTTTTTTCGCCTTTGAAAACTTTTCTCTGTGCACACTTATCGGATTGTCAATCGGAGACCGTCTACAGGAAGGTGAGAATATTGGCCTCCAAGAGCAACCATCGTATTGACAATCCGACAAGTGTGCATGAAGAAAAGATGTATAAAATGGCGAAGAAAACTTGAAACAGTAATAACGATTAGCGGTGTAGTGTATAAATTCAGAACAACCCGCTAATCATGCGGATGCAACTCCCATGAAAACACTACTATAATGGTTAAATCAAAATGTGTAATGACTAACAGAAAGGGTGTCCAATACTACAAGAGGCCTGTGTGGCAACAGTAAGCATACATTCCCACTTACTTTTTTCGTCCACGTTTTGGTAATATTTTTGTCCGCTTTCAGTTATGATACTTGATATACGGCAAATATAGGGTAAACATGACCAAAAGATGAATAGAACATAGAACGACAAATTTTTAAGTGAAAATTTGCCTAACATCTAATGAATGGAAAACCACGGTAACCTCGTTACATTACACACTTATTCCTTCCTACCATTTACCATAACACTTTTCATTTCTGTACTGTGAAAGCTTTTGATAATATCAACTGCTTTCAGCCCAGTATCAGCAACATTCGTACACGTCTTCTATCATGGTCACACTGAAGTCTCATATGTTAACCACATATAAGACGAAAGTTGCCCAGATGAATCATACTGTTTTCTCGTGAACTGGACTTAGAAATCACGTAACAAGTTAAACAATAGCAAGGGTAAAACTCAAAGCGAGGGTAAAACTTTAATAGTGTAATTTCCTAATGAGATGGCTTACGGAAAACGAAAACATAAAGGAACGTGTATAAATTTACCGACCCTTCAGAGAAAGCTTTCTAACCACCGTTGCAAAAAAACATGACATATATTCAATCAAAAATTGTGAAACTTACAAGTGAGTAACAAGATACACCACTTGCCGCTACCATACCGTATTACCAACACTAATTCGTAACAAAAATCAAGATATGGCCCACTGTTTAGGCGAGAATTTGCCGCATTTTTATCTAATCCTCACACTAAAATTGATGGGTAATGTAATTAAATTAAAAAAAGACTACTCACATTTTGGAGTACACAATCAAGTTTTTTGCCTCCGCTTGTACGTAATGTAGAGTCATAATATGATAACCACAAATAAAAACAAAGAGTGAAGGGAAAACCCAGAATACACGATTTAAATTACTCGTGTAACAGAAAATGCCGGTAACAACACACTGGGTGGAGGAAAATTAACACTAGATCCTCCATTTGATCATGAATTTTTGAAACCACAAATAAAAGAGTGATACACAGTTTTAAAACAAAAGCACAAAAGCACTTGTTGGAGACGGTTCCTTGTGGCACGATTTAAAAAAATTGCTCCTATTCACTAATCCACGGTTTCTCAAAATCCGCAATATGCACAAACCAAGAGTCTCAATCCAACCTTTGAAAATGTTTTTCTACGATGATTATACAACAGTATATACAAATGAGAACACATGCCTCACGACCACTAGTGGTCACGTCACTCTGTTGAAGGTGAGCTTTGATTCCTACTTTCAATATAGTCGCACATACCACGAAGGTGGTCGGCTCCGCGAGACAAAAATGCATTCACTACAAAGGGAGGTAGAAGTCCCTTTGGGTCGCTGTGAACAAGAGAGGTCATTCGAGTGTGTTTTCCCTCGTTGATCGCTTCAAGTGACGTCATACTGAAGATGATAACCGCCCTGATAGCGCCCTTTTTCTGCACATAAAACATACAAATACTGCTTGAAATACATGCAGAAATGACGATACTGCGTAAAATACATAGATTGTTGCTTTACATCCAGGAAAGATTATAGTGAAAGAGCCAAGAAAGTTGAGCAGTATACAAAAAGTTGTGAATCGTGCTAAGCCTTATCCTGTGAATTCCAAGAACTCAAAAAATACAAAAGACAGCACATCAGGACAAAATGCCACATCAGCATCTCTCATCAAGCTGCCAGGTCAGCAAATGCCATGGATAAGGATCAATAATAGACACACACACACACACACACACACAAACACACATATATATATATATATATATATATATATATATATATATATATATATATATATATATATATATATATATATATATATATATATATATATATATATATGAGATTGACAATGAAAAACAAAAAGAAAACAGACTAAGAAAGTAATAAGAAAAGTAGAAAAGAAGACTGGCACATCAGGATAGTGTAACGGTGTGAGATTCAGCATAAATCCTGCCACATCAGCAAAGGGTAAATGGCGCCATGTATGTCATCAGCGGTAGACATAATGACAAAGATGCCACGTCAGCAACAGTAGATGATGATGTCATTGTACGAGAGAGGACATAGAAACCAATGCAGATACATCCACATTCATCAAACCACGTTCAGTCCAAAAGCTCACATTCTTTGCATATTGAATACAATGTTTTCACACAAGTCAAAAAGGACGTAGCTCATAATCTGGAACTTAACCAATAAAATAGTATCAGTTGCCAAAAGTAAAATCTCAAACATGAAGCAATTAACCCACTTACGAATAAATAGATAAATTAACAGAAACCCTTCTCCTACATGACCCTAAATGAACAGAATACAAAGGTACAAAACAAATATCAACACTTTCGAGTTACCAGCTGTCGACTGACAAACTTTCATAAAAAAAGAACAAATATAAAAGAAAAAAGCGTCGACCCTTGAGGACTTCCTACTTTTTGAATTGCCTAAGAGTGTGAGACATGTTTTTAGAATGTAAAAATTGAGGACTTATTTGACTTCACTAAACATGAAAAAATGATAAAAGAGTACATAATCTTTTCATTCTCTGCAATCTGAGATAGGTTATGGAAAGGAGTGCTGAGAAAGATATCGCCATACTGAGGATGTAATGCAGCAGTTATACAAAACAACAAAATAAACAAAATAAACAAAATAAACAAAAAACCAAAAGAACGAAACTAAAACTTAAAAAAAAAAAAACAGACGAAAAAACAACCCATAAGAAAAAAGTAACTTTCAACAGAGGCCAAAATACATAAAAAAGGTACGTCACTCCAACAATATGTGGTTATGCCCAACTGACAAAAAAATGTGAAAACTGACCTTCAACCTCGCCCGAAACAAAAACAGAAACAGAAACAGCATCCGAAACAGAAACAAAAACAGGAATAAAAAAACCAGGCAAGTAATTTCACGGCACTGCTCTGAAGGTCCGCCCCATTCACATTTCACGTCGAAGAAAATTGAACGTTAACTGATGCTGTCTGGTTAATGTACACAATTTCACCAGCTTTACTGGCTTTTTAACTGTTTCTTTACAATAAAGAGCTTCTGGTCGCCCTTTCTGTAAAAAATGTGGACAATTGACAATTGACAATTTGCCGGCTTTCTGGTTCAGCCACGAGGCCCATCAATGTCGTACGGAAACTTGTTACTATTGTACTGCTGTACAGTTCGAAATGCCCAAAAACCAAGGGCAGGTTTAAAAAAAAAAACCGGAAAGGACTTGACGTCCTGCAGGTTTTAAAGTTTTATGCTTCAGTACAAAATCTGGAAATCAGATCACATCCGTGATTCTCCAGATGGAAAACGTCAATGCGACCTTAAAAATTTTATCGTGACATTTTCGTCAATGAGTGGCCAGCTGTGGACAACTGTCTTTTGTTAAAAAAGAATTGACGAGAAAAGTCAATGAGGCGGACCCTTGACTTTGCTCAGTAATTAAAATCCTTTAAGCATACCACTTCTGCTATATAAGATTGTGAAGAAAATTGAAGTATTCAGAATGGAAATATTTTGCACTTTTCAAACGTAAATTTAAATCATCCAGAAATACTTTGGTACATCGAAAATCAAAATCCTGAGGGACGTTTATGTTGAGAACGTCTACATGTCAGACGCATACGAAGGAAATACAAAGGAATTTTGCCAGCAATTGAAGTCACCAGTTCCATAATAAAAAAGTCATATTTTCCATAACAAAGAAGTCAACAATTCCATACAAAAAAGTCGAACAATTCTATAATAAAAAAGTCATCGTCTATATCAGTAAGCCAACAATTCCATAAAGAAAACGTCAGCTAGTTTGTAATTAAGAGTCATCTTTTCTTTAAGAGAGCCGATAATTCCATAATGAAAAAGACATGTTCTATATGATCAACAAGTTATCCTTACCATAATCAAAAGTCATCCATTCCATTATTAAAAGAGCATTTCTATTCCATTATTAAAAGAGCATTTTTTAATAATTGAAAAAATGCCTTATCCACAATCAATAGGAGGATGGTAAGAAAACATACCGGAGGACAAAGAGGATGATCCACAGACATAGCTGCAAACAAGTTCCCCCAAATGAATTTCAGAAAAGTAAAAAATCAGCAAAAAAATGCATAAAACTAAAGAAAAAGTTGCTTTTCAGCTATTCATATATCAAACTCTAGATTTGCCTAAGCCAGAAGCATAACGTAAAAAAACAGAACATGCGATAGGAATACACTGTACACTGTGTCTTATTGTTAGAGTAAAAAAAACTATTGTGATATCAGGATAGTAACAAAAAATTTAATTTATGCCCCCATTATTTGAACGACTTGCAATCAGTATTTACTTATATGTTCTATTGCCAAGATCAGAATACTGACAATAAGCACCGAAATTAGTGTTATCAACCTCTAAAAGTGATTTATAAAGTACTTGAGCAAACATGGAAACAATGAGAATAGTACCGAGGGTTGTCATAGCATGCTGAGCATTTGGGTTTATGAGACACCCATCCACGGTATGAAAATAAAAGACAGTTGATCGCTGTCTAATAATTGGCGCATCATAAGTGGCTTCATAAACCTGCAGACGAATTCAACAAAAAATCGTAAACACACTGTTAACATTTCTCGAACACGTCCAAATACAAAGGCAACCATTTGAAAATATACATATATATTATATTACATTATACATAAATTTTTGCATACACACACACACACACACTACACATATATGTCTATCTACATATATATACATATATTATATATATGTATGTATTAAATCTAACGAATTCTCCAGTCTACCTGCTTACGACTTTGTCCTATCCTCGGTATATACTTAAATCCTCTTTGCCTCAATGAAATATTCTTTATTTGTACCTATGAGACATTTTGATATCTATATGCGATATTCTGACTTGCCTTTGAGCGGTCATCCACAATCTCAACCTGTTGGGCAGTCACAAAGGGATTCCAATGTTTCCAAAGTTTCATGTTTCCGTACACCTCCCTTGTCTGAGCCACAGGAGACTGTATCACTACCTGCCAAAAAACAAAAAAAAACAAAAAAAGACGTTTTACAGTAGCAAAAAGTCTGGGTTAAGCGGTGAGGAGTGTGCACGGTGTGAGAATAGATGTTGATGCACAAAAATCTCCACATAAAAAACAAACAATGAGTACACTGCAAATTTCTATTAGCACTAATAACAGTAATTCCATCTCGGTTTATTTTGCCCTCTGAACACAAAATAGCGTTATGTAGACGAGTTGTTTCTTCTTAACGCTAATTCTTTTCACGACTCACAATCGTCCACGTCATTTGGACTGGAAATAGAATTACTAACACTTAAATAGTCCTCATAATAATTAAACTTAATGCTAAGAGAATTTTAAAATCTTAATATTACTGCAAAATTTATCTTATTTACTACACAGTGTATCGATATTAGTGTGAATGTTTTTTTCACCACTCAAATCATCATTTCTCCTTGCACACTTTTTTAACTGTCAATCTGACAGCTGTATGGAAAGGTAAAAATCACAGCTTTGGCGGTTTCTAGACGGAAATAGGACGTGTGCATGGAGACAACTTGATTACAGTAGCGAGGAAAAAACCATTGACGCTAATAACAATTCAGGGTGAAGAATTAGGATGAATAATACTAATTTACGGATTAGATGACATGACATAATGCTCTTCGGTTCTTTTACCAATGCCGTTAACAGTATTTCATGATTTTGGGTCAAAAAAATGAACGACTGAATTGATGACGGAAAAAGGCGTAGTGATATGGAAACATTTGAAAAAGACATTAATGTTGATTTGCAGTAATAGTGACGCTCCCTAACTAGTATTTATTGGCCATTACCTACAACAAAACTTCACACAATCAAGCGTAGTTCAGAAATCAAAAAGAAAAAATAAAAACCAATTGGAAGCAAAAAGAAGCAAAACAGGCATTGAGTCTGATGAAATTTCAGGCACAAGAAAGAGAACTTCTTTGCAAGAAGAGGGCGAGAAACACAATAAATATATGGAGACACAAGAATTTATGAAAGCAGATCGAAACATATAAACTTGCATAAAAAAAACGGAAAAAGGCTGGACAAATCACAAAAATGGGGATGAAGAGAAAAAATGAGTATTGATCAAAAATGAATTTACCATAGGATAAGTGAACTAAACCGTGTATGTAAAAACAACCATTAACTTCTATAAATTAACGATCCTAAAAACTCCATGACACATACAATCAGCATAATACAGCAAAATTACTTAAATTGGGTACTGCAAGCTCTCGCCTAGAGCACTTGACTTAAACAGCTTAATGTAAGAAATAAACACCTTAGTAGACAAATTGAACCGTCTTAAACAAAAATTATCACAAGATTCTAGCACTTAAGAAACACAATCCGAGGCGACAAATTTCTTACCTCTGTCCGTACAGCAAATATGGGGTGGTTTTCAATAGCTTGTGTGGATATTTTGACGTTTTTGTCTACTTTTGTGATCCATCGAGATTCCGGAAGTGTCAAATAATGTCCAGCCCTCTTAAGAAGCTCATCTCGTAGCGTGAGAAAGTCTGGTGCCTGTATTGCTCCACTACAAAGACCAGCCTCATACTTTAAATTCAGGGCTGTTCTCCAACAATTATCACAAACACGATGTTTTCCGGGTCCATAACCGTATGCTTCTGGGAGTTCCAGACGAGAAGAACTGCATTTGTCACAAACCAGCTTGCCACAGCCTCGGCTGGCATGGAAACCCATCCCCATCATTTTTGTCAAACATGATTCTACAAGAAGTATGAAAAGTACAAAAAAGTACGAAACTGTATGAAAAAGTAAGAAAAAATTAAACACTTCGAAGGGGCGATAAGTGAAACCTAGGAGACTTCCACAACCACGCTAATGGGAGCGAATAGAAAAAAAACATCTCTGCTTCCAGAAATGTCTCCAGAAATAAGTTAAGATTCCAACACAACAGCCTACTGCGGCTTAAACTTGCGTGACGGAAGTGACCAGACTAAACGAGTTCTTTCACATGGAACCTTGTGGAAATTTCTCCTAGGCAATCCAAATCTGTTAATGATCATCAGTTAAATTAGCTGGGATGCATTCTTAGAAGCCCTAAAAATCACAAGAGAGAATAGCAAAACGTTCGCATTTGCACAAGTGGAAACTGTAGACTATAATTAATGACTTTGTTCAACACAGAAAAACGGGAACTTGTGCCATAGTCCGTACCAATGGTGACGTCTCAGGTATATGGTGAACAAGCGATTGCATCCAAAACATGTTTTTGCCTCCTGATTGGCCTGCATTGATCAATTCCAGCGGAATTCAGTCTGGTAACTCATGCATCATTTAATGTCAAACTTGGCCTGACAGAGATCATAAAGAGTCATAATAAAAATCAAATAAACTCAGATAAACCTGAATACCATGCTTGAGTTATGTTCTCAAGCCATGGAACTTGGTGAATGAAAGGCTAAAATAGCTACGACTTTGTACTACCGCCGTAGGAAATGCCTACTTTTCATGGCTTACTTTGGCGATATGCCAGAAATTTTGGCTAAATGCCATTAAACATGCTATTTCTAGCAGTAGAAGAAGTACATGCAGTCAGAGTTGAATACACAGAAAGAACAGACTCATAAGCTCTTCCCAAAAATAATACAAGTCTAATGAGGCCAACAATGTCCATTGACCAAACCCAGAGAGCTCATCTGTTCACTCCTTAAAAGCAAAAATCTACCTTATTCTTGACACCAATGACTCTGCACTATCGTTGCATGACATTAACATTGTCGATGTAACAGGGTAACTGTGCCACAGGCTTTCCTTTACTTCATTGCATAAAAGAAACCCATACAAAGCAACAAATTCTTCCTGCTTTTTCAGCTTGAGCGGAGCTCCAAAAAAGCAGCGAAATTATTCTTATTATGGTTGTTCGCTACTTTTTCGGACCATTTTTATGTATTCCTGCGTCCGAAAAAGCAGCAAACGAATTTTAATAAGCATAATTTTGTTGCTTTTTTGGAGCTCCACTTAAACCGAAAAAACAGGAATTGACATTTTTGGCGCATGAAACATGGATGAATGACAAACAAAGCAAGGCAGGAAAAGCAAGCCCAAAAGATCCCACCTGCCATACTGGTCTACCATTCGAAGATAGGTCATGAATATCGGCCATAACAGTACTTTTAGAGTAATTCCCTTCCGAAACAGCCTCCAACAGCTGATTCAAGGAAAAAACGTCATTCCCAAGGTAGTTTAGGGCTTTTTAGGGTCCTGCATGTCCTGCACTGAAGGAAGGTAAAAGACAGACTTAAAGACAAGAAAGCTTTAAAAACGGCTCCATTGGTTCAGCAATAGCACTGAAATGACATTTTTTGAACAAGGGAAGTGAGTGAGATTGACTAAGGATGTCTTGAAACTCAATAAAATCCACTTGCGGATGATTTCAAATGACTCAGTATTGCTGTAAAAAATAAAAAATAAATAACACCCTGCCTTCTCTCAACCAGACATAAAAAAAAAATCACATGCATATACTTTCATATTTGTTTACTTTTGTGAACCAAAAGGAAAGTGAGAACATCAATTTTCTGGGATAGTTTGCATGATCCACAAAACATTTAAAATACTCCCTCTTCCTCCCCTTTCTCTCTCCCTCCCTCTCTCTCCCCCTCCTCCCTCCCTCCTCTCTCTGTGTGTTGCACTTTAACACTAGAATTTTCTTAGTGCGCGTCGGACTACAATCTGCCAGCTTTATCATTTCTCAACTCTTAAAGAACACATTGAAGAAATTTGACCTAATGTTGCAAATCGTACGTAAATTTACCCAAAAGCCTGTACAAATTGTACGATTTACCCTCAAAACACGGGAACTACTTTGGTAGCGTAATTAAACTATCTGCCGTTTGATTGTAGATTGATACACGCACATCCACAAAGTTTATGAGTTTGATTTTCTTACATAGTTAGAAATGGATAAAAGCTCCAAACAATCCTTTTCAGCATTGCTACCTAAGAAGCTATTGTTCAAATTCCGTGACATTAATCTTTAACAATAATTTTTTAATCATTAATGATCATTCACATTCAGTAAGAACTAAATTATTAATGATTAATGATCAGTAATTCCATTGAACATATACTTTTGCCATCAACAAATGGGACAGCACTATTTGAGGTCAATTAAATCAAATGTCATCGTTTCTTTTCATTCATAATAAAAAGATTAATTTTTGCTTTTGAAGCAAATTTTGTGAACCAAAAGCTGGAAATCATAACCTCTGTTTGTTACATCAACTCTGTTGATTCAACTATACTATATGTTCAGTACTCTTTTGAAGCAGGAAACAATTTTGGATAAAAAAACTGAACCAGTTTGAAAGTACAAAATAGACTCAGTTCCAAAATCTCATATTATGACACAATACAGCGTTAAGATCAGATGTGACAAAAAAATTGGATTTAGAAAAATACTATAGGAGGTATCTTGGTGTTATCCAGTTGCTCAACTCGTTAAGGTACCATTTCCCTAAAGCCCTGACACTCAACTTTGTATTTTCAAACTTTGGGTGCAAAATCACAAGCAATCTTATAAATTCAAATAAGGATTTCTGAGCAAAAATGTTGTGCAATCTTCACGGTATTGCAACCATCCAATCGTCAGTAGGCTTACATTTGCAAACGTAAAAACCGAGAGGAATAGTATGTCGCAAATTGCTCTGTCTTGTCACCGAGTGATTTGCCTTTCAGCATGCCTCATTGATATTAACTATGTGCATATGAGCCATGATGAGTGGTATGATACTCTGTTTGACATACTGAAAGATAAGGGGAAAACAACGGAGGGGAACATGAACCAAACAGGCGGTACGAAGTTAATAAGTTATACACTTCACAGTTAAGAGCAAGATGGCACGTGGGAGCAGTAGGACTTGAATACAGGTAAAAATATCAATACTTATTTCGGGTACAAGTGTACAACAGGGATAAAGTACAGCACTATACATCAGCCGTACCTGTTTAAGTATGAAAAAAATATAATACAGTGCACCGCAAATCGTTATTAGCGTATTGAACGCTAATTCGGTTCCCCCAAATTCTTAAATAAAATTATCCATACTATTTAAACAAAGCCTTAATTTCTAATTAGAGTAAGGGTCACATTCCATCGGTCGAAAAGTGGGGTAGTTTATAGAAATCCGCGACTATCCGTATTAAACCGTACCACTTATTTTGTTTTTATAAGCGAAACAACATTACAGAGAATCTTGCCAACACTCTCCGAAGGTCTGGGAGGCAAAACTGACCGTCGAATATTCATCCGCGAGGTGTTTGCTTGATTTTTCTCTGTAGCTGCCAACGCACCTCAAGAAGGTACGCACCTCAAAGAGGTGGGTTGGTAGATACCTAAGGAGGTGGGTTGGTAGATACGTAAGGAGGCGGGTTAGCAACTACAAAAAAAAAAGAAAAATCACGACACGCTGGACGATTAGGCTACGTGTCATGATGGACAACCGACGAAAATTGACAAAATTTGCACATTACACGCGCTTTAAAAAATACAACCGGAAATAAAAATGTAATTTCGTAATTCTCCCTCGTCACTCTATTTTCAGTGCCTTTTATTTGTCACGCTATATCTGTCAAAAGACTTTCGTTATGTTCGAAAACATGAACCCTTGAGTTGGCGTAGAAGACTGGTCTCTGCAAAAAGAATAACAACCTTTTGTCGTATGATGATTTCGTACACAGGTACATGGCACGCAAGTGATGATTTGATGTAAACTTTGTCGGTGCTAAAAATCTTAAGGATATTTAACATCGGATGGTAGTTTACGTGGTGCTAGTCATTTTATAACACGTGGTTTACATACTCTTCGTGATGGAACATCGACTCATAGCCTGTTCCCACCGAAACAAAATTCACTTTCGCAACAGACGGGCGTTCGTGTAATGTATGACTTTCCGAGCACCGACTTTGTTGTTCTATGAAGTTCTCGGAAAACCTTACAATAGAACTTCCTCAAAATATTTGAGGATATTGAAGTCGGGTTAAGGTTGCGTCTTTCTTTGAAATAGGCCAAAGGTTAACCCAAAAACTGACGAAGCAAAAACAACATCCGAACGGCTATTTCATTGTTTTCGCGTGAAAAAATGTCCAACTTTGAACCACCCTCTTCGTCCTTCGAACATTAGTAAGTTTGAAAAACTGCAGGTTTGTTTTCGCACCTATGTTCGATGACGTCGAAGCGTGTGACGTGTCTCAAGACACCTTCAATCGGATGGTTGCTATTTGAAGAACCTCACCCTCCTATTGGCGGTCTATGTTTGACAATCTTACAAGTGTGCACACAGAAAAAAATGTTTTAAATGTCGAAAAAAACTAACATAATTATTAATTAACGATGAGCGGTGTAGTATGCTTGCCCATTGCTTGATCGAGTTTATAACTTTTTTGACCAATATTATAAACTCTGACACTACATAACTGTACTATACTGTCACTATCGATAGGCAATCGTAATGAGCCACGTTCGAAACATGTTTAGTTAACTGATTCTAATAATAGTTATAATGCTATGCGGTGTCTCGTCCTATGCAAATCTTTGACAGAATCTATGCATGCGTGCTCAGAAACTTCTGACCGTTTCCGAATTTTGGTGTAGCTAAATGTCTGGCCAAATTAGATTCTAAAGAATCCTCTCGATGGAAACAAATCTGAGGCGTAGGAGACAGGAAATTGGTAACCGTCCAGATGGAGAACGGACGGTGAATGAATATTACGCGATCACATGCCTCAATCAACCTCAAAACGGAACCAAGGTTTCAATCCATCTACACCGCGCATCGTTATTAGTGTCAAGGTCACTTATTTGGGTTCTTAAAATTTTGATTTTTTTCCAAAAATAGTATACGTGATTTTAATTTTTTCTTGACGTTAATTGAGGTTCCGTACAAATTAGCGTACAGAACGAAAGTACATTAATAAGTAAATAGTGTGGTGTACGGTCGATTTCAGACCGAACATAAATGTACCTTTTTAGTTGAAAATTTTACAAAAAATGAATTAAATCGGACGCGTTCGCATAGGAACGTGCGCTAAAAAAACAGGATTGGTCTGACATGTGAATAAGTCTGACATGTACGGATATTAAAATTTCACTACGGTGTACGATTTTTTATATTCTGTACGAATACATATAATAATGTATATAATCGTACAGAAAATTTTCCATTTTTGCTGTTCCAAATTAGCGTTAACACTGAAATTAGAATAAACCTTTTTTTTTTTAATTTTCAAATTCTTAATTAGCGTCAATGACGGTATATTTACTTACACACTATTTAAACTTTGACACTAATAACGATGCGCGGTGTACTGTAGTGAAGCAAAATCAAAAGCACAAACTAGAATCTAATACAAATCTAAATTTTGATCCTACGGTACGCCTGATGACGCGCACAGCGGAGCGAAAACCAGCATCGATTAAAACAAGTCAAAAAGGTACCCAAACGCCGGAAACCTTGGCACGATTCAGAGCGCAAAACGTGGCCTTTTCTACTTTGTCCTTCCCACAAGTTGCCCGTTTCACGTACAACTGCCTGTCCGTTAACATGTACAAAAAGGAGGTTGCGTCCACCGCCTGCCGTCCAGACCAATCGCTGTCGAACCGGCACAATCAGCGCTGACGTTGTGGACACGAAGCGAAGGGACACGCAGCCAGTCGCAAGTGTATTGTCGTATGCACAGTTCTCAAAAGTGCGAAAAGTGAGTCCATATTATTCGTTTAAGATTCTAATTTAAGTATTTAACTTACTGAAATGTCGCACGATTGAGGATGAATAGTTGAAATACGCATGTAATACGCAAAAAAACTCTTATTGTATGCACCCGACTCTCAGTACGACAGAGGAGATGAGGAGGGGAGGGAAGAGAGAGGAGGAGAGGGTGGAAAAAAAACTCATGACAGAGTAGAGAGAGGAAAGAGGGGAAGAGGAGAAGGGAGGGATAATTGGGAAAGGAGAAAGCTGTGGGTCTGTGTGTGTGTGAGAGAGAGAGGGATAGAGAGGGATAGAGAGAGAGAGAGAGGGAGAGAGAGGGAGAGAGAGGGATAGAGAGAGAGAGAGAGAGAGGAGCAGTCGGTTTGGGCGGCAACTTGAGATCAAAAGGTTAGTACAAAATAGTACGGCCCAGAGGATGCCCAATACAATTTCAACCAATGAGCGGAAAGTCTGTTTCCGTACAGAAGTACAAGTAGGCAGTGATTTTGGCTTATGTGAAATCCAAACAAATTTAAAAATTTTAAACATCTGCAATCCCCGTAGGACGGCAGTTCCACCAATCATAGGCCTCCGGATCCAAAAAGAGCCCGTTGTTATTTGTTTAAAAATATCTGCATACTTTGTGACACGTGTTCCATCAGTGCCGTACAAAACTGATGTTGGCGAAGGTACAAGTACTGCAGTCAGACACCCATACGGTACGCTGGATGACCTCTTACTATATTAGTATGGTACTATGTACTTTGCGATTAAATCTGGCCGTCTATTTTTTAAAAGATGTGGCGGGAATTTCTGTCAGGTACAGTACAGTAGTCATCGTGAGAAAAGGTGACGGGCGCCGACACGTGCAGAAGTTGAGCAGCTCAAAAGTTCAAACCGTACAAGTCCAAAACTTCAAAAGTTCAGACCGTACAAGTCCAAAAGTTTAAAAGTTCATACCGTACAAGACACAATACTTCCGAGGACTCATTGGTTCTGTGCTCACGTGGCACACAGAAAATCAACCTTGAGAAGCGGGCTACAACTCCCACACGTCAGCAGGAACGAGGTACAATCGACAATATCTTGCCGGAATTAAATACGCGTCGCGATCTGGTTATCACTGAATTCCCCCTATACTGACAAGGCGACAACGTCTAGTATTTCCTGATAGGCTGGTATAAAAGACGTCATTCAATTTTGCTGTTAGTGCAGTGTAGACTCTTCATGAAAACTATCCATTACTGTTACAGGTTAATTATTGAGCTTTGGATTACTCGCAGCGCGGAAGAGTGAAGAATGTCGTAGCGAGAAACGCGAAATTGAGAAACGCGGAAGCTATACTATTACAGTACAGTACTGAATCGAGCGTTTTTAGTTAGCAATTCCAAATGAAAAGCGTGCGTGCGTACGCAAAAAAGCGCGTAAGTTTGTCCACTCCTTACCGGGAACGCGTGACCCGAAGTCCAACAAATTCACCCGAGTCCCCGTCCCACTACACCGCGCATCGTTATTAGTGTCAAGGTCACTAATTTGGGTTCTCAAAATTTTGATTTTTTTCCAAAAATAGTATACATGATTTTAATTTTTCCTTGACGTTAATTGAGGTTTCGTACAAATTAGCGTACAGAACGAAAGTACATTAACGTGTAAATAGTGTGGTGTACGGTCGATGTCAGACCGTACATATAGGTACCTTTTTAGTTGAAAACTTTACAAAAAGTTAATTAAATCGGACGCGTTCGCATAGGAACGTGCGCTAAAAAAACGGGATTGGTCTGACATGTACGGACATTTAAATTTCACTACGGTGTACGATTTCTTATATTTTGTACGGATACATATAATAATGTATATAATCGTACAGAAAATTTTCCATTTTTGCTGTTCCAAATTAGCGTTAACACTGAAATTAGAATAAACCTTTTTTTTTTTTAATTTTCAAATTCTTAATTAGCGTCAATGACGGTATATTTACTTACACACTATTTAAACTTTGACACTAATAACGATGCGCGGTGTACTGTAGTGAAGCAAAATCAAAAGCACAAACTAGAATCTAATACAAATCTAAATTTTGATCCTACGGTACGCCTGATGACGCGCACAGCGGAGCGAAAACCAGCATCGATTAAAACAAGTCAAAAAGGTACCCAAACGCCGGAAACCTTGGCACGATTCAGAGCGCAAAACGTGGCCTTTTCTACTTTGTCCTTCCCACAAGTTGCCCGTTTCACGTACAACTGCCTGTCCGTTAACATGTACAAAAAGGAGGTTGCGTCCACCGCCTGCCGTCAGACCAATCGCTGTCGAACCGGCACAATCAGCGCTGACGTTGTGGACACGAAGCGAAGGGACACGCAGCCAGTCGCAAGTGTATTGTCGTATGCACAGTTCTCAAAAAGTGCGAAAAGTGAGTCCATATTATTCGTTTAAGATTCTAATTTAAGTATTTAACTTACTGAAATGTCGCACGATTGAGGATGAATAGTTGAATACGCATGTAATACGCAAAAAACTCTTATTGTATGCACCCGACTCTCAGTACTTCATATCGTCGGGTGGCTCGAAACGACACCGTAAGCGTCCGAAGTTAGCGTTCGAAGTTACAGTACTGTAGCGTTCGAGATATGCACGTGTGGTTTCGTAAGAAGAAGGCAGAGGTTTGTCGTCTCTATTTGGCTACTTGGAGGACAACAGTGGTACAATGTTGTAAGGAAAATTGCTAGGTCTGAGACAGAGAAGTCCTCTTGCTATTTTTGAAAAAGGAAAGTGTGAGAATTTGGACGGAGAGAGGCTCGAGTTTATTACAAGTCTACAACGTATACAGGAGAAGGCAGGAAACAATTTTATTGAAAATGCTTTTTTATCGTCTTATGATGAAGAAGCTGACATGATTTTGTGTACATTGCTACACCTGTGCTCCTTTTATTTGCGTGAAAAGTTATTTTAATTTAGATATTTTAATTCAAATTCTCATAAGTTCTCATAAGTTAGAACAATTTTTTTACTTTCATCATTCTGAATATCAGCGGCAAATTCTTTCCTGAAACAGCTAATCTTCAGTTAATACTTAGGTTATTGAGACTTCTTATTTCCAATAGAAGAAACAGTTTTTAAACAATTTCAAGGGTAAAAAATGAATGTAGTAATGAAAATTATGCGAGATAATTTTTCTGGAGGGAAGCAAAAGCTACCGGGAGGCCCATGGATTGGTCCAAATATTCAAGAAGCGATAAACGGACAAAACTCTGAACGTACCTCACACACAAGGTAAGACAAAAAAGAAAGATGAAAAAAAAAGAAAGGCTGAAGAGAAAGAAATATGATAAAAATTGAAAAAAAGATGAAAAGGCAGGAAGATGGAGAGAGAAAGATGAAAGGAAAGATGAAAGGAAAGAAAAAAGAATAATGTAGACAGAGAGACGTCAAAAAACGCAGTTAAAAAAAGCTACGGTAGTAGCAATCATTCATGTTAAGCTGGCCTGCAAAAGTCGAAAAATTAGGTTTGCCTTCACCAGACTACGTAAGTATGTCTTCCTTATTCGAAAGTACAGTGAAAGTACAGTGACTCCAAGGCAAAAATAGTTTCTCTGTCTTGAGAAGTGTCTCGAATGTTTCCGCATTGGATATGTTACCATATTTCAATAACGGCCGCTTTTAATATTTTATCAAAGAAGGCTACTGTACTTGTCAGAATCTTCATTCTCCAGCAAAAAACTATGTCCTCCGCCATTAATCTGAACCACTCTATTTTACGTGACGACTTTTGGTAAAGAAACTCGTTTTGGAAAAATTTAACTGTCTGGAGATTTTTTTTTGTATTCCGTATTAGAAACGTGCGAACTTTTCTGTGGCGAATGCACAACGTGTCGTACTGAAAGTTTCATGCGGCCGCGAGAATTTTCAAGGTTATTAAACGGACTCCCTTATTGGCGATATTGGCCAGGAATCACCGTAACCGTACAGGGAAATGTACCTTTTTCCTGTCAGGGAATCGTACGTTTCTTTGTACGAATAGTATGATTTTCTCGCCAGTAACGGCCAGTTACTGGGCGCGTATTATTCCGCTTTTAGCCGCAAGAAGTTTCCAATTATGGGGAATTTTCATACTGTACGGTATACTAATTTTGTGCGACCTCGTACGAAATTCTCGCACTTTTCGTTTTTGAACATAACCCTAAAAGACGAAAGAAAAGGAACTAATCAGTGCATGGACCACGTATGCCCACGTCGAACGGTTTTTTGAAATTGAACACTAAGCATTGTTTAATTGTTTTGAAATTGTCGACATATCATTATCACTACTTTGAAAATCATTGTAAGCAGGTCCTTGCTTAGAAAACAACTTTCAAACCTGTTTGTTGTTTACTATAATTGACATAAAGCATTTTCCGTAAGACAACATAAAATTTCATAACAAAGATGGAAAAACATGATAATGATCTATGGCGACAGCTGTTAGGATATGGATGCAAACACTCTGTTTAGGAGAAACATTGATGCTTTGTATGGTACTGGAGGCCAGAGGCGAAAGATCCACGATTGGTTCAAACGAAGATTCGACAGGAAAGGCATCGACCAATCGCTATGCAAATTGCACTGTACAAAGCTTTACAAACTTCAAAGAAATTGGAAGTGGAAGGTGAGGCTTTTTTTAATAAATGCACATAGTTGGGAGCCAATCATGTGCACTTTGCACTTGTTATCTTTTTGATAAAGCGCTAGGCACTTGCATTGTACCTGCTGTTCATAAGAGACGAAGGCAATGAAAGTTGTTCGTGCATTGTACTCATAGCAAAAGTTAAAGCCGTCACACAGTTTTAAAAATGGAATGGTATGAGAATTCAGTTTTTGTTGTTTCCACATCCATGATGCCTATCATCAACACACATTCGTGAAGTTTTTAATTAACAACTCCTAAGGCTTAGTTTTGTTGTGCGATAACATCTGAAAATGCTGTTTTTGGTTGACCCATCTCATACGTGTTTTTTACGTATATTGCGGGGTCACCAGATACGGCGTTTCCATGCGTTTTCCTGCTCTTGAACTACGCTATTTTTGGTTTTACATAAGGATTCAGATGTATTTTTTTTTAAACGTCTCCAATTGGTTGCTTATGCAGAAATGCCTTGATTTACTCCGCTGTCTGCTGCTATACTGGGCAACGTGTAGCCATCAAAGCTTATCTGCGTAAAGGACTCACGACGATCGATTTGTATCGAGTGAAACGAGAAATTGGACTTCTCAGAATGTTACAGTAAGCAAGCTTTTTCCGTTTACTGTGTAGGAAGGATTCAAAATGTGTGAATGCACTTCTAAACCGGTCCATTGTCCAAGGATGTACCCAAGAGGGAAAGGAATGTCTTTTCATCAGGCCCTTAATACGAGATTTTTTTGATAATTAATGCTCAAATTATTGGACCTTCAACATCTAATGTTCATAGTTGTTCAATGTTGGACATTTGATGGTGTTTCCTTGAACTAAATCACATAATGTGATTTTATTGCCAAATTATGTATGGTTTAGACACGAGAACATCATTCGATGGTTGGGACATTTTGAAGACCAGCAGTGCATATTTCTCGTTCAAGAGTGGGCGTCAAGAGGAGATTTATTTGAGGAGTTGAAAATTTGTGGCGGTACAATGCCAGAGCGCAGAGTTGTTTCACAGGCAAGGTTTTGCGTTTTCTTCCTTTTTTTTTTGCTTTCTGTATAAAACCTCACATGCCGTCCAGTCACCAATATGTTTTCCTTAAACATTTGATGTAAAAAAATCAGGGCGAAAAAGTATTGCCCCAATCACATGTGCAGAAAATACAGTTTTCCGTCACCCACTTTCTCTGTCAATTTTGCCCAATGCAACATCCTGAATTTGCAAGAAGAAAAATAAAGCAATGAATTGTTTTTTTTTTTTTGGCAAGGACAAATAGCTTACTTTGGGAGGTGGTGAACATATGCAGATCTTACTACCACTAATCGCGGCATTACAACATATGCATTCACTCGGTATTTTGCACCGAGATCTCAAACCAGAGAACATTTTGCTCTCTTCTGACGGTGCTATCAAGGTATGGAACGTCGTCTCTTAATTACACTTTTTCTCGTCAATTTGAAAGACATGTCAATTTTTTCAACAACCAACAAAGTCTTGCAAATTGTTGATAATTCCGTTTTTTGAGAGTCATGCGACCTGGTCAACAACAACACAGAATGGATTAGTTTGAAAATGTGGAGAAAATGTGGCATTGTAAGTGATGGATCCACACCGTCCATCGTTATAAAAGTTAATAACACTAATCTGGTCGCAATTTTTTTGGGTCTTTAATCATGAAATAGTGTTAACAACACTATTTAAGGACTACAATTTGCCACGTCTACTTGCACTAAATTAGTGATATAAATTCTAATTTTGCATTAACGCTAATAACGACGGGCGGTGTACTATGGTTTTAATTGACCGCAGGTCATCCCCTTGCACTAAATTAGTATTATAAATTCTAATTTTACATTAACACTAATGAGTCCTTAACGCTAAAAACAATGGGTGCTGTACTGTGGCTTCGATTGACTCCAGGTTTGTGATTTTGGGCTGGCCATAAATGTGGCTATGGAAAGACCAGCAAGTCGTCTTGGTACATTACAATACATGGCACCGGAGGTTGTTTGTAGACCCATGATACGACCCCGGAATATGGCCATGATGGAAGCATATGATGAAAAAGTCGACATTTGGTGAGTTGAAACTTCCACGAACTTCAAAAATGTTTACTGATTCTCTCACTCACTCAGAAACTCTTGAATTAGCAAGAGTTAGGGAATACAGATTTAACTAATGCAAGACTGGGCTTTTTTTTGGGTTTTTTTTAATATTTTTATTGATTTTTTTTTCCAGGGCATGTGGAGTTCTTGTTTATGAGCTTGTGATGGGACGACCACCATTTGAGGGATCAACTGATGAAGGCACAACTCAACAAATCCTTCACATGGAACTCAGGCAGATGCCAGACTCCATGTCTCCACCTTGCCAAGACTTTGTCCGTAAGGTGACGGTCAATCTCGTCACCTTTTTTTTATTTCCGTCTTTAGTTTCCATCATTACCTTTTTTTAATGTTTTCCAGATAGACGGTTTTTGCTGAGCGAGCGAGCGAGCCTAATGGAATTAGAGTGAATACATATTGAAATGTGATGCAAAACAAAACTGATTTGACTCACATTTGTTTCCCGCTTTGAAGGTTTTATGCGAGAGTTTTGAGTCCTCCTCCCCTGCTAATTGTATGTGGACTAAGTGCGGAACAAACCCTTTGTGATATTTGCAGGTTCTAAGAAAGGATCCTTCGGAGAGAATATCGCTTGCTGAGATGCTTCGTCATCCTTTCATTGTATTAAATTCCAGTCATGAGCAACTTCAGAAAGTTAAAAGGCCGACGGCGTCCGCTTTGCCCTCTCCTAGGACACCAAAAAACACTGTCACAACTCCAAATCCAAAATTAGTGGACAAACAATTGCCAATAATTTCTTGGGAAGTAGAAAAGCAAAATAGTCCAGCATCACAGGTACCTCAAAGGTGGGAAGAAACAAAATGTTTGAAAGGTAAACTACTCTCATCTGAGAATGAAGACGACCAGGGAAATTTAATGAAGGAGAACAAAAATGGAAATGGGAAACAAAGTGGGTTACAAGATAGTGAGACAGGAAGGACAGAGAATAAAACTAGCAATGTCTCCATAACAGGCAAATTAAGCATTGAATTCCTTAATCCAATGGACAAAACCAACGAAGGAAAGACCAAGTTAATTCATGGGAAAGGAAACTGCCACACTGAGCCTCACTCAGATGCACCTCTGGAAAACATCGTAATGCCCTCGTCAAAAATGACAAGTCTTCAAAGAGACTCAGGAGAATTTTTGCCCGGAATTCCAAAAGTGGAAAGGGCAGATGTTAAAGAATACAACACAGAGACTGTTGAAAGCTCTAGAAAGGAGCAGGAAGTATTGACCATATTAACTACATCGTCAACTGCAGAAGACACGAGGAGTTTGGATCGTTCAACCAATACCATCTCTCCAAACTCACTTTCAAAAGGCTCATTTTTCACCTCCCTCCTCGCAAGTGTAATAAGAACACCCATTTCTGCCCCTCTGACAGATGATCCCAAAGGTTCTCAATTATGGTCAGAGGAAGAGATTTTGCCGCCTTCTCTCTGCTCCACATTGAGCTCCCAATCTGTCCTATCAATTTCCGATGGTGAGAGAACTTCAGAAAAAGCATTGAAGTCTGGTAAAAACAGTCCTCCTTGGACCGAATATGCCACAGCAACATCTGACATATCATCGTCCCAAGAGTCATCATCATCGTGTAATTCCTCTAGAACTAGCTCTCCTCGATCTAATCCTATCAGTCCATACAGCCCTCTTGAGCTCCAAAACACAGAATGGCTTCTTCATAAACTGTCCTCAACCACAGTGTTCATCGGAAAAATAGAAATGCCCAATACATTTTCCTCGGACGGAAAAAATGGCAGTTTTCCAGGCGACACGGAGGAAAGAAAAGGACTTAAACCTCTAAAGAATATCGTCTGTTCCCATGGTTCTGATTCTCAGAGGATGTCAACTGAAAGATCGAAGGAAGGCGTTTCTTCTTCGTCAGGAATAAGTTCTTCTGGGAAAAAAGGGGTTGTTAACAGTGCGGTTCATACAACATCACCCGGTCGAGGGATACCAACTCGCCCTCTATTACCTGATTCTCAGTTCCCAAAAACATCTCCATGGCTTATAGGCCCCACTGGAAATAATACAAACCTGGTTTCTAAACACCAGGAAGATAAAAAATGTTTAAAGTATGAGATAGAAAGAGAGGGAGGAGGAGGAGATGATACTGAAACAGACAAAAACGAAGAAGTAGAACAGAAACGACAAGGGAAAGATGATTTGGGACATGTTTCAGAACAAAATTGGCCATGGTTAGCCGGACTTTTGGAAGCTTTGACTCCCTCAACATCTGATCTGATGGTTCGTACTTGAACATGAGATGACATCACCAATACAAATAAGCTGGCGGATTGAAGTGGAAGATGAAGTCAGCAATAGAATATTTGTTTGAAAATAAGGTATGATGGTCCACAGTCGAACCTAAGATGATGTCAGCAATACGATTAAGCTGGTGGATTGAAGTGGAAGATGAAGTCAGCAATAGAATATGTTTGAAAATAAGGAATGATGGTCCACAGTCAAACCTAAGATGATGTCAGCAATACCAATAAGCTGGCAGATAGAAGTGGAAGATGATGCCAGCAACAGAAAATTGTTTGAAAATAAGGAAATTGTATAAAGATAGCTATACAGAGACTTGACAAAGCTGTAAATAAATATATGGATGTATATGATGAAGAGGAGGAGAACAAGAAAACCTTAGTACATAATAAGAATTAAAAAACAGTGGAGGTACTTGAAACTTACATTTTTTTGTAAAAAATTGTCAGGGAAGGAGGGAGTTGCAGTGTTCAGTACGCGTACAGAATAGAACATTTTTTTTTTTGTACTTTTTATAAGGATGTGTTTTCCCATTTTTTTTTTTGTTTTCTATTCTTTGGAGGGATGTAGAATACAGGCAGCAATACTGGTGTAGATAATTTTTTTCCTCATAGAAGTAGGTGTGTAGACTTTCTTCCAATCTTGTAATTTAAACTTTCTTCATTTTGTTTCCTTGTCTTTCTAATTTTGCCTCATAAAAAGTAGATAGTGTAGACTCTCTTCATCTTTGTAATTAAGACTGTCTTTAAATCTGTTTCCTTATCTTTCTTAAAAGGAGAGCTCAAAATTATTATTTTTACTTTCTTCTCTTTTTATCGCATTAGAGATGAAGAGAGAAAGGATGGGAAAAAGAAAGGAAACCAGGCAGTTTTATATCATAGCTGAGAGTAAAAGAAGGAAAGCTTGAGAGTTTTACAATATCTATTGACACTTTTTCAGTCCATAGAAGGGTATTTTAATAATAAGTCAATAAAATTATCTTTTCAAACGAATGACACAAATTATAATCAATTTGAAATGACATGAATTGTAACCAAACTCTTAAAATTTCAGTGGAGCGAGGATGAAAAGAAGACTTGAACATTTCCGTCTTCGTTTCTCTCGATCCCTACCTCCCTCCCTGCCTCAAATCCCTCTCCCTCTCTCCCTCCCTCCCTCTGCTCAAAGTCATTTTTCTCCTCCCTCCCTCTGCGCAAAGATAATTCTCCTCTCCCTCCTCCCCTATGCTCAAAAAGAATTATACAGACTTGGTAGAGAAAAACACAAGTTGGTGGATTGACTTACCTTTGCTTTAGTGAGCCCTGTGGTGGCCAATTATAAAGCTCAAGTTAATATTAAATATATTTATGGATACGAAACAAGCCAAATAAAAATATACGAGCAGGGTTTAACAGAAGCGAGGTGGGAGAGGGAGAGGGAGACAAATATACATCAGACAATATCTGAACATATCGCCACCAACAGATATTCGCTGCGTACAAAAAATATGTTTTGCAAGAAAATTCTTTCTGCCTTCATATTTGGCAAAGGAGTTGTTTTTTGGACCATATTATCAGTAAACATAAGAAGGTAGAAAATAAAAAGATTGTCCACAATTGAAAGGTGAGAATCTTAGCTTTCCATCGCAACCATCGGATCAGTAATCCCATAAGTGTACACCAAGGAAAATGAGTTTAAGATTGTAAACTATATAGTTGCTGGAAAAATATCAACACTAATAGCGATACACAGTGGTGTCTCCAACTGAAAATCGGAGACGTGTTCACGGAGAAAAGTTGATTTAAGTTTAAATTTTCACTTTAGTTTTCATTTTGGTTTTTGATTTTAATGTAAATTTTAATTTTAATTCAGCTGGAAGTGCCAAAAAAAAAAAAACTTAAATGATAATAGCGATGCGCAATTTTGGAATAAATTAAGTAGTAAATTTAATCATTATTAAATTGCTTAGTTGATTAAGTAAGTAAATAACTTAAGTAATTTTGTGATCAATTCCCCAATAATAGTGAGATATAAAATAGAAACAAATGGTTGTCAGGAATTGCCCCTGGAGGCTCCCAAAAGTTGCCCGGAGAAAGAAATGAAAAAAAAACAAACAAAAAAATAATAAAAAATGTTCGGAAAAATAGTTGGAAAAACAAGAAAATAAAAAATGGTCACAATAAGGTGTGCAGAAAAACATGCCAAAAAAAAAAAAAAAAAACAGCAGTAATGCTCAGAAAAATATATGGACAACGAAAATGCTCAGAAAAAAAAGAAAAACGAAGAAGAAAAAAAGAAAAATCGCTGCCAAAGGGTCGGAGGTCTTACAGTCCACACTATATGTGGTAAGAGGATACTGTTGCCGTCCGTAAAAAAAATTACCTCAAATTTTAAGACAGAGGGAGGAATTTTCCCTTCCCTCCCCTCCCTCTCTCCTCTTTCTCTTGTCCTTCCTCTCTCTCCTTCATCTCTCCTCTCTCTCTCTCCCTCTTTTCCCCCTCTCCCTTTCCTCCCTCCCTCCCTCCCTCCCTCCCTCCCTCCCTCCCTCCCCTCTCTCTCTCTTTCTCTCTCTTCTCCCTCTCTGTCTCCCCTCTCTCCCTATCTCTTCCCCCTATCTCGCCACTTCCTTGTCCCGAAATCCAAAAAAATAGTGCGGCAACGGCGCTACCCAAAATTCCATTGTCGTGGCCGTACGGTATTCTATCCTTTTCCAAGTTTTTTTTCGTAATTTTGTACTTTTTGTGCGCGATCCTGTACGAAATTGGCGGCGGCGTAGGAGCCAAAAATGCGCGGCCGACTCCGAAATTCCTCGGAAAGTGCCAGTCTGCCGTACATGTAATTTTTATAAAATGTACTAAAAGGAATCGATGGTAGTGAATCCGACGGCGTAGAAGTGCGGACTTGCTCTGTCGAATCATGGTCACGGTTCAATGGTACGAAAAGTGACTGTGACGTATGTGATCCAACGGTGCATAAATGCTAATCTGTTCCACTGCGTCATGGTCATGGGGACCTGTCACTACAGTACACCGCGAATCGTAATTAGAGTAATGAAAAAACTACACCGTGAATCGCTATTAGCGTAATGAAATAGATAGCGTAATGAAACAATTAGCGTACTTTACGGTAAATTGTGTTTTTTCGGGTACACCATGATACTAATTTATCATGTACTCTAATTTGTAAACTGCTTTGTAAAAATTTTCAGCACATAATATGTCCACACTAAAACATGAATATGTACGAAACTGTTCAAATCGTACGCCGTCGCGTTTTTTTGACATCTGCGTATGCCCGAAAATATTTACGCAATTATATTTATTATATTTTATGTACTTTTAAACTTAAAAATGTACGAAACAGTACAGATCTGGTTGTCCGTACACCACACTATTTAAAAGGGAACTAAATTACAGTTATGAACCGCATTGAGCGGGGTACCTCAAATAACGTGCAAAAACATTTAGCGTACTTTATTCTATTTGAGAATTTGCCCCAAAAAAAGGGGTACCCCAATTAGCGTCATGTACGCTAATAGCGATTCGCGGTGTAGAGTACAAAAACCTAAAAAAAAACAATTAGAGTAATGAACGCTACACCGCGAATCGTAATTAGAGTAATGAAAAAATTAGAGTACAAAAACTGAAAAAAACAATTAGAGTAATTGACGCTAATTTATGTGATAGAGCCTTTTCAACCATGAAGTTTACTCTAATTTATTTATGTATTCTAATTTGTCACGCTAATATCCTCTACTGTAATTAAGGTATCCGTACAGTATTTGGCAAAACGTACAGTTTATCGTCACTATGACGTTTGCACTACGCGGTTTGTTATAACGTAGATACATGATAACGGCATGTATTTAATCATTATTTGTACTTTTTTACTTCATAAAGTACAATTTTGCACGGTCTGACACCGTCCGTACTCCACACTATTTAAAACGAACCTATAATAGAATTAAAAACGCTAATTAAACTTTACCTTAAATAGAATAATGAAAAAATTAGAGTCATTTACTCTATTTCATGTGATAGAGTCGAAATTTCGAGCGACCGAATTAGAGTAATTTACTCTAATTACGATGCGCGGTGTAGTTTATGTGATACAGCTTTTTCAACTATGAAGTTTACTCTAGTTTAATTAAGCATTCTATATTAGGTTATGTCGGCGACAATTTTTTGCGTGATAATTATGAACACTAAATTGCGTAAACATACAAAATGTGTCAGTCCTTATAGTATTGACGTCATTGTGACGCTAGTACTATTTGTCGCATTGAATGTCAGTAAATGTTCACACTGACGACGATGCTGTCGACGGACGAGAGTTATGCGAACGGATATTTTTCGATGTGATTGATTCTTTTGTTTAGTGCTATTTCACGTGCGAGCGCGATTCTATTAAATCATTTTTTGTACCTTTTTACTTATAAAAGTACAATTTTGCACGGTCAGACGTCGTCCGTACTCCACACTATTTAAAAATAACCTATATTATATTTTTTTACGCTAATTAGACCTCACCTAAATTTAGAATAATGAAAAAGTTAGAATCGATTACTCTATTTGATGTGATAGACTCGAAATTTCGAGCGACCGAATCAGAGTAATTTACTCTAATTACGATTCGCGGTGTAGTAACCTGTAAGGACTATGGAGAATGCCAGCAATTTTTCGACTTTAAGTTTCAATTTCTCAACGGTTTCCGTCGTTTTGGTTTGCGAACGTCAAATTGTTCGCACTTTTATTTCGATTTTATTTCGTGGACCAAAGCGCGTCCTTTCAAAAGAAACATAACATCCGAAGATATCATTCGTATCATATTGATTGCGTGGCACTGCGGTCTTAAAAGGAGTTTTTTTACGGACTGTAGAGTCACGTTCCCCTAACACGGCCTTCTACAAGTTTCGACCATGGCTTCCTGCTAGAGATTTTCGTCTTTTTCTTCGTGTATCCGGCGCCAAATTTGGCGTGCAAGTACTCTAACGAAATATTTTTTCAAAATCTTTCTAGTAATGGTAAAATAAACTCCATCTATTATCTCGTTTTCCATAATCGACTCACGCACTTTACTTCCGATTTTAATTTCTTTTTCGTGTAATCTCCTCCACCTTTGTCGCCCAATTTGAGGCTCCTTTACTTCACCATCAGAGTCCCTCAGACTTCGCCATCCTCCGCGAATCACTTGTGCTTTTTCGACGACGTTTTCGCTACCGCCTATGGATTCCCACTAAGGATTTCTATCATTCTTTTCGTGTTTTTCGTGTATCCGGCGCCAAATTTGCCGTGCAGTTACTAAAAAAAAAAATATCTTTTTATAACCCTTTATAATAGCCGGCAAATCAGATCCATCCGTTCCGCCGTTCTTCCATAATTGGCTCTACCACTTTCGAACGATTTCCTTTTTTTCCTTCTGTGGCGATCGCTCGCCATCTTTGTCACCCAAATTGGCGTCATATTAGTCCACGAACATGATTTTGAACTTACTGCACACAGGGAAGAGGAGGGACGAGGACTTGAGAAACTCGTTTGAAAATTCCGTTGCGTTCGTGGACGCCCGGACCCTTTCGGATGAGTGACACCTGAACACCTTGGTGGTCGTGCTCAACCGTCCACACCGCGGGTGGCACACGACATTCGTTCTTCTAGCATGTCATAAATGAACAACGTCTCGCTCTCCTTCCCCATCGTCTCCAACGCATCCGCGTGCACGGACTTTCTCCTCAGGGTTGTCCCACCCTCGTGAACCGCCTCCTCCACCAGCAACTGACACACCCTCACCCCAACCCCTTTACCCAAACGATCCCCTTGTTCCAGTGCCCTCGCCCGAATCTGGAGAGCACCATACCCTACCTTTCCCTACACCGCGGTATGGCCCTCCTTATCGGCGACAACAACCTCCAGACTTGTCTTTGACCCTCATTTCCGACCGTCCTTTTCCTCCACCCCCATCGAAGAGCCCTTCTACCCCTCCTCCAACCAACCCACCCTTAGGTTTTCCCCATGTACCAATTTTTTCGTCCCACCCCCCTCACACAAACATCATACCTCCCTCTCAAGTCCATATTTCTACGGCCTCACATTCGACCCATTCTTCTCATCATTCCCATTCGTCTGTCCACCCTTCCTCTAACACCCCTACATCTGGGGTACCTTGTCCGGGTTGTGGGAAGCCTTTTGCTCAAGGTGCGGGTTTAGCGCAATATTTAAAAACTTGTCCCAAGATCGCTCCAACCCTTTCCAATGTCCGAGACGACACCATTGCTCACCCCATCCAACGCCACCCCTCTCACCATGATTCGGATTTTGTCCGCAATCTTAACGTTATGGGATGTTATCATTTGGGTTCCCCCAGACCACGATTCTATTCGCGGATTCCTCCTCATCTTCGAGAGATCGTTCAAACTGCGCTTCGGTTCTCGCTTGGGCTTTAAACTGATGATATCAATAATCTTGCTGCATGGTATCTTTTCCTTTTATTTTCCTTTAGGGTTTTGATTCTACCTCTCCGTGGAGGTGTTAGCAGGGCACACGAGACACGGTCACGCTGCCAACGTTTTCTGAGTAGAGATTGGGAATCTCTTCAACAAGAACACACAAACCGCGTAATTGGCCTTTTTGTGACGCCTCCTCGTCGCCAAGCTCCACTTCCAACTTCTACGGCTCGCATGCGGCATGCCTTGCACTTTGGTCGATGTGGTGAGCTCTCTCGTGCAGCCCGTGCACTACGACCTTTCACACCGTCACCCACAACAGCGTCTACAGTTTCATCCTGTGGCACCGACTGACGTTTTATCATTTGTTGATTCATATGAACCTCTAGAGCCCATTGACCTAGACCAAGATGCCTTTACTAGAGGTATAGTTCGTTCCCCTCATCTCTCAGCTAGGGGACCATCGGGGATGGTTTATAAGCTTTTCCGCGATCTTTTCCCCTCTAGAAAATCAATCACAAGGTTTTGATTTGTTATTCAGAGTGGCTTTTAAATTAGCTCGGGGTCTTGTGTGTTGAAGGTCTTGGGCATTCTGACTTGGCTGTGTTCCACTCCCACTAAGCGTCACACTTGCACCATCAGGAACTGAGCCATTAGTACACATGGCAGCAGAAGCAAACCCAAAGAGTAATACCTATTTGACTAGATTTATGTTGTAAGATATGTAGCTTTAAGTGAGAGAGGTCTTACAACCAGACAAACATATACCACAACCAAAAATAAGGACAATAAAACAGAAAAACACCTTAAAGTGCACTTAGTGCTCTCATTTCCTTAACCTCTGTGTAGAATGTACATTCTGTGTTGAATTGATCAATCCTAATTGAACTAAATACTCAAAAGATCTAGAAAACATCTAAAAGATATAGAAAACATCTAAAATATATAGAAAACATCTAAAACTTATGTACATGGTTTAGTAGACACCCTACTCACAAAAATCTAAGTGTTTGGACCTGAATTGTCTACTAACAATATCTATACCCTAAAAATCCGGGTGATTCTTATCACGTCTATATTCATTGGCAACCCTACACACTAACTAACTTAAAGATATCAATTCGTGTAGATACTACAAAAAATCCACACTAAATTTGGTCAATATTGAACAGTTGGTATTCCAAAAATATTCTAAGTGCTAGACTCAAATTTCTAAGACTTACTAAAACTTACTTTTCAATACTCCCCTTAAGCTTTAGAAGACTTACTCACTTAGACCACATGTTTTTCTGCAGAACTCCAACTTAGGAGCGGGAAGGGTTTTTGTCAACATGTCCTCAACCATTTTCTCATCAGGCAAATAACAAAGTTTGACCACTTTTGCAAAAACTTTCTCTCTTACCAAATGTAGCCGAATGTCCATATGTTTACTCTTAAAATGGTGACTTGGGTTTGAAGCCACCGAAATGGCTGTCCGATTGTCGCACCACATTATTTGTGTCCCGTGTTGCGTAAAACCCAATTCTTGAAGAAACACCTTAATCCATAGCAACTCTTTCAAGGCTCCGCTCGCAGCCATATATTCGGCTTCCATAGTAGATTGAGCCATGACCTTTTGAAGTTTACTGCTCCAACTACAAGTACCACTTCTAATCTGAATGACATACCCAATTGTAGACTTCCTACTAAGCACATCACCATAGCTAGCATCACTCCAAGTATTAATGCTAACCTTGTCCCCTCCCAAAGTAAGCCAAAGATTTCTTGTCCCAACAAGATACCTTAACACCCTTTTTGCAGCCTCCCAGTCTCTCTTTGGTGGATTTTGCAGACTTTTGCTCAATACACAAACAGCTGCAGCTATATCGGGCCTAGTGCAATTCATGAAGTAAATTAGACTTCTTACTACTTGTCTGTAGGGTACTTGGGACATAAACTTTTGCTCTTCTGCACTGGGTTCCTCATCTATTATGACTCCAAACTCATGCTCCATTCCTTCAAGTTTTTGCTTATACTCCATAGGAGTTGCACAACCTTTGGCATCAACCAAACCAAATTTTTCCAACATGTTTCCTATCGCTTCTTTTTGAGTTAGCCTAATGATTTTCTTTTCTCTATCTCTTTCAGCTTGTATTCAAAGAATGTATTTAGCCTCACCCAAATCCTTCATTTCAAATTTTGAATTAAGAGCACGTTTTACTCTAGCAATTCCTTCTTTGTTCCTACTAATTAGCAGCGAATCATCAACATACACAGCAATGAATATCACCTCATCAGGATTATCACCACACATCACATATACTGAATGATCTGAACTAATTCTTGTAAATCCTAATCCTGTCAATAACTCATCTAACTTTCGGTTCCATTGCCTAGGGGCCTGTTTTAGGCCATACAAAGATTTTAAAAGGCTGCACAAAATATTTTCTTTTCCTGCTTCCTCATAACCCTCTGGTTGCTTTATATAGTTGACCTCATCTAAATCACCATGCAAAAATGCAGTTTTGACATCCATTTGGTTGATGTCAGAATCCTCTATGGCAGCTAATGTAAGTAAGATGCGTACAGATGGAAACCTTACAACCGGTGAAAATGTTTCTTCATAATCTATCCCCTCCTTTTGATTATATCCCTTAGCAACCAAACGAGCCTTATACATGTCTATGGTATTATCTGGGTTCAATTTTAACTTAAACACCCATTTACTTCCAATAGCCTTTCTTCCAGGAGGAAGTTCCACCAGATCCCATGTTTGGGCCTCCATGATGGACTTCATTTCCTCATTAACCGCTTCCACCCAGTGTTCCCTTTCATTACTCGAAAAAGCTTCCGTCAACGTTAGAGGCTCTTCTATGTGTGCTGAGTGAGCAAAGGCTGCATTTTCTCCCCTAAGTCGCGCACTTCGCCTCACTCGACCTGGAAATTATGTCGCTGGTATAGATGGTTGAGTCCTCCTCCTTGGTACATGTGATTCTTCTTGTGATTCAGTTTCGGCTTGAGGTAGAGGAGAGTCTGCAGCTATTTCGGGCATAACACTTTCTGTTTCTGGTGGAGAAGATGATTGCAAGGCACTTTGAGCTAATGTAGATGCATTTTCTATATTTTTCTTGAAAAACATGGGATTTTCTTCTAAAAAGATATAATCAACACTTTTATCCTTCTTTTCATCTATACGCTCATTAAATACATCTACTCCTTTTCCTTCATCCTTCACAATAATGTTTCTGGCTACCACAACTTTATTTCTCTTAGTGTCATACACTCTATAACCTTTGGCATGATCATCATACCCTAGAAATAGCTTTGCTATACCCTTTGGTTCTAGCTTCTATTTCTGCGGATCATTATCTAACATAAAAACCTTACTTCCAAAAACCTTAAAGTGACTTACATCTGGTTTGTGTCCAGTCCACATTTCATAGGGAGTTTTATCTTTTACGGCCTTGTTTCTAGCCTGTTTCTCACATAAGCTGCACAATTCATAGCCTTTGCCCAAAACTTGTAATCTATGTCTATATCAGCCATCATTGTCCTAGCACACTCTGATATAGTCCTGTTCATCCTCTGTGAAACACTGTTTTGTTCCGAAGAATAAGGAACAGTAAGCTGACGTGAGATTCTATGCAATTTTAAGAATTCAGCAAACTCATTAGAAATGTACTCCCCTCGATTATCAGATTTGAACCTTGCTATCTTTCTCTCATGCATATTTTCACCCCAAGCCTTATATTCCTTAAACTTTGCAAAGACTTCATCCTTACTTTTCAAAAAATAAACTGTAGTAAACCTACTATAGTCATCCGTAAAAGTAAGCATAAACTTAACCCCTCCCACAGATGGGTATCTAGATGGCCCCCATATATTTGAATAAATTAGTTCTAGCACCTTGCTACTTCTAAGATCAGTTTGCGAAGGGAAAGGCAACTTATGGATTTTTCACATTGCACCACCATCACATATATTTGATGCTGGTTTTTAACTAATTTTTACACCTTTCACCATTTTTTGATTTACCATCTTTTCTAATCTATCATAATTCACATGTCCTAAACGTTCATGCCACTATTGAAAAAAAGATTTAGTAAGTCTTAGAAATTTGAGTCTAGGACTTAGAAATTATTTTTAGAATACCAACTGTTCAATATTGACCTAATTTAGTGTAGATTTTTTGTAATTTCTACACGAATTGATATCCATAAGCTAATTAGTGTGTAGGGTTGTCAATGAATGTAGACGTGATAAGAATCATCCGGATTTTTAGGGTATAGATATTGTTAGTGGACAATTCTGATCCAAACATTTAGATTTTTGTCAGTAGGGTGTCTAGTGAACCATGTTTATAGGTTTTTGATGTTTTCTAGATCTTTTAGATGTTTTTATTAGATCTTTTAGATGTTTTCGAGATATTTTGAGTATTTAGTTCAATTAGGATTGATCAATTCCATACAGAATGTACATTTTACACAAGAATTAAGGAAATGAGAGCACTGAGTGCAGTTTAAGGTGTTTTATGCTCTATTGTCTCTAATTTGCATGTAGTACATGTTTGTTTGGTTGAAAGACCTCTTTTGTTTGGAGTAACATATCTTACACTATAGATCTAGTCTTTTAGGCATTTCTCTTAGGGTTTGCTTCCGCTAACATGTTTGATAATGGCTCAGCTCCTATTGCAAGGGCTCCTATTATCTAACATAAAAACCTTACTTCCAAAAACCTTAAAGTGACTTACATCTGGTTTGTGTCCAGTCCACATTTCATAGGGAGTTTTATCTTTTACGGCCTTGTTTCTAGCCTGTTTCTCACATAAGCTGCACAATTCATAGCCTTTGCCCAAAACTTGTAATCTATGTCTATATCAGCCATCATTGTCCTAGCACACTCTGGTATAGTCCTATTCATCCTCTATGAAACACCGTTTTGTTCCGGAGAATAAGGAACAGTAAGCTGACGTGATATTCCATGTAATTTTAAGAATTCCGTAAACTCATTAGAAATGTACTCCCCTCTATTATCAGATCTGAACCCTGCTATCTTTCTCTCATGTAGAGATTCAACCCAAGCCTTATACTCCTTAAATTTTGCAAAGACTTCATCCTTACTTTTCAGAAAATAAACTGTAGTAAACCTACTATAGTCATCCGTAAAAGTAAGCATAAACTTAACCCCTCCCACAGATGGGTATCTAGATGGCCCCCATACATCTGAATAAATTAGTTCTAGCACCCTGCTACTTCTATGATCAGTTTGCGAAGGGAAAGACAACTTATAGATTTTTCCCATTGCACAGCTATCACATACATTTGATGCTGGTTGTTGACTAATTTTTACACCTTCCACCATTTTCTGATTTACCATCTTTTCTAATCTATCATAATTCACATGTCCTAAACGTTTATGCCATAAATCACAATCACTGATTACACTTGAGTACATAACATCATTGTCATTATCATTTGCAAGACTCAATCGATACAAATTGTTTCCACCAGCAAAACCCTCTGCAGCTATTTTCCCATTCTTACTCACTGTTTTCTTCCCATTCTCAGAAATAGTTTTAAAACCTTTTTTTTCTACCACTGACGTAGAGAAAAAAGTTTCTTTTAAAAGCTGGGACATGCAACACATCTTCTAAAACCCTTTTCACAGGTTTTCCCTCTACATTCAACATAAGTGTCACCCTCCTCTTTGCTTTCGACTCAACAAAGGTATCATCACTAAAATAAATTTTGACAGGAGAGGTAGATGGAATACTCTCAAAGAGATGGCGACTGCGGCATATGTGTGCAGATGCACCCGAGTCCATAATCCATTCGTCTTCCTCCACGCCTTCCGTTGCTTGTGCCATCGCAAAGTATTTCTTTTCGCTGTTATCGGGAGAGCTGCTCACATCCTCCTCTTGAAGTGCGTTGGAAAATGTTGTTGGGCGTCCATTTGACGTAGATGGAACTCGGCTTTCGTCCCAACCAGAGCAAAAATTTCCCGTAGCTTTAGCTCTCTCGTAGGCATGACACATCCTGAAAACATGGTTTTTTTCATCACTGTAATAGCATGTCAAAGGTGACCTTCTAGGACCACTACCTCTACCACTGCCACTACCACTGCCACTGCCAATCTTAGAGTCTAAAAATTGGTTAGTTAGTGCCTGAACAGACTTACTACTGCCTCTTTGTGAAATCTAGTTAGCTACTTCGCTCAAAATAAACTATATTGCTAATGCTATGTTCCACTGAAGCTACCACTGCCACGGCCAATCTTAGAGTCTGAAAATTTGTTAGCTAGTGCCTGAACAGACTTACTACTACCTCTTTGTGAAATCTGGTTAGCTACTTCGCTCAAAATAAACTATATTGCTAATGCTATGTTTCACTGACGCTGTGGAAGAGCCCTTAGCCTATCCATGGCTCCTTTATATTCATCAGGTAAAGTTCTCATCAATAACATAGCCTGTTGAGGTGGTGAAATGTCCCCACCTGCACTTGTACTCTGAAGGAAGAACCTTTTCATAGCATGACAATGATCTGACATACTACCCCGTGAATACTTAAATTCAAAGATCTGAGTGGCTATGTTAGTTTGCACAGTAGCATCTAGCTGAACATACATAGCACATACGCTAAACCAAACTTTACAAGCTTTCTTCAAATCAAGATACGACATTACCAAATCTTTTGTCATTACCTGTTTCAAGACGTTGAGGCAGTAGAGATTCTTCTTTTTCCAATCCGGTGCCGTCTCATCGGCAGTTCCTTCCACAATGGGTGACAAGTCCCTCTCCTCGAAATATGAGCTCAGCATATCTTCCCAATATAAGAAGTCAGTTCCATCAAAAATAGGCAATTTGGGCGGTGGGCCCATAACGTGTTGAAGGTCATGGGCATTCTGACTTGGCTGTGTTCCACTCCCACTAGGCGTCACACTTGCACCATCAGGAACTGAGCCATTAGTACACATGGCAGCAGAAGCAAACCCAAAGAGTAATACCTATTTGACTAGATTTATGTTGTAAGATATGTAGCTTTAAGTGAGAGAGGTCTTACAACCAGACAAACATATACCACAACCAAAAATAAGGACAATAAAATAGAAAAACACCTTAAAGTGCACTTAGTGCTCTCATTTCCTTAACCTCTGTGTAGAATGTACATTCTGTGTTGAATTGATCAATCCTAATTGAACTAAATACTCAAAAGATCTAGAAAACATCTAAAAGATCTAGAAAACATCTAAAAGATATAGAAAACATCTAAAACTTATGTACATGGTTCACCAGACACCCTAGTGACAAAAATCTAAGTGTTTGGACCAGAATTGTCCACGAACAATATCTATACCCTAAAAGTCCGGGTGATTCTTATCACGTCTACATTCATTGGCGGCCCTACACACTAATTAACTTAAAGATATCAATTCGTGTAGATAGTAGGCAGACCGAGACTTAGTAATATTTAGGTACTTCTCTCTCTAAGAGAGCTTGTAACTATAAAGGTCATCTTTGACCAGCCATAACTTACTGCTCGGGTGAGCAAATTCAGTGATTCTTTTTGCTACGGACTCAGGGGAGTCCAAGCTACACAAGAGTGTAGTCGGTCAGAGTCTTTGCGTGCCAGGGTGGCGCTTATTCAGCGGGAAAGTAGAAGGGGAAAATATTATCCTAGAGGCTTTACATAGGCTGCTCATTCTGTAGGTCAATGGAGACCACAGAATTTCACTTTCCAAGATCATTTTTCTCCACATCAATTTGGTGTCACAACACGAGGGGGTTGTGAGGCAGTAGTCCACGGTTTACGAGCGATTTTTGAACTGCATCCGGATTGGGTTGTTCTCCAAGTCGACATTGCCAACGCCTTTAACATGGTTGATCGCAACTCCATTTTCCGTGAGGTTAAACACGCACCGTCTCCTTTTAACCAAATTTTCCCTTTTATCCGTGTGTTTTACTCCAAACCCAACCCTTTACTTTATCTCATCATAGGCCTATTGGGAGACGTTACCACTTTGGAATCAGTAAGGAGTACTCGTCAAAGTGACCTTCTAAGAGCTTCATTGTTTGCCCTCGCTCACCTGCATGCTTAGAGCATCGGCTACGACTTTTCTAAATTGTTTATTCTCTTCAGTTGTTGACGACGCTCGAATAGTCGGCCCGTCGAACCAAGTTGTTCTTGCCATTCACCATTTTGTAGAGCAACTTTTTAAAATTCACCATTCTGTCAAATTCACCAAATGTGTCGCATGGAGCCCGACTGGTCTTCCACCCGAATTCTCTCACCCTTCACGATTCCGTATTTCAACTCCTCAAGAGGGTATAAGGGCTTTAGGTTCTCCTATTAGAGCCCCTGATTTTGTTAACCATTTTGTTAAAGACGCTTTGTTAGATGAACTTTCTCATTGTGAGGACCTTCCTAAACTTCCAGATTCACAAGTTGCGTTTGCTATCTTAACACGTTATTTTGCCCAACGCCCTTTGTATTTGGCCCGCACTTTACCCACGGACTCTTCTTTCCTTTCTTCCCTTTCTGAATTTGATGATCGGCTCTTTGGCATTCTAAATCAACTGGTCGGCCAGTGTATCTTTCATCGGTCAAAAGGCCTCCTCGCTCGTAGACAAGCTGTTTTACCAGTCTCTTACGGGGGTCTCGGTTTGCGTCCTACAGCCACCTTGGCACCATCCGCTTACCTAGGGAGTTGGGCTTTGGTGGCATCAATTATTACATCAAGGTTTTTGGTGGACAACACTCCTATTCTAGCTCATGCGGTCTCTCACGTCGACGAGGGTTTGCTCTCATTCCAACAAGCATTATTGTCCTCTCGAACGCATTTACCAGTCGAGGCCCAAGCTGAAGTTCCTCCGTCCCTTCCCTCATCACCGGAATTCACTCACGCGTGCAACAACACATCGCCGATAAGGTAGCCGCCGGCGAATTCAATGATCTACTTCAGGCGCTCCCTACGGCTGAAGCGCGGAGCCGACTTCGATCATGCTCGGGGCCTGGGGTTGGGGCTTGGCTTATTGCTACACCAATTTTCACTTCGCTCTGTTTATCTTCTCCTTAATTTTTTGCTGCGCTTCGCTTACGACTTGGCTTGCCGCACCCTTCCCTTTTTGGCAAGCCCCGTTGCATTTGTGGTCAAATCTATAGACGAGCAATGGGTACATTTGCTACGTTGCTCACACGGTGGTGAGCAAACAACAGCACAAGACATGGTACGGGATGCTATCGCTGCCGTGGGTTCTGAAGCAGGTTACATAGGCAAGCGCGAGGTGTCGCACATATTACCACCACGTTCTCAATCTAGGGGTACACGGGGTCCTCGTTTGGATATAGGTTTTCTACATGGTGCTACGAGAACGTTGGGGGACGTAGTCTTCACAGACCCTACAGGATCTCATGTTTCCTCGCGCGCGGCATTACATACTGGTGTAGCAGCTCGGGATGCAGCGGCTTCGAAAGAACGTGACTACGCTCACAACCCAGCTGATACTTTCACACCATTTGCTTTGGAGATATTTGGGACCTTAGACTCGTCTTTTGACAACTTTTTGCGGGACTGCGCTCGACGATCTTTCGAAGTCAGAGGGTCGGGTAGCCCTTCTCCAGCTCTCATGTCGGCTTTCTACCGCTAACGCATCTCTGTCGCCTTTCAACGTTCCCAAGCTTTGGCCATTATCCGACAGTTATGTCGCCTTTCAACGTTCCCAAGCTTTGGCCATTATCCGACAGTTATCCGACAGAGCACAATGGTGACTGATGGCCGAGGGCTGCGAGACTTACCGCCGCGCCACCCGGCGCATATAGACGATATCCATAGTTTTGATCTTGAGTTGGGCGTAGTTTGAGGCTTTAGCGGCTAGGTTAGTTTGTAGTGTTTCAATTGTATGGTTTTGTTGTACTTGCTTTCTTTCTTTCCTTTTAGGCTTTTAATGCATTTTTTGTTGTGTTATTAGTCCTTTAGGATTTTGGTCTTTAACCTTTTTGGGTCATCAATACTTTTTAGTGACAATCATGTTTTGTACTTTGATGGTATTACCATCGCGTTATTGGAAATAAAATCTTCTCTTTTCAATTGAACAATAGAACATTGAAATGAAAACAATTCCGGCGAAACCGGGTCCAATACAATTTCACCTTCACTAGATTCTCCCGTATCTTCAGCACGTGTGGAATTTTCTTTGCTTCGACGACAAGTGAGGTCGTATAGATGAAATTCAGGAGTCCTTAATTCAACTCACACATACACAAGTGCGAACAATTTAAATAAATTGTTTGCACTTGTGTATGTGTGGACAATTGGGCATTGACCTTCACACGTGTGTACGCACGCCTCTAAAGCTCTTTCGCACATGTATAGCGGAGCAAAATTTCTAATGCTTTCGATACATGTGCAACTTCCTTTACCCAAATCTCATTTTTATAGAAAAGAACAAAGAACAAAAAAAAACTTTTGAGTTTAATAAAAAGGGGAACAATGCCCTCTCTTTTTCCAGAAATACATCGTGATCATAAAAGTACAATAGGGTTTTGTTTTCTCAAATGTCCCCTAGAATTGTTGAAAGATTACTCTACATTGCCAATCCTTTGGAATTGTAAAGGTTATTAAGAAAACTGATTTTTTTTTGAAATGCAAAGGACATAAATATGCTACTCTAGAATCTCATGATTCTATAACATTCATTGTTTTCAATACAAAAATATTTTTGATGTCACTTTTGACACATTTTGATGTCCATTTTTCGTCTCCCTCTCTCTCTTTAGATTCTCCGAGAATCTTTGGCAACTATAGTACATTCTAAAAGCACAACAATAAAAATACATGTCGAAATTAAAAAACAATTCCCCATCTCCAAATTCCCTCATCCCAATTTGCGACTCTTCCAAACCCCAGTCTCCAATTTCTAACTCCCTATTTTCCCAATTTCCCAATTCTATAATAATTCTAAAATTTTTCCCAAGTTCCTCAATTTTCCAAATTCTCTATTTTCCAAATTCTTGACTTTCCCGGATTTATTGTACAGCTGCAAATGCGGTCACGTCGCGTTTTATTTTTTAGCTCCTCCAATCCGAGCAAAAATAGTTTCTCGACGAAGACGTTGATGTCAATTTGAATACAAAATTAGCAGATCCACACTAATTCCGATTCTCCATCACATTTTTCAGAAGATTGACTAAAATACACTTCCGATACAACAATATCGATACAACATTTAGATTCAAGTGTAAATATATGATGTTAAATCTTCAAGATTGGCTTAAAATAGTGAATTTCCCCGGTCCTCCGACAATGTGGTAACCAAATTGGGCATAAGAGGCTCCAACTGTCAAAGGGAAAACATAATTCGGAAGAGTATATGTATTTGCACCCAAAGAAACAATGTTGTATTTATCGATGGGATTAAAGTTGTCCGCAACAAAAATTATGGTGTTAACCGGTTTATCTCCGTACTAATTTGACCCTTAACCCGTTTCAATGATACCCACTTGTTATTTAGACCCCACGCTGTCACCTAAATACACCCATCGCTATAACTTTTAAAATATAACTCCAAATAGCGTGATTCTTTCGCGGAAGTCTACCAATTTTAGTACTCTATAATCATAACACCGAAATACCCATTTATAAACAAGTTCGATCCGCTATTACTGTTTCATGTAATTTATTATATTTAAGGCATCAATGTCAAAATTTTGGGGTGCCGATATAGCGTACATAAGGCTAATAACGATTCACGATGTACTGAATGACTGATTTGATTTTCCAAGGTTATGGGCGTAAACATCGACCGTTGGATTCAGAATCAGATACGTCATCGGTTGAACATTCCATTTTGCAACAAGTAACCTGAAGGAGGTCAATTTTCATAGTCTGAACATATAACATTGCGCCTCGTGGAAAAGTGAAAAAAAATCCTCGATGAACGCCCGATCATGTGCATACACGTCGCATAGGCCATGTGGGTTCCTCTAGGGTGGATGCGAGGCCACCAGAAGCCGCGAGAAAATCTTCGACGGAGGATATTCTTTCACCCTCCCTGTTGCCATCCACTAATCATTTTGACATTTTCGTATCCTTTTACAAAATTTAAATTTCGTCCGCTCGTACTGATTTTATTCGATAAATCGTATGAATCTCTTTTTACCTCCGATGGTACAGATATTCCGTTATCACCTTGCTGTAAAAGATTCTATATAGATTCGCATGATCGGAATAGTTTCTTACGTGGAGCCAACCAACATGCGCCACGCAATAAAAAAGTCGGTTACTGACTTGACACAAGGAGCGAAGGCCTTTAGTAAGTGCATTTTTTTTTTTACGTTTACTGACACCGCAAAATGGAACCGCGGCCTAAAGGTAGAATTCCATTAGACGAAAAGTGAGGTTCGTTACTAGACGTCGTATAAGTTCGTACAAACACATACCGCGCCGTACCTTATTTTTTTTTTGTCATACGAAATATCGTTACTGTAAAACATTCGGGAAGCTCCAATGATGTAGGCGTAATTCTTGGCCGTTGGATATTCCACTTTTTCAGATCCGCGAAGCAATCGCGCACATCATCCAGTGTGACGTTACTCTCCTCGCGAGCAGAGTTGTACGATACTAGATGTGTACCATAGGTACACGTGAAAAAGCAAAAAAATATCCGCTTTGAACAAGCGATCACAGGTCTACATGTTGTATAGGCCATGTGCCTACATCGTACGGTCCATATGCCGCCTTCCACGTTGGATGCAGGTGAGCCGAAAATATTTTGGCACGCTCCGTATGACATCCACTGACATTCAAAGTTTGTCGCGACCTTCAAAGTTTTGCCGCGTCTTTTTGCCATTTTGTTTCGATATTTTGACTTCTGTTTTCAAAATAAAAAATCTGGCCGCAAACTTTACGTACGAATCATTAACAACACCGTGAATCGTTATTAGCCTTATGTACGCTATATCGGCACCCCAAAATTTTGACATTGATACCTTAAATACAATAAATTATACTACTTAATGACGTGGACCATAATATGCCACGTCTTCCAACACTTATGACGCTATTTTTTTCTTTACACTAATAATTTCTATACACTAATAACGATTCAAGGTGTACCTCCGGTTGTACAGAAATTTCGTTCTGACTTTCCGTTTGAAGATTTTCTTTAAGATTTTAAATCTGGACTTTAACCTACGTGGCGCCAACCATAATCGAGGAAGGTTTGTTATTGGCCGAATGGAGAGTGTATAGCAATTATAATTTTATTACATTCGCGGGACGCTAATAAATTCTACCCTACTTCGTGTCGAAAAGATCAAATCCGTCAGCAAAAGTCGATATATCGATGTCAACTTGCGAAACTGGTACTTTACTTGTTTAAGGTGCGTTCATGGTGAAAAGTGATTAGTTCTGATAAAGTGCCCCGGAGTCGTCTGACCTTTTGTTTCATCGGAAGAGCAACAAGAATCCAATACTCAGAAGGTCAGTAATGTGGTTGGTGTTCATCTGCGAAGTTGACTGTTTTCGTAGCGTTTTCGGGGAGGTGGGTTGAAATCTGAAAAAAATGTCGGCCGGACTGATCAACTTCGTGTCGTATAAACAACGAAAAAATCTTAAGATTTACATGACCGTGGCTCCAAGTCAACCGAAGAAAGCGAAATTTGTATTCTAAATCTTATTTACGGTAACTTTTTTAGTCCACTATTTCTCTCAAGACTTTCGTTATGTTGAAAACAAACCAAAATGGTGACGTCTGGTCAAGCGTCTGCAAAATTATAATTCTTTTGTCGTATGAACCCGTGCAGTACATAATCCATGATCAAGATTGAAGTTAATTTGTCGGTTGAAAAATCAAAGGTATTTGTGCTCGAATGCATTGGCTTGTGCGGTCAGGGCAGAACCGTGACCACGGACTCTGCGTTGATGGGCTTCGATGGCGAACCTGCGTGGTATGCGGCCGGCTCTGGGACGTTGGTGGTGAAGTCGTAACCGCGTCGTAATGCGCTCTGACGATATCTGGGCAACTTTCTTCAACTTTTGCGTGCGGCACACGCGACGCATTTGCGGGGCGGTACGGAGTTTCCCGAACATGCCCGAATCACCGGCCGAAAAGATTAATGGCAGCAAGTTATAACAAATTTGGGGAAACCGTGTCATACCAATCTAGAATTTTTAATTGGTCTAAATCCCACCTACTGGCCGCCAGGCCTGACCCGCGCTTGGCCGGTGGGTTTAGTGCTGAAAGAGGCGAACTCATGCAGATGAGCATCCGATGGCTATCCACCTCGAAGACCTCCGGAATATTGGCGTCTGTGCATGGGCAGTAAAAAACAAAATAGGCCGTACGATCTGGTACGGAGAGTCGTGGATTTCTGTTAGAAACGCCACTTTTCGCTTGATGGAACTTCACCCTAAAAGTACGTTACAGTTTTCTGTATTTTTCATTTTTTTTCTTTCTTTTTACACGTCTTTCACATGTTACATGCGAAACGAGTTCGCAACATTTAACATTGTCTTGTTTCGCAGACATTTTTTTTGTTCCGCGCAAACGCTTAGGTCATCAACAACAAAAATATGTACGGTATTTGTACAAACTGACGGCAAAAACATTGACTACTTTTGACTACCGAAGCCGATCTCACAACCCGGTTAAAACAAACGGATAGCTGAAACTGGAACATAGAAATAGAAGCACCCAGCGGAGGCGGGCCAAGCTCGAATCTTGTAAATTAGAAATAAAAAATCAAGTGTAAACACTAAACAGTACACCGTGAATCGCTATTAGCGTGTTGGACGCTAATTGAGGTACCCTGCTTTTTTCGGCAAATTCTCAAATAGAATTAAACATTCTAAATGTTTCTACACGATATTTGATCTAGCCCATTAAATAGGATTAATGACTCTAATATAGTGCCATTTTAAATAGTGTGGTGTACGGTCTGTCAGAGTCGTACTTTTTTGTACTTTTCTGGTAGAAAAGTAAACAAAAAAAAATTGACGCTGTCCCGTAGTCGCGCTAACATGTAATTGCGTAAATATTATCCGGCATTTACGGGTGTCAAAAAAACGCGACGGCGTACAATTTGAACAATTTCGTACATGCACATATTTTAGTGTTGAGATATTTTGCACCGAAATTTTTTACAAAGCAATTTACAAATTAGAGTGTACGAAAAATTAGAATAAAAATTAGTTCAAAAAAAACGGCATTCCCAATTAGCGTAAACAACGCTAATTGTTTCATTACACTATCTATTTCATTACGCTAATAGCGATTCACGGTGTAGCGTTAATGTTTTTTTCGACTCTTAAAACATCTTTTCTCCGTACACACACGTCGGATTGTAGATTTGACGATTGCGTTTGAAAGGTAATATTCACAGCTTACGAATGGCGGTCTTAAATTGAAAATTGGACAAATGTATACGGAGAAAAGATGTTTTCAGTGGCTACAAAATTATTAACGCTAATTACGGTTCACGGTGAGTAAAGGAATAAATAGCGTAAAAAAAAAGTTAGTGTTATTAACACTAATCAAGATTTTTTTTTTTTTTTTTTAAATATATATACTAATTAATCCCTAACTGTAATTTGGGTTGTCCTGAATAATAAATACCCGCCCTTTCGATGTCTATAGTAATATGTGTATCCGTACAATATCTGACAATTCGTACTCCGTCGCGCTGTTCACACGGTCGACGGACGAACATATGAGAACGTGATTTTTGTCGACGAGTTTCCATCTCTCTCTTCCAGTGCACATTCACATGTGTGCGCAATAATGTTAAGTGTCTTTTTATGCCTTTGTAATTCAAAAAATACCATTTCGTACGAAAATAAACTGTCCGTAAGCCACACTATTTCCATCGCATTATAATTCCATTATTAACGCTAATTGAAAAAAAAACTAATTAGAATAATGAAAAAAATAGAATTATGGATTGTATTTCGGGTTTTTTTTTTTGAAAAAAGGGCACCGAATTGGCGTTATATACTCTAATAGCGATTGACAGTGTAGTTCACCAAGGCAAATCGTGAAATGAAATGTAGAGTCGGTATTCTGAAGCGTTTACTAGTCAATATAAATATAGTGTAGTCCATCATCTATATAACGCGACAACTCTTTATAATTAGTTAATTACATCCTAGGGTGATCCTACCATTTGAATTCTGGCAACCACACTTATTTCCACCATTATTGGACAATACTAAAATTATGTTATGTTTTCTGAGGATTTCATTAGGGTACGAAAAGAGTAAGGACAGATATGTTGTACGGTGGCCTATATAGTGTGGGTGGTAACATGAAAAATGATGGATCGGAAATTAACGAAAGAGATTAGGGGTCTTTTCCATTGGAAAAGAGAGCAACCCGTTTTGATGTCGTAAGTAATAATGACAACGCAAATTAGTCTAATACTTTGTTTAGGACCTTAAGAGAAAGCTAACATTTGCAAGAAATGAAGGATTTAACACACTAAACGGCTAAGGTAGTATGAACACTTACTTTGTGCGGATTAGGGGAAACATAATGTGGGTGAACTTTTGTCTCAGTCTGTACAAGTACTAATGTTGGCCAATGTTGGCCACCCTAGGACGTGATTTGTGATATATTTCAACATATACTATTACATATCTACCACGCAAATTCCTTTGCTTTCCTCCACTCCTCTGTAACGCCTTTGAGCAATCTAAATATCCCTACTCAACCTCCTCCTTCCCACCTCCTTTTCTTGATGTCCTGGGTTGTTACATAAGACCATTAGTAGTGTGGATTGTTAGATTTCCAAAGAATCTTAGGTTTGACATTTCCCAAACCAATTTGAGCCGGACAATTCTCGAACTTGGGACCACTAACTAAAGCTATTAATTCACTAACCACTACACTGCGAAACCTTTTTTTGTCTCCAAGGGGTCAATTACTTAGTAATTTCAATCATCATAACTTATTATTTTTGAGAGTACTTCGAGGTGGATGATCCATCATATTCCAATATAGGACGCTCATCTTGCTTAAATCAGCATGGATATCAAAATATTCTAAATGTTGAGACCTAAATCTTTCACTAATGTACAACCACCCTCAAGTGGTAGTCGATTACACCCAAACCACGATGGCATTTATACCAAAATTGGCATTTAGAATTCCGCAAAATTTAAGGTTTGGCCTGTCTCACACGTTGGAAAATTGTGTTAACGTAAACTACTTGTAGCGATCGATACCCGATATGAAGAGAAACCAGACTAAAATAGGCCATAATAAGGATTGACCAGCCACGATATCTTGGTTGGTTGCGCAGTGATTAGCGCATTCACAATTAGAGTGAAAGGTTCTATGTACAAACATTCGTTGGCTTATCATTCCCATTAACGGTATTGTTTACTTTATACGAATCTTAACAAATTTAACCAACTGGGCTCGAACTTGAGATCTTTGACTGTGTTGACGAGCAATCATACAAACCGTAACGAGTGTATTTCTGAATTGTAATACTAAAATATCTTAAATCAATAATAACTCCATTAAATAATTATAAGAATAAACCGTTATAGTTGTACTAAATGATCATCATATATGACCGTCGCCTTTGGCGGTGTAGAAATTAATGGTTATTTGTTAAGTATTTTCTAGGTCTAAAATGAAAGGCAGAAAAGAAGCATAGGCAGTCTTCTTCTAACTCCTCTCTTCAGCTCCCACGTTTGTCGCAGTCACTAAAAGTTGAAGAGGAAGCTAGAGCCATGGCTGCCTATGCTGCTTATAGAGATAGAGAGACAGGTGGTAGATTTTGGTAGATTAACCAAAATATACCTGACGGACCCAGGATTTGATCCTGGTATCTGCCGTCCGTCAAATCTAAGTAGCTAGTAGCTTTACCCTATAGTCTAGGATCGCTACTAAGACATATAGGGTTTGACAAATATTTAAACTGTTACGCGTGAACAAATTCATTTAACTGTAGCTATAGACGTCGCGCATGGATACAGTTTTGTAAAAGTACGAGGTACAGTACGAATACGCAATGGATATCGCTCATTTTGTTTCGACAGCGAAACAAGTATCGCGGAACAATTTATGCTGGCTACGATTAAAAACCGGTTTGATCGGACGACCCGAAAAGACGTTGAGATGGCGGAATAGGATTTTGGCGGTTTTCGGTCACCGCCACATCGATCGACATGTGGCATGACAACATTGGATTCCATCATCTCCGGAGATTTCAGGAACGAATCTAGATATGAAATGTGTCGGTTAGTTAGCCATGTTGTACAATAGTCGTACAGAAAGTACACCGACACCTGTACCTTTCTGTACAATACAATATTTTGATTGGTGGCGTACTTCAGTAGGTAGTGTTTTAGAGAGAGATATGACTTGGAAAAATTTGGAAGATAGGACCCTCTCTCCAAGAGAGCCTCTGTACAAAAGGTAAACTTTGACCCTCCCTAACTTACTGCTCAGGGGAGCAAATTTAGAGATTCATTTTGCTATCAACTCAAGGGAGTCGTGTCTTCACAAGGGTGAAGGTGGTCAAAGTTTTTGTTTGCCAGGGTGGCAGTTATTCTTGCTGAAACACAAAGGGGTCAGGGTTATCCTAGGTGTTTCTTGCAAGCTGTTTCTGAGGACCAATGGAGGTCTCAGAGTTGCAGGCGGGTCTTTATAAATTTCTAGTGTATTTTGAGTGTTGATGAACCATATCTCGGTATAGGACAACTCATCTTGCTTTATTCAAATTGGGTATCAAAATGTCCTAATTCTTGACATATATGGTCAAGGGCTAACATTAGTGAGATTTTACACACTAAAACCATAATAGAAGTAACTATCAAATAAAGCTTTGCAAAACATATAAGTAGATAATAAAAATAATAGAAAAAAGGTCAAAATGAATCACACACTCAACAACTAAAAACCATGAACACTGCAACAATCAAATGATCAGAAAGATAGACAATTTACACTTTTGTAAACCCCCCATGAACGTGGGAGGCTCTTAACAAACTTAAGAACACAATGTCGATTCGTAAATGCAGAAACAATTGAAGAAGGATAAATAGACTATACGAGTTGTTAAAGCAAAGACAAATTCTCAAGAAAACATTATGTGCATATAAAATATAGAGGGCTCTCCAATTGACAACCACAAGCTCATGCAAGACAATTACCAAACATCCACACAACTCGACTGCCATAAGCATCTCGACGGTTACGATCACGCCCATTACCATCACTCTTAATATTTTTAGACGCGCGACCCAATCTTGCTTAAGAGGCAAATTGTGTTAAAAAATATCTTCAAAAAATATTACTCTAGAGGCGAGGTTCGCCAAAAAAAAAATGCGCAAAATATAATCAAGGTTATGAATATCTTATATACAAAATATATCTCAGTGATCACTTTTACTCTCCTCACTATCACTCCAATATTTTTGGACACCTAACTTGATCTTGCTCAAAGGGCGGGTTTTTAAAACATTATCTTCGAGAATATTGAAATAGAGGGAGAATTCGGTGAAAAAAATTGCCCAAAACATCATGAAGAACAATGTCTCGAGGCAAAGAATAAACTTGTGAAATATAGTGTTGAGTTTTATTCAATATTTTTGAACGTGTCACGGACGGTGTTGTATTCCTAATTCATTTCACTCTTAACGGAGCAGTGAAGAACATAGATGTTTAATCACGAGTCAAAGCATTTCATGATGGATTCATTTCATCGATCACGAATTCCACCAATCTATTCTTCATGTTATTTATTAATGCCTTACGCATGCTTAGGGCTCTCTAGTGTATGTTGAGGATACATACACCAAAAATACCTCTTTGTTCCTTTAAGGATAAGATTTTATTATAAAATCACGACTAAAATGGGAAACGTGGTGAAAGATACTGACAAAAAAAACATTGAAAGGAACAAAAAACACAAAGGCAACAAAAAGATAGATTTTTCTTTTCTTCCTTAAGCTTTTTCTTAGGACATCTAATGTTGGTATGGAGGGGTATATTCCCCTTACTAGCAATACAGGTTCGTACATTACTTCATATTCATGTTAAGCATTAGTTTGACCGTGTATCCTTATTGGTGTTAATGATTTTTTATCCCAATTTTAGATTGTCGACCGTCTATCAAAAGGCAATAATCATATTTACATCATGGGCATAAAACGCATGGTAAAACACCAAAAAAATCACACATAATCGCAAGGCAAAATACAATGCTTATAAAATGCGTTGATCGACATTGACTAAAAAAAAAATCAATACAAATAAACATGTTAGGAATCGTTAATCGGAACAACATCACCCATTTTTGAATCCATGTGAGCAATACGTCTTACTCTTCACATAAAAACTATCCCCCTACTGACCTACTCTAAATTAGGTCATTCATGTCCAACCTAGACTCATCTTCCACTTTTTCCCCCTCCTCAATGGTGGCTTCGTTGAAGTGCGTAACTGTCTTGAACTCGTTCAAATTTCACGCAAAAATGTGATGCAATGTCACTTCTTTCAATCATTTCACGTACAACGCGAAGTATACGTCGTTACGAAAATCCAAAAAATAATGCATAATCGTAAGAAAATGAAAAAATGCACGCATGGAATAAGTAGGGATTGAGAATAGTTGCTTTTCCATCGCAGCCGTGTTAGCAACCCAACAAGTATGCGCTGAAAAATGATGTTTTTAGTTGCAAAAAAAAATATCAACGCTAATAGTGATACAAGGTGTAAAGTTAGTAGTGCATCGACAAATTTCCTATCGCGATAAATACGATAGCCGATATATCGGTCATCGGTTCGGCGAGGCAAGCAGATATATTACTAAGCGAGTCCTACCAGTGAGTTGTTTCCTCGGTCTTTTAAACCGTGAATCGTTATTAGTGTTAATGTTTTTTTCGTCTCAATAATCATCTTTTATTCGTACATGTATGTCGGTTTTTAGATCTGACGGTTGAGATTGAAAGATAAGATTCTCAGCTTCCGATTGACGGTCTCAAATTGGAAATCGGACAAGAGTGTACGGAGAAAAGATATTTAAAGTGGCGGAACAATTATTAACTCCAATAGCGATACACGGTGCAGTGTTAATGTTTTTTTCGTCTCTTTAAACATCTTTTCTTCGTACACACATTCAAATTGTGAATCTGACGGTTGATATTGAAAGTTAAGGTTCTCAGCTTCCGATTGGCGGTATCAAACTTAAAATCGGACAAATGTGTACGGATAAAGATGTTTAAAGTGGCGAAAAATTATTTACTCCAATAGCGATACACGGTGTAGTTTTTTATGGCCGATAAGGATCGTACACTCTAGTGATACGATCTAATCATGTCCTGTCTGTCGTTTTATCCTCTCTCCGTTCAACTGGTCTATCATAGAACGGACAAAAATCAGCCACGACATCGGAAATTTTCATCCAGCGGTCACACGCGCTTCCGCTTATAAAGTGAACTTTCAGCCGCCTGCAACTTCTCCCGTTTGTCACGTCACGTGTTTGCTGTCGACTTTTGATTGGTCCACGCCGCCTTCTAGATGCTAAAATAGCGCCACGTCACTCAAATTTTTGCCTTCCTTTCCTTTTTTGCTGTTCCCCCTTGCAGACGATCTCCTGTCTCCCCTTGCAAGAAAAATATGACTTGATAGGAATTCTCAGTTTCATGCTGCAGAGCTGAGATCAGGTCAAGGAGAGAAAGAGAAAAGAAGTGAAAGCGAAGTTAGAAAGTTTTCTTTTCTCTTTCATCTTATCTGAGCGAGAAAGTAAGAGTTATCCATGGCTACCAAGCCAGGAGCTTTTTATGATTGGCCATGGCAAAGTCTTGGTAACTTCAAGGTGAGATATGTGATCTTTTTTTTTTTAGCTCCTTCGTGTTTTTTCTTAACTTATCTCTTTGTTTTCTCATTTGGTGACACTCTTTTTTCCTCTCTCTCTTTTTCTCTCTCTCACTGCCCTTCTCTCTATCTCAGTTCCATAGTACTCTCTGACATATTCACTTTCTCTCTCCCTCTCTCTCTCAGAAGTTACACAGAACAAATCAAGAACTTGTTAAGATTTGGTTGCGTCTTGATTTCAGTCTAAGTATGACGTTGATGTTAATCATAAATGAGCTTATTCACTTACTATTATGTGTCAAATGTCTGTTTGGCTCAAATATATTTGACAGCAATGTTTTTCAGTCAAACCATAGCTGGTTGTGTGATCCCGGAATACCTGAAACGGTTTTAATCAAAATTTAGAAAGGTTTCTCACACTGCCATAGGTTCAGCTGGAATGTACGTCAATAATGAGGTAAATTTTAACTTAGATTACGCATTACTACTCAGCAATGTAGGCACTTCAAACAATGTAGGTCTGTAGTGTTAGATTGGACTTCAATACTATGTCTTTTGTGAAATGTTTATATCTACATGTTTATATATATATATATATATATATATATATATATATATATATATATATATATATATATATATAGACATATATATATATAGACATTTTCCTTCTCATAAGCTTATGAGGAACAGCTCAATTAAAGTTTCAACAGTATCTTTATCCAGACTTCTTAACAATAAATTATTGTATATGCTGTCAAGCTTCCATCTCTTTCTGTCTAGTTCACTTTTATTGGTATCTCAATGCCAATTTTTTTTCTTGATTTTTGAAGATAATTGTTATTATTATTACGTTTTCTTAAACTCTGGCCACTGAAAAGGGGAGCTCAACGATCAGATTGTTAACTGATGAGAAAAAGTACATTTGCTGAATGCATAAGTAGTTTTTTTTTTTTTTAAATGAGTAAATTTTGTCTTGTAGTACTGAGGCACATTACTGTCGTTGACCTCCAAGTCTGGCGATTATAATTTTCTTTACTAGAGAGGCAATGTACAATCAGATTTTTTTTTTTTTAAATTGCATTAGAAATGCTGTTTATCATTTTTGTATTGACACATTCTTGAAAATAAGAATAAAATAATTATGAATGATTTGATTCTAATTTTTTCCTCTGTCAGTTTCTTAGCAATTTGCAATGTCGCCACATTTGCTCCTTTAAAAAACAAGAAGGAATAAAAGGTTCAACAAACATTTTTTCTCTCTAGATTTTTTGGCAGTTTGCAGTAGCCATATTTGCTCCTTTTGTTGCAAATGAAAGGTTCATGAAACCAATGCCTCATTTTGACAATTTGCCAATTTTTCCTTTGTAACTCTCTTAGCAATTTGCAGTATGCCATTGTTGCTCCTCAAAAAAAATATATCAATGAAAGGTTTGTGAATCTTCATTTATTGTAACTTTTTCGGCCTTTGCAGTATTGTATATTTTCTCCTTAACACAGTAGTTGAATGAAAAGTCCGTGGAACTGAATCCTCATTCGTTGTAACTTTTTGGCACTTGCAGTATGCCATATTTGCTCCATTTGTTGCAAAGGCTGTTCATGCAAACCTTTTGAATGGTCATGACGCGGACAATTGGTGCCTTCACATGGTCGTGGCTTCCGCTTTACGATTTCTTCACGGTCAAATATGGATGTCTCTTTCACGGTGGCAGTATTTGGTGGAAAAGCATCAGATCCAGACAAAGGGGATCGCATTCGAGCAAGTGGATCGTGAGGAAAGATGGTAATAAAGTGACTCCGCCTTTACCTTGGCTTTGGTTAATTTCTGTTTCTTGTAGGTGTCTTGAAAGGTTGCAAAAAGGTACTTTTTCTTTGTAATTTTTGCAAAGACTTGTCAATCATGTGCTGATCAAAAGACATGACATTTAGTCAAGAATAGTCAAAAATCCCGAAGTCTATCAGAAGGGGCCATATTTGTTGCTTTCAACTTTCAAATCGTGTCTCGATTCTACTTCTAGTCCCAGTTGTGCCAAGGAGTGGAATTGCCTTGTTTGTCAAAATTGTTTTTTTTCCTTGTTTGGCCGGTAAAACTTGATTTTCTTGTTTACCAACATTATTCGCCCATTCTTGTTTGACTAAGCGGGTTGTTAATTTCATTTTCTTGTTCGACTAAGTCATTTGTTTCTTTGTTTCACCAATAAAACATTCCATTTTCTTTTGCCCAAATTACTCCCTTCCTTGTTCAACCAAGTTACTTTTTCCTTTCTTGTCTTGTCACAGGGATGACTACATTATCTTACATGTTCTGGTGGCCACGGCTGTTCGTGCCATTCTTCCTGGATTCACCAATTTCCCCCTTTTTGATGGATGGGGCCTTGTCATAATGCTGTTGCTACATATGGGTCCAGCTGAATGTGTATACTACTGGGCCCATCGTGCCCTTCATCATCACTACCTCTACACTCGTTACCACTCCCACCACCATGCTTCTTTTGTCACAGAGCCCGTGACTGGTAATTATTTCTTTTTTTTTGGGTATCATCAAATGCAAGACAAGACTGAATTTCTCGCATGACAAGACTTCGAAACGTCCCACTTGTTATTTCGCATCTTAAATTTCTTTCTTCAGGATGCTTAAGCTGTTTATGTCTTTGTTGCTCGATTTTTCAAATTGAAGAGAGAAATCGGCAAGAGTTCAACTCTGGAAGAGACTGGAGAGGATGTTAGCGAGAGTGAGGTGAATTGCTAAAAGGAGAGAATTGTCCTGTCTTATGAAGATTCTGTGATGTCGTGATTGAGAAGGCATTGAAGGCTGACCATATTGGGGTGGGGATGTATACAGGCTCTGTCCATCCTTTTGCAGAGCACATGATGTATACGGCTATGTTTGCGATTCCATTATTGGGAACATGGTTGCTTGGAGGAGCTTCAATAGCCATGTTTTACGTCTATTGGCTTGGGTTTGATTTCTTCAATGTTATCGGCCATTGCAATTGGGAATTTATTCCTTCATGGGTGATGAAGACCTTTCCATTTATTAAATATCTCATCTACACGCCATCGTAAGTCGATGATTAGTGATGAAAACGAGTTGCTATGGATGTGATGTTTGGCTCCTTTATTTTATTTTCTTTTGCTATATTTTTTATTGGCTTATATTACGTGTTATCCTATCTAACTTTGTGATTCTTACCATTATCTATTTTTTAGAATTTGTGGGGAAATGAACCCAATCATGACCAGTTTCTATGTTCCTCATATGAATGGTTCCACCATCTCTCATCCTCTCTCGTTTCACTCATCTACACAAACCCTCCATGAACATTTTTTCTAAACTTCTTTTCAGTTTTCTTGATTCACAGGTATCATTCATTGCACCACTCCCAAGTCCATACTAATTTTGCTCTCTTCATGCCCCTATACGACTATTTGGGCGGCACGATGGATCCAATGTCAGACCTTCTTCACACTGCTGTTAGAAAAGGTGATTTATTTGTCTTCTCTTTCCTCTGAACTTCACAAAACATGAACTTTTCGGTCATGAAGGTTTGAAACGTGAATTTCAAGTCATGTTCATAATTTGGATGGACTGTGGCTATCTTTTGATAGTTTTCATATGATCAAAGCTTTTAAGAATTGTTTTTTTATGGAGCTGATCGCATTAGTCAATTTCATTTATGCCAGTGAAGACAAACAGATCAAATCAACAAGCTCAATTCATGAACTTTGGATAGTCCGTTTTTCTTTTTCCAGGCCGGACCAACCAACCAGATTTTGTATTTCTGGCTCATGGCACGGAGCTCCTCTCTCTTTTCCATCTTCCTTTCGGTATCGCATCATTTGCAGCACGACCATATGCTCCCACATTTTTCTTGTACCTTTTGTGGCCACTAACTCTCCCTGCTTTAGTGATTATATGGATTTTTGGACGAGTTTTCACTTCCGATAAATACACTCTTGAAAGCCTTCGCATGCAAACATGGGTCATGCCCCGTTTTGGGTTTCAGGTGAGCAACCTTTCACTTAAGCTCAGCTAAGGAGAGGAACATTTGAGTTTGATAACAATAAGTAGATAATCACATTTTGTTCTAACAAGGAGAAGGCAGTCACATTCAATAACAGAAGCCATTCACGTTAATCAGCAGATGGTCATTCACAGTAATTGACAATCCACCGCTAAAATGATAAAAAAAGAGTTGTTCTCACTAGCGAATGAAATCATATACATCGACGTGTTCGTTAAAGGTAGATGCTGACATTTGAAATTTCTCTTTATCGATGCGCTTTACAATGAACTAATCATACAGCTCTATGTCTTCGATGACTATGATGCAGTCACGCCATTTGTGGTGTGCCATGAATTTCTGTTGTTTTGCTACGTCGGTTTCATGGGTAGTGCTGATGTTGTTAGTGGATAGATGTAGATAATTATGTCCAAAGTTATTTTAAATAGCAAGGGCAACAAAGTGTTTGAAAAACGTTAACAGATTTTTAAATTTGCCTGTGGAATTTCACTGCGGACAAGTGATAGGAGAAACTGATTGTAGCGATAGAGTATTCTTTCTTTCCCTTTTCATGTGCCCTTCGGATGGAAAGGATGTGAATTTACAGCAAAAGATTTAGATGTCATGGCTCTTAAGAATAGGGAAGTTTTACAGCCCAGCCAGTGAGAGGAGTTTAAAACATGCATTTGTTGTAGTCTGGACCACAATATTTCTGAATTGAGAGTATTTAATGTTTTTTTTTGGGGCAAAGCTTTATTTTTTGCAATATATGCAATTTATGGTCCAAAGCATACTTGCAGTCACCTGAATTGCACCTGAATTGTAAATATTGAACGTAAATTTGTATGGATTTGTGCTGTAATTCTCCAAAGTATGTTAGCGCAGAGATCCACACTAATTGTGATGAGCATTCGCACTCATTTCAGTTGCAAATACGGCAAGCACTGATTGGAGCATGCTAGGGATTAGCCAATCTGAATTATTTTTTTCCTGGAATAGAATATTTTTTTGTCCTTTGTTGAGCAGCTATTTTCAAACTGAAAATTTTCTCCATTTTATTTCTCTTTTTATCAACATTTTCTTTGAATTTACAGTTGTTTGAAGTAACTTCGGATGGATTTAAGATTAGACAGGGAGTTACAGACCAAAACTGCCTGAAATGCAACATTTCTTATTATTTCTTCTCATGCATCAAAGATATAATTAAATGAAAAATACATTAATGAAAAGTAGCAATCAGTTATACTTTTGGTAAATTGCCCATCCAAACTTTAGCTACCCTATCTTGAGAGGAAAACCTTACCAGCAGATTACTACAGGATTCATTTCGAATTCTAACTGTTATTGTTTTCTAACTGACTAAACCCTCCTGCTGGAATGCTTTTTATGACCAGTACTTTTTGCCTTTTGAGAAAAAACGCATCAATCAACATATTGAGCAAGCGATTCTTGATGCTGACCGAATGGGAGTTAAGGTTTTCACCTTGGGAGCTCTCAACAAGGTTAGTGGAACACTCCCCTTTTTTTTGGACAATAAGACAATGGACGGGGAAAATGGTGTTTACAGTTTCTATCTTTATTGTTGACCGTTAAACAGTGAAAATTCATATGTTTGGTCAGTCATATGTTAAGTCAGTGATTAATAAAAGTGTCAATAGGATTTCTGTATCTTTCAGTATCGGTGACAATCTTGAGGAGTACGTTATTTTCAGAATGAGTCTTGATAGCTGATTTGAAGTATAGCTGACTCTCTATCTTTCAAAACCAGTTGCTGGTTTTTCCTAGTTTGTACTCTTTGGGCTACTCTTTCAATGCATCTTTTTGAATAATGAATGTCTTGAGATGTCCATATCTGAGAACCGGTTGCTACCTTTTGTCAGTTTTTCCCATTGGGTTGCTCTTTCAATGCATCTTTTTGAACAATTAATGTGTTGAGATGCCCACATCGAAAGACCGGTTGCTAACTTTTGCCAGTTTTGCCCATTGGTTTGCACTTTAAATGTATCTTTTTGAATAATGGATGTGTTGACATGCCCTTAATTTGATGATGCAGAATGAAAGTCTTAATGGAGGAGGCACTCACTTTGTTGAAAAGCATAAAGACTTAAGAGTTCGTGTCGTCCATGGGAATACTTTAACTGCTGCTATTATTTTGAGAGAATTGCCTGTTGGAGTGAAAGAAGTATTTATGAATGGGGCAACTTCAAAGCTCGGTCGGGCCATTGCATTGTACCTTTGTCAAAGGGGAGTACTTGTGCGGGTATGTTTCCTCCTTCCTGAATCACTTTTTTTTGTAAACTTTTCACCAAGATCAGGTTTGAATATACTAAGTTTCTTTTCTGTTTTTGTTTATTTTAGAAGCTGACAGTCTAACAAGCTTTGGCTGATATAACTTGCAAAGAAGTTTTGCTTTTTCTTCTCGTTCAACTTTTATTCACACTATTTCATTCCAATGGAAAAACTCTTGTTTTTTATTCTTTCTTGTTCAACTCTTATCCTAGCTATTTCATTCCAAAAATAACATCCGTGTGTTTATTTTCTTTTGCGTTATCTTATACTAATGTTTTCATCTCCCAAAAAAAAAAAACCTGCTTTTTTTTTTCTTTCTCGTTTGACCCTATTTCATCCCAAGAAAGAAAACCTTGTTTTAATTCTTTCTCATCGGACTCTTATCCTAATTATTTTGTTCCCAAAAGAAAAATCCTGTTTTTTTCTCTTATCCTAACCCAAAATGAAAAATCGTGATTTTAGATTCTTTCTCATTCAACTCTTATGCTAACAATTTTATCACGAAAAAAAAAATGTTGTTTTTTTTTTTTTTTCTCATTTGACTCTAATCCTGACTTCTACCCAAAAAAAGTAATCTTGTTTCTAGTTTTATTTCATTCTACTCTTGTCCCAGCTATTTCATTCCTAACAAAAGCTTCTCGTTTTCATTTTCTTTCTCATTTGAATCTTATCCTAACTAATCCAAACAAAAATATACTGTTTTTATTTCCTTTCTCATTCGTCTTTTCTTCCAAATAATTCACTTGAAACGTAAAGCTATTGTTTCTGTTTTCTTTCTCATTTGACTTTTATCCTGACTAATTTATTCCAAACAAAAATATCTTGCTTTTATTTCCTTTCTCATTCGACTCCTATCTTAGCTATTTTCATTCCTAAATGAAAAAATCTTGTTTTGTTATTCAACTCGTATCCTAACTAATCCATTCCAAAAAAAAAAATTGTCCAGATGTTGACATCGTCCCAAGAACGATTTGATTCCATCAGAGAGGAAGCAGAAGAAGACAAACGCCATCTTTTGGTACAAGCCAAAGATTACTCTGATGGGGCAAATTGCAAGGTAACTTTTCAATAAAAATTTGTTTGTTTATATAACATTACCAGCAAATATTATTTACTAATACAAAATGCTTGTTATCGATTACTCGTTATTTGTTCTCGTTGTTTGCTTGCCGATTGCCGATTATTGAGTATTACTTACTGATTATTTGTTATTGATCTGACGCCATTTATCGATTACTGATTGTTGATTCTTGTTCATCTATTTTGTGTATACATTGTTCATTGTTTATTTATTAGTATTTCTTTTCCGTTGTTTTTTTTATTTTATTGATGAGATATTGCATATAATTTTTATCTCTAGTTGTTATTTTTCTCTGACAATGACACCAGTGTCTTACATTAAAGCATATTGTTATTTTCACAAGCGTTTTTATCCAGTCTGTTTCTAATTTCTGAATCTCTTATCTAGTTTTTGGCATGTGTGGTTGTCGTTTTGTATTGTTCATTTGGAATTCTTACATGAGTGGATATTGTGTGCATTTTATTGCTGGATCTAGATTATTGTGGAATACATTTAAATATACACCAATGAGACTCAAATCTATTTACAGTGGATAGAGTTTGACAAATAAACGAAAGGTTGAATGGTATACCTATCTTTTGATTAAATTTACATCCTGATCTTGTATTGAAATGCTCTTTAGGGAAAAAATTTCATTAAAAAAAACCGGAAAAGAAAAGACCGGTGTATTTTGCCTACAATGATTGATTTTGTATTCCGCATTCACATTTTATTTCGCCGGTCGGAATATCTTTGTTTGAAAGCTTCTTCTTATTTTTCAGAAACTCTAAGCCTCATTACTAACAGAATTTTGGATTTCCTGCTCACATTCAGAAACTTTTGTCAATGATCCTCATTGTTCTTTGCAATATTCAGGATGTACTATTTGCATTCGATCTTATATCAATTTTTTTTTTCTTTGCAGACATGGATTGTTGGAAAATGGTTGAAACCAAAGGAGCAAGATTGTGCTCCTCCGGGAACCCATTTCCATCAATTTGTGGTTCCTCCAATGGCAGAAACTCGTACCGATTGTACTTACGGAAAATTGGCAAGCATGCGTCTTCCTAAGAGTATTCAAGGAATGAGGAGTTGTGAGGTGAGCTTATGAAAAGACCTTTTCATGACCATGGGGAGATTTGACAAAGGCTAACAATATTTCCTCTAACAGCAATTCACCAGTCGTTAACTCCCTTATCACGGTAATGTAGATGATTACTGAGAAATTGACAATGGATTACTAACAATTTTGTTACTTTCATAGCAGTTCACAAGGTGTAATAACTGGTCTTATTATTGCAGATGACTATGGAGATATTGACAAAGGTTAACTAACCATTTCTTTGCTCTAGTAGCAGTTCACGAGGTCTTATAACTCGTTTGTCTTATTACAGTAGCAGTTCACAAGGTCTAATAACCCATTCGTCTTATTACAGCAGCAGTTCATGAGTCATTCGTCTTGTTATAGCAGATGACTACGGAGAAAATGACAAAGGTTAACTAACATTTTCTTTACTCTAAAAGCAGTTCACGAGGTGTAACAACTCGTTTGTCTTATCATAGTAGCTGTTCACAAGGTCTAATAATAAATCGTTTGTCTTATTATTGCAGATGACTATGGAGAGGAACTGTGTGCATGCATGCCATGCCGGGGGACTGGTCCATGCGCTAGAGGGATGGCAGCATCATGAGGTCGGGGCCATCGACCCGTCGCAAATTGATGTGGTATGGGAAGCTGCTCTTCGACATGGATTTAAGCCCGTATAAAACTAGAAGGGGAGAGAGAAAAAAGGGAGAGAGAAAAAAGGGAGAGAAAAAGGGAGAGAACGTATAAGAGGGAAAAGGGAGAGAAAAGGGGAAAAGAGAGGGAGATAGAGGAGAAAAATCGCAGACTGGAGACATGGATTTAGGTCTGCGAACCAAGCCTGTGAAGAGAAAAACAAAAAAGAGAAAAAGTGAAAAAAGACAAAAACAAAAAAGACAAAAAAACAAAAAAGTCAAAAAACGGGCCTGTGAAGATAGCGAGGGAGATAGAGAGAGAGAGAAAAAAAAGAATGATTCATCTACTGTATTGGTATAATATACCGATGCAGAAAAGTTAGGTGTTCCTATTTCACTGTCCTAAAACCATCGAGGTTTTGGGCCAAGTCTTTTTGTAGGTATTTTGACACCCAGCTGGATGTAGAGGCAGTATTTTTCATTCTTTGAATTCAGTATGCACGAAAAGAAAAAGGTTTTGTTTTATTTTGGGTATTTTTCAGGTATGAGTGAGGTTAGAAACGGGTATTTAACGTTGTTCGAAGTAATATAAAAAAGGATAAATGTCATTTTAGTAATGTGTGCTTTTTTTTTCGTGTATTTCTGAAAGTTTTCAGTGTTTTGTTGTATTTTTTGCTGTTTAATAATGTGTGAGATTCATATTATTCATAATTGAAAATGCCAGAAAATGCGATTAGTACACATCATTGCAAAAGAAAATCTAATCGAATATTCAAACAGTGTGGTGATACTATTTTTTAATAGTGTGGCAGATATGGCTCAGAAATTTAGCAGTCTTTGTTTGTGTGGAACCCAGACGCGGGAGTACTGATGCTTTTTTGAAAATACTGGGAGGTGTATTCGTTTTTTCAGTTTTGTTTTGGCTTTTAGTTTGTTCCATGTGTTGAAGATGATTAATCATTGCGCTTTCTTAATAAAAAAAATAAAAAAAATAAAAAAAAAATTGGCGTGAATATCTGCCTGTAGTGGAGTTTGGCTTAAGCTGCTGCTTCCTGATATTTCTACAGTTAGGCGAACCCTTACTATGCAGCTCAGTTTCCGTAACTGGTAAACGGATTCGGTAGCACTAATCCGACAATCCGACAAGTGTACACAAAAAAAGATTTTAAGTGGCGAAAATTACTTGAACACTAATTTAGTGGTGCGGCGGCTAGCCAGTGAGCTGCCCCTAGTAAATGGGTACTTTGAACTTCCAATGGCAATATTCCATCAGAGAAATATTCACCGTACAAAAAATAATAAATCAATAAATGTTCTTGTCTGCCTATTCATGAATAGGCAGACGAGAATATTTGGCAAATGCAACCGTCATTCATTTCTCTTACTCAAGTGGCAAAATCAGACGGTTTTTCTTTTCCTCTTATGAGTGAAAAATGTAAACCATCTCTTGTGCAGTGTGTTTTTAAAGATTTTGTCTGCACAAAACGAAAATTAAAAGTACAATTTATAGAATGACAAGTAGGTTGCGAAATCATTCAAAGTATAATCAAGGACTAGGAGAAAAAAAATATTAATTCATGGGAAAACTGACGGCACCCTTCCCGCATATTTTTGCATCAGCAACATGCCAAAGTGTTTGAGTAATGTGGACAAGAACCCACCAGATCTACAAAGATACAAAGTAAGTTTATGAGAGGTATCATCAGATTTAACTTCCTACCGAGGCTGAGCAGTTATCACCAAGTCCTTGTACTTAAAGCAGTTTTAGTGTTGTAGACTTACAGAACCCATTGGGCGCCAATGCTATCACCTCCCAATACATGACAATACATAACCAAAACATACTACACAATCGAAGGAATGTTATTTTGCTGATTTCTTGTAGTATGCCTCATATAATGGAGACATAAACCAGGCTAGTCAAGTGCACCTAATAGGAGAACACCACACAATATTCACCAACACAGTTTAAGATCAGTGTCCAGTCCAAACCTCGCAAAATATTAGTTTTGTACGTGAAGAATTCCAATGAAGAACATAACTAAGTGACTAGTGGTGCATTCATTTCAAGAAGGCACAAAATTCCTTCACTTTATATCACCAAAACAGCAGCTGTTGGTTACCAAAAAAGTACATTTGAATACAAAACATACATAAGAAGTTGGTGATGTAGAGTGAAAACCTCAATCATTCTAGTAAAACCTAAGAAGTAAAAACTCTTGGCAAAAGAAAATGCTCACATTCACCAAGTTTCCTTAGGAAGAATTCCTCCAACAAAATCAATTCATATGATTGGTATACAAACTATAGGCTTAAAGACTTAAACATGCACAAAGCCACGATGAGATGTAACACTATTAGCTTTTACAACTTTAGTCACAAACACTATTCAGTATCCACTATCTTTTGGAATACCATTTCCATGAACTAATGTTTCCAAAAGGCTCACTTCCCGTCATATGAGTACAATAATGACAAAAACCTACTCCTTCCTGACAATACCACCTCCAATTTTTCCGTTTTTTCTGTCAACATAAATCCTTACGAGTACACATTGACTGAATCTCTCACTCCTGCGGCCCTTAACCTCACCGGTTGTTGAATATCCTTCACTGCCCGACTCTCGACATCTGCCTCCAATCCTTCATCTTTTTTAGTCCTTCGACCATCGATTTTTCCAAATCCCAATCCTAAACCAGTACTCCTCAAAGTCCCCCAACCGCCCACCAACGTCAACGTCTCCTCCTCTTCTTTCTTCCCTCCTGTACTACTACCACCACTCGCCTGATCAAGCTTCTGTTTCCCTTTTTTTTCCTTCCATGTCCACGATTTCTTTTGGTGTCCCGCCCAGGAATTCACGGCCGGTACACTCCGGGACTTGGACTTTCCCAGACCTCGGATTCCTAAAGCGGGAGTGAAGCCCTACGAATCCCGTGGAGCTTCAAACCTTGTAGGGGAGTCGACAGCCCCTAGGCAGCAAAGCCCAGAAATCAAAGTAATAAGAAGCACAATTACCTGTTAACAAAACCCACAATTTTCCCCACCATCATTTTCCCTCCGTGTTAGAGTCGGGTATGGATAATGTAAGCACAGAAATACGAGTTATCAGAAGCACAATTACCCAAAAACACAGCCAACTATTTTCCTATCATGGTAAGTCCGGTATGGATGATATATCAAGAATCATTTATACGTCGGCTTTAAAAGGAGGAACACAGGGAATAGGAGACCCGCTTCAACAATTAGGAAGCAGTACCATCCAACGGAAACAAAGTCCAAAATCGCCATTTCAACTGCAAACAGTTCATAACTGACTCAAATTACTACACTGACTCACTCAATCACTGACTCTCTGATTGGTCTGATTGTATTGCAACTTCATTCTCTTACGTTTATCATTCTCTCTTACAATGGAAACCTTACAATGGAGTTAAAAACAGTCAGACCCACAGGTTTCACGAATCCGGTAAACTCACCACTGCTAATGTCTCCAACATCAGAGACCTGGTAAGACAGCTGTCATCGCAAGTCCTATTGGATGAGACAGTTGTGGTAGCTGTGTCGAGAACTATTCGCCGGGCTCCAATGCTTTCCTTAGGATCGGCTGTATAGAGCACAAGATGCTTGACACCAAACTCCTGGACAGAGGAGTAAGCACTTGAAAACAAACCACCTGCCAGGCAAAGTGTTTTATCAATATCAAAAGTATAAATGGCACCAGCATTAGTAGGAATACATAAAGAGCAAGAAGAAAGATGGAGAGTCAGATAAAGGCGTGCAATATCAAAAAACCCTTCCCACTAGAATCGGCTAAATTTCATCCAATGGAGCTGGATTTGTATGAAAACTAAAACATCATAGCATTTCCGATCCGGTTTTCTTTTTACCAAGTGTGTTTTCTGTTATACCTTCTCTCAGAAGAAGGTCATGTTCCTCATCTGCTTTTGTGGATGGTGCACACATGAGCAGCAAGTCAGTTTGACCTTCCAATTTTTTCACAGCCCTCTCCTCCAAATAAGCCTGCAACAACGTAAGTTAAACCAATTCCATAATAGGCGTTAATATTAAAATTAACATAAGAGGCTTTAAAACCTACAAAAGATTAGTACTGAACCAAGCCCACAAGCATGAGTTCTCAGAACTCCCCACATGCATGAACTTCATACCAACAGGATAAGGGGTTCATTTCAGATTACCGTGTGTTGAAAAGATAAAATTAAACCCTAGTTCCAGAAAACAAGTCCTTCAGTGCATATAACATAAAATTCGCAACTTCCTCGACTTTAATCCTCAAAAAACTTCAGTACTCCTACTACCATAAAAGACCACCATGAAAATTGCAAACGAGTGGCCATTTAACACCTTCGACTTTTTGCTCCAAAGTCAGGATAATCGAGATGATAAACATATAAAAGAGATGGGAAACACAGAAAGGTAGTAATACCCTACCTTCACATCATCCACAGCCTCCAAGGTCCTACCAGCAACTGGCGTGATCTGACAGTCCCCAACAATCACCACCTGACCTTCCGGAAAATTCTCCCGGAATGCATTTAATAACTGAGCCGTTACTGATTCCTGAGTTTTTGAAGTCTCAGAGGTGATGTAGGGAAGCACACGGGATGATGTAGCATCGTCCAAAGCATTCTGCATCATCTTCTTTCCACATATCAGCTACCTTATGCTTAGTCGGTATCTTGATCACAAATTTCAGAAAAGAATATCGACATGAAGAAAACAACTCACAATTTGTCAGTAAAATCTGAGACATCCAGTTCACAACTGAATTCGAAAAAAATTCTGACAGGAAGCTTATAAGAGAGAAAACTGAAATTATTTGGAATAGCCCAACTAAACATGAAATCTTACGTCATAAACAGGCCTGCAAAGAGCTTCGCAGGTGACTTAATTAGTAGTCCTTGAGATGGAATCTCTTTCAAAAAGGACACAAATTAACTGTGTGGGGCAAAAAAAAAATCTATGTCTACAAGTTTGTGAAGCAGACGGACAACTGACAAGTCCACAAATCTTAATCCCAAATCTGACCTTTGACAATGTTGCTTGCCTGCACCTTATCCCAAAAAACCCTGCTACTGTCCAACAACAGATAAAAACCTACCCCACAATAAAGGCATAAGAAAGGGACCCGGAACCTGGGACTTCTCCATACCGGCATGTATAGACAGAAACAAACGCTACCTTTTAAGAAAGAAAATGAAGGTTCACTGGCACTGTAGCCGCATCCATCATACATGAAGGGACAGCTTTTGAGTTTATCCAATTCCCAGAAATGGCAGGTGACAGAAAAAAGTCAGGAAACAAAAAGCTAACCTTTATGGTGCTCAAAGGGTTGGCAGCCAGCTCCTGAACCTCTCCATATTGTGCCAAATGTTGAGAGTTAAGCTGCTCCGAACAAAAAACCATTTTTGCACATCACTTTCCCATCCAGTGAACTTCAGAAACTTTGAACCTTTCTTAATCTAGATTTAGGAAAGTTGGCCTGGCCTAAGCTGCCCGATGACCAAAGTTTTAATGAGACATTTAAGGCATTTCAACTAACTTTTGACCTTCAGGATGACCACTCGGACTCTTCGTTCTATGAAAACAAACGATGATGTCAAAATCTCCAATAAGAACTGCCATTGGTTTGATGTCACTCCTATTCACAGTCAACAGTATTAAAACATTGTAAAGCATAAAAAAAATAGTATAGAAAATTCCAGCGGAAATCCATCGAAAGCGGCAAGACATCATCCAAAAGCGTGATTTTCCAAACTTTGGTAATAGTCTCAAACTTTGCCTGCTCACCGATTCTCCTAGGAGTGTGCCAAGTGAAAAAAATATTGAAAGGCTATCAGCAAACTGGAATGGAAGCCATAATAAGATAGTAAATGATTAATTACTATCAACAATGTTCCACAGGATCATATATGCGGTAGCTCCCAGCTCCCATGACACTTAACATCTTTTAAGTCCTTCCAGCGCATTAAATGGAGACTGAAAAGAATCTTACCTCCTTGCCCACAAAGGCCAAAACAAGGTCAGGCTTCTCTTCTACTGTCGCTGAAAAGACCGCAGTCTGCAAAGTACAAAGGACAAAGCATTTGTTTATTCCATTAACCTTCTTCTCTATATTTATGGTAGCTTGCAGCTATTTTCTCAGCGAATGTGTAATCGTTATAGACTTTAGTCTGGACACATCATGACAGGAGGGAAGTAGGACAATCAGCAGCAACACCATAACCATAAGCATCAAACCATACTCTCGACTTTGAGCAACAAATTGCAAAACCAATGTCCTCTAAACTTTCTTTGGATCAGAGATTATTTAACACTACACCGCGAATCGTAATTAGAGTAATGAAAAAATTAGAGTACAAAAACTAAAAAAAAAAATTAGAGTAATGAACGCTAATTTATGTGATAGAGCTGTTTCAACTATGAAGTTTACTCTAATTTATTTAAGTACTTCTAATTTGGCACGCTAATATCCTCTACTGTAAATAAGGTATTCGTACAGAATTTGGCAAAACGTACAGTTTATCGTCACTATGACGTTTGCACTACGCGGTTTGTTAAAACGCAGTTACATGATAATGGCCTGCATTTAATCATTATTTGTACTTTTTTACTTAATAAAGTACAATTTTGCACGGTCGGAGGTCATCCGTACTCCACACTATTTAAAACGAACCTATACCTTAAATAGAATAATGAAAAAATTAGAATCATTTACTCTATTTCATGTGACAGAGTCGAAATTTCGAGCAACCGAATTAGAGTAATTTACTCTAATTACGATTCGCGGTGTACAAGAACCAAACAGCCCAACGAGTCCTGAGAGATCAGATACACCAATTTCATGACAAAAACAGGAAGGTTTGTCAATCTCGCTAATTTATGACCACAATCGACACGTATATGAGGATTCTAATAACTCCACAGCTAATAACTAACAGAAAGACACACTGTGAGTACCCATAGCAAACAAAAAATGATATGAAAACTAGCATTCAGCACCAATTAATAACCTAATAATGCAATAGTGAGTGACATGAAACTGGATTTTAAAATTAAATTAAGAGTAATCTGTCCTTTTATGATGCAAACTCAACCCTTACTAATATCAGCAATAATACGCAGTGCAAATTTAATATAGGAAATATTATCAATAAATTGCCTGCAGATTTGAACCAATCAGTGAACATGAAAGAAAATAGAACTATTCACTTCTTGCTAAGTTTATGCCATACAAAAAACTAAACGTAGGATCAAATATCCAATGAAAACCTCATCTCGGAGAAATATAAGAGTTTAAATGGTAAAATGACCTTATGGTGCAAACCTAAACCTAAAACTTCAGCTGATTTGCAATATGTCCTGTTATATACTGTTCAGAAAATGTCAAACATACCTGTGACAGTTCCTCCTTTGATTGACCTTTCAGAGATCCAAAGAGGTCGGAAATAAGCTTTTCAAAAGAGATTGTCTGATAATCTAGGGAGGAAGAGCTTTGCACAAATCTGAAAACAAGTCACACATTGGAATCAAAATACAAGAAATTACAGCACAAACAAATCACAACACAACACAAGTACCGTCATACAGACTTTAGGAATCAATATTTGGTTGACGAATCAGTTCAGATAGAGTCATTAACTTTAACATATAAAAGCAAATCTTCATCAACAGAGGGATTATAGAACAGTTTGCTGATAAAGGCACCTACATTCACAACTTTCAAAAAGGAAAAGTTACAAAAAAAAAGAAATAGGGAAGAGAAAGTACCCTGTATTCGACCATACAAATGCTGGAACGCTCCATGAGGCTGCGGCGGATCCAGAAAACGTCAAAATAAGTCCAAAAAGGCATACAGCTGCCAGAGAACCAGAGCAAAAAGACGTGGATACAGCCATTTTCTTTGTCACAATACACCTAGTTTCCCTTCAAAGCGTGACCTAGAAGTAATAAACACCGAATATGTTTAAATATTTCTCTATTACTCCTATTCATCCAATGCTTCGATCAAATTATTAGCTTCTAAAGTGAGAACCAAAGAAACTCCCAGACAGGAGCTGCAAAAAACCTCTCGCCTCCTAGAAACCAGGGGAAAAAGAATAAATTCACACGAATACCTAAATATAAACTAAAAACAAATTACTATTCTCAAGAAACAACGGAATCCAGTCAGTCTTCCCGTAAGAAATTCCTTCACGAAGGTTGCTACAGTACTGTAGCTTAGAAGAATGAACGACAGACACAGGAAGAGACAAGGGCAGAATGAATGGCACGTCAAGTCACGTCACGTCACACCAGAGAAAGCTCCGCTAGATCTCCAAAAAGGGCATTATAGGAGGCTCTGTGGACGCCAGAGCAGTACATGTACGGTATAGCGTACGAATATGTTTATCATATGTACAATACCGCGAATCGTTATTAGTGTCAAAGTTTAAATAGCGTAAAAATAAATTAGTGTTATTGATTCTAATTTAGTGCGAGAGACGTGGCAGATTATGGTCCACGTCCTTAAATAGCGCTGCTAATTTATTTTCGAAAATCATGCATGCTAATTGCGGAAAAAAATAAAATTTTAAGAACCCAAATTAGTGACTTTGACACTAATAACGATTCGCGGTCTACTGGGTACAATCCACTGGAGAGTATGCACAGGCGCAGTACTTTTATGGAAAATTATGTGATCTTTCCAGACATCATGCCTGGGCATATGTGTCCAGCCAGAAAAGCCACGTTGCATGTTGAGATGGCTGCGATTAGATTTCATTGAGCAAACAGACAATTCTGAGGCCGAATTAGTACGCCACTTCCCTTATCGCTATCTCGACATACTAAATGTATCGAATCGGAATTTCCATTTACATATCGGCTACTTAAAGGTTGCAAGGTCTTTTCTTGGCGATCTTCAACACCAAAGAATACATCGGTCATTTTCATTACAGACAGAGGTCGCAAACGGTCAACCGAAACCGTGACCGACCGTTAACCGACCGCCCGCGCCGGATCCGGAATGGATTCGGTTGCCAAATTTTGAGGGCCGGGCGGTTGCGGTCGGTTGATTCACCAGAAAAAAAAACGGTCGGTTACGGTCGGTCAACCAAAAAACCAAAAAAAATGAAAATTCTGTACTGTCCATACAATCCAACATTATTGTACTTTGTACTCTTTGGTATCGTGGAAGTATGTTACATCATGATTAGCGTCGCAAATCTGACACGGTACTGTAGTAACACTATTCATTTCGCAAATCTTAGGGAACGCGACAAAGCGTCGCAAATCTGACACGGTACACCGTCAATCGCTATTAGAGTATACAACGCCAATTCAGTGCCCTTTTTTCAAAAAAAAAAACCCCGAAATACAATCCATAATCCTAATTTTTCCATTATTCTAATTAGGGTTTTTATTAAATTAGCGTTAATAATGGAAGTAAACTGCGATGGAAATAGTGTGGCGTACGGACAGAATATTTTTGTACGAAATGGTACTTTTTGAATTACAAAGGCATAAAAAGACACTTAACATTATTGTGCACACATGTGAATGTGCACTGGAAGAAAGAAATGCAAACTCTTCGTCAAAAATCACGTTCTCATAAGTTCGTCCGTCGACCATGTGAACAGCGCGACGGCGTACGAATTGTCAGATTTTGTTCGATTACACATATTACTGTAGACATTGACAGGGCGAGTATTTATTATTCAGGACAACCCAAAATACAGTTAGGGATTAATTAGTATATATATATATTTTTCAAAAAATAATAATTCCCAATTAGTGTTAATAACACTATTTTTTTTTAAGCTATTTATTCCTTTACTCTAATAGCGATTGGCGGTGTAGTACACTATTCATTTCGTAAATCCTAGGGAACGCGACAAAGCGTCGCAAATCTGACACATTAATTTTATGGGCTCCATTGCCACACAGAATTCGCATATCAAAAGAAGCTAATCTAGATAGTGCCGAATCCAAGTTTATATAAACCCAAATGATTGACCCCTTGACAAATAGAACCCCATTACAGCTTCACCCCTGTGAAATAAGACTTTCTGTGTGCTCAGTTCCACCACAGAATGCAAAGTTAGAATATGAGATTTGGACACATTCACCCACTTTGACTTTCCCTTAGAAATGCAGCCACCCTGTCAGGCGAACACTCTGACCGATTACACCCCTATGTAGCCTGGACTCCCCTGAGTCCGCAGCAAAAAGAATCATTGAATTTGGTCAACAAAGTTGATAGTTATGGCTGGCCAAAGTTTACCATTTATACAAGGTGCTCTCTGGGAGAGGCAGCTACCTACCAGAAAATATTCTAAGTCCTAAAACCCCTCTCTAAGCCCCCTAGTACTAAATTACGAACCAATGACAAGACTGTAAAGTACATAAAGGTACAGGTGTCGGTGTACCTTTTGTACGACCATCGTACGACATGGCCAAAAACCAACACGTGTCTTATTCGGACTCGTTCTTTTAATTCCCGGAATTCGTGCCGTCAAATATTATCTCTCCACGTGGCTCCAGGTCATGTCACGTCTGAAAAACGGTACAGTACAAGAAAGTACAAGTGCCGGAGTACTTTGTGTACGTACAATGTACGAAATCACCATAGTGCGACATTTGTCACTCCTGGATTTGTTTTCTGCCGTTCCGGAAATTCCGTAAGCCCGTATGATGTTGCCACGTGTCATCCGGAGTGGCGGCGTCTGAAAACTGCCAAATTGTCCTTTCCGCGATGTCGGCGCTAACCACGGCCGTCCGATTTACATCGTCATTTAAAACGGACCGTCGAAATAAATGTTCGTACTATTTATTTCGTTCGGTACTAAAAGTACAACTGTTTTTATGCCCCATATACCGTAATCCAGTTAAATGGAAAACCCTACCTGTAACTATATAAATATCTGTCAAACCCTATATGTCCTAGCAGTAGTCCTAGGCTAAATGGACAAAGCTAACGACTGCGGGATGTTTGAGGGTCGGTTGGTACCAAGATCAATTCCTAGGTCCGTCAAATATCTTTTTAGTAAACATATCTATTATATACTACTGTCTCTCTAGAGAACTTAGGCAGCCATGGGCTCTAGCTCCCTCTCCAGCCTTCAGTGACTACAACAAGTGTGGGGACTTGGAGAAGGAGGTTAGAGGCAGACTACCTCTGCTACTTTTCTATCCTAAAATAGACCTACAAAATACATAAATATCAACATTAAAAAGGCATAAAAAGACACTTAACATTATTGCGCACAAATGTGAATGTGCACTGGAAGAAAGAGATGCAAACTCGTCGACAAAAATCACGTTCTCATAAGTTCGTCCGTCGACCGTGTGAACAGCGCGATGACGTACGAATTGTCAGATTTTGTTCGATTACACATATTACTGTAGACATTGAAAGGGCGGGTATTTATTATTCAGGACAACCCAAAATACAGTTAGGGATATATTAGTATATATATATTTTTTTCAAAAAATAATAATTCCCTATTAGTGTTAATAACACTATTTTTTTTTAAGCTATTTATTCCTTTACTCTAATAGCGATTGGCGGTGTAGTACACTATTCATTTCGCAAATCTTAGGGAACGCGACAAAGCGTCGCAAATCTGACACGTTAGTAAACACTATTCATTTCGCAAATCTAAGGGAACGCGACTAATCGTAATTATTGGCTTGTTCATACGTTGTACATTAGTTAATTTTGTACTTTTTCGGTTACGGGCGGGCACGATTAGACGCGAAAAATCGAGTTTCGGTTAACTTTTATTTTCGTTAACGCCGGTCAGTTAACGGTTAACAATTTTGGAGCGTGACATAACCTGGTCGGGCGTCGGTTACTCAAATTTTGAAAAAAAAAACGGTCGGTTTTGGATATGTAAACTTTTGACTTTTGCGACCTTTGACAAAGGAAAGCGTGCAAAATCAAATCCCAAGGGAAGCCATTGCACATAGAATAGACTCATGGAGCGTTTAAAAATTAAAATATGGTACAATACTGTTGTAGAGCACTACAATACTACAATACTGTACTGTATAGTAGTGTTGGGTATCACGTAAATTCATATCGCGATAATTTCGAAATTTGATAAATCGAATATCGATCGAGTAGATTCCTCGATATAACGTACCGGGACCAACATAAATTATCGCGATATATATTGTCAAGCTCGTGTGCTTTTCAGGCACACCTGTATATCACCAAGGATTTCAGAGCCTTTTTTACCGTATACGGACTTCACAGTACGGAGGAGTGAGTGCACCAAGCCGGACGAGATCCTTGTTTTTTCTAAACAGAGCGGAACGCACTTTATTTCGTGTCTAAGGGAGGCCGAATGACCAAGTTCTACCGTTTCAAAAATTGCAATTCCGTTACATGGGACCAATTTCCGACAGCCTCAGTGGGGGGAACATTGTGGATTACCACGTAACTTTCCGGATTTGCATCTAGATTATGCGGTTAGCCGTCAGTTGGAATTTAGCTCAGGCTCAGCTGACTTTTGGTCCATTAATTACGTTAGGTCAAAGTCTGGCAAGTTAGTGTCCTTTTCAGGACTTTGTCTTATAGTAGTGGACCAAATAATTTCTTCGAGCCACGGATCTAGCCGCAGTCCGGAGCAGAAATTTTTTCTCCGAGTGTAGTACGGATTATTTTGTCTTATGTCTGTTCAATTACACTTGCTTGCCGCTCATTGGTTAATAGCGTAGCTTTGACTTTTGGACCTACAATTTGACAAACTTTGATGTTTAAGGCACTTGGGGTCGAAAGAGACAGGTTGCTTTTTCAGTACTTTCTTTTGTGGAACCCTCAAAAATTCCAACAAACCTTCTTTTGGAGAATCTTTGTTTTGTTTTGACTCCATTGCCATCTTGGTTTTGGATCTGTCTTTTGTGGGAATCACAGTTCCTGCGGGTAGTTAGCACTATCTGCTTTTTGGGTGATTTTAAGAATTTTTGCTGTTTGAAACCGAGAAGAGTATGGTCGGTTACGAGCTGCAGACACCGGAGGTTGAAGGAGCCCCATACCTATTTACGATACTATCGAGAGAGGGGTCGCCTTTCTCTCATTGTCATCGTTTATTGCTGGGGTATGTTAAGCTTGCATTGCTATATTTCACATGCTCTTTCTTTGATTCTCTTTTTTGGGGCAAGGAATATTGTTAAATCTGGAAAGCCAATCTTATAACCAATACATTTCTGCGTGGTAGGGTATTTGTGTCTTCATCTGGAGTTCTCTTTGTTTTGGAGTGACCACCCCGGAGTAAAGTAGTTCTCTTTGCTTTGGAGTGACCATCCCGGAGTAAAGTGAAACCCCCTGGATCAGGACAGTGGGTTTTGAGGGAACAAGTGCGATTGACTTCCTAAAGATAAAGCAGAGTACTGAAAAAGCAACCTGTTTGCTCGGATTAGAGGGGATAGGAGATTTTACTTTGGAAGCTCTCTTTCTGGAAGTGAGCTTTAGTGACATTGATTACTTTTCCTCTCGTTACATCTATCATCATGGCTGGAGGAGGGACTCTGGATAACCGATCATGAGAATAGGGTCGGCAAGAGAGGCCCGTATAGGAGGGACAGTCTCAGAGGTCCAAGGAGTCTGAACCCATGGAGACTGTCTTTGATTCTCCGGCTAAGGAAACCGGCTGGTGTTTTATCTGTAGAAACTAATGGTTTTATTAGTATTTTCTAGGTCTGAAAAGAAATATAGAAGTCGAGGCAGTCTATCTCTAACTTCTCTCTCCAACTCTCAAACTTGTCGCAGTCACTGAGAAATTGGAGAGGAAGCTAGAGCCATGGCTACCTTGGCTATCCTGAGGTTTACGGGAATTTTATGTTAGTGTTTATTTATTAAAGTAAAATGTATGTGCCGGCGGCAGGATTTGATCCTTGTACCTGCCGGCCGGCAGACACGAAGTAGCCTGTAGCCTTAGCCGTTAAATCTAGCGGTAGTGTTACCTAGCATATAGTTTGATAATTATTTAAATATGTAAACAAGCGATAAACCATTTAACTAAAATGAATTACGGGATACATAGATCAAGTAATATATAATGTACGACTTACGGTACGGACACAAATCAGTACCCGCGCATTTGTTTCGTAAATGAAACAAATACCGCGCATGTATTTATTACGGCTACGATTAAAGCCGAATTTAATCGGACGGCCGGGATTAGCGCCGAGATCGCGGAGGAAGATTTCGGCGGTTTGTGGCCATCGCCACATCGGATGACGCGTGGCGAAATTCCGTTGGATTGTGGAATCTCCGGAGATTATGGCACCGAATCCGGATTTGACATGTGTCGACATTTTGGCCATGTCGTACAATGTCCGTACATAAAGTACACCGGCAGCTGTACTTTTGCGTACGGAACTCAATTCTGATTGGTTCCGTATATCAGTAGATAGAGTCTGTGAGAGAGATAGGACTTAGAAAAATTAGAAGATAGGACCCCCTCTCCCAGAGAGCTTCTTTACAAAAGGTCAACTTTGACCCCCCATAACTTACTGCTCAGGGGAGCAAATTCAGAGATTCTTTTTGCTATCGACTCAGGGGAGTCTTGTCTTCACATGGGTGAAGTTGGTCAGAGTTTTTGTCTGCCAGGGTGGCAGTTATTTTTGCTTAAACACAAATGGGTCACGATTATCCTAGAGGCTTCTTGGAAGCTGTCCACTCTGAGGACTTATGGAGGTCTCAGAGTTTCAGGTTATGGGCCCACCCTCTAGGGTACCAATCTTTAATGGAACTAGCTTCATATACTGGGAAAGTATGATGATAGGAGCTTTATGCGAAAAAAGGTTTTGGGGGATAGTGAGTGGACGATTGGGGCGTCCATCAAGTCTTGGAATTCCTCCAGGGTTTAAAGGAAGCAGATTCACCAGAAAGAGGATTCACCTTCAACGGAGGAAACAAAAGAAGGAGAGGTGGTGTACAAAGGAAAGGAGAAGGAGGCGACCACACCAATAGCAACTGGTTCAGCATTTATGTCACCTATTCTGAGGAACGAGGAGAATGATACTGAAACCTGGGACTTCAACAATATGGCGGCAAATCACTTCATCCTACGCCATCTCACTCAAAGACTTGCATGTTCTCATTTGCAGGTAGAAAATGCATCCGATCTTTGGATGGCTCTCATAGAGATGTACCAAAGTGGTACGATTCAGCAACAACAGTTGGCTGATCAGAAAGTTAAGTAGTATGTATACAAAGGGGGAAATATGTTGGATTTTTGCAATGAGCTTGCTACACTCTTCATGGAGCTAGAGAGTGCGGGAAAAGTTTTTAGTGAAAAAGAAAAGGTTAACTGTTTACTGATGAAGTTACCTGATGAGTTCGAGAACATAGTCAACCGTGTGTAGGACTTGCCAGACTCAAGGTGGATATGGAACTCACTGCTAGAGATGATTCTCGTTCGAGAGCATACGATTGAGATCCGAAGGAGAGGAAAGAGTGGCCAAGCCTTGGCAACAGCGACTGATTGGAGGAACAAGGATTCTCGGAAACCAGTCGAAAACTATGGGGGTAGGGAGCAGAAAAAACAACCTGAAGAGTTCAAACCAAGGGCTCCCAAAGGTTTATGTCATTTTTGTAAGAAACCGAGGCACTATATGGCAGAGTGCACTGAGCTAACCGAGCTTCGGTTAAAAGAGGGGCAGACCGGTGGTACCCCGAGAGGAAAGAAAAAGGCCCTTGTCACACAGGTACTTGAGGCGGAATCCGAGGACGAGGACGATGAGCTCCTTTTGGATGAGGAGTTGGAGGCGAAAACTGAGGTTGAAATTCCACGAAGGCAGAAATGTGCTTACGGTGGATTGAAAGGTGAAGCAGGCTGGATTATAGATTCAGGTGCCTCAATGCACATGTGTAAGGATAGGCACCTGTTCACTAAGATAAGAAAAATTCCCACCGTAGAGATAGAGTACGGGGATGGGAGGATAGTCACCACTATTTTTGTAGGATCGGTAGATCTGAAAGTGTTAGTAGAAGGAAAGACATCCATATTAACATTCTCCGATGTATTGTTTATTCCGGAGCTGAACAAAAACCTTATCTCTACATCTGTATTAGATGATAAGGGTTTTTTCAATAGCACTAGGGAAGGAGTCTTTACTGCTAGTTTTGAGGAGGATGTCTATTTCATTGCTGAGAAAGGTAGCCATGGGATGTTTAGGCTGATCTTAAGTAATGAAACGAAGAAACTTTATTATGCTGGTGTTCATGATATTATGATGTGGCATAAGAGGCTTGGGCATGTGAATCTAGATAAGTTAAGAGAGATGAAAAAGGTGGGAGTGGTGGAAGGGATTCAGTTCAGTGAGAGTGATGATATAAGTTATTGTAGTGGGTGTGCTCAAGGTAAAGCACACAGATTACCCTTTCCAAAAACAGCCACCTACAAGGGAGAACAACTTCTAGATCTAGTACACACAGATATTTGGGGACCGGCTAGAGTGCCCTCACCGGGGGGGAAGAGATGTATGATGACTATAACTGATGATTGGTCTCGCTATTCCCGAGTATATTTTTTGAAAAACAAGTCAGAGGCTGAGGACTGTTTAGACAATATAAAGCATGGAGCGAAAAACTCCATGAAAATCCAATCAAGAGAGTTAGTAGTGACAATGGTGGAGAGTATACTTCTAACCAGTTTGAGGATTTTCTGAGGGAGGATGGGGTCCAACACCAAAAGACAGTTCCAGAAAACCCGGAACAGAATGGGGTAGCAGAAATGTTAAATAGAACACTAAGTGATAGTGCTAGAAGTATGTTGTCGGATAAGAAGATAGGAAGAAGGTTTTGGGCAGAAGCAATAAACTGTGCTAATTACCTCAAAAATAGTGTTCTTACTTCAACTATAAAAGATCAAACACCTTATGAGAGATGGACAGGCCGGAAACTAGACTTATCTCACTTAAAGGTTTTCGGCAGTCAAGTATTCAGTCTAGATACAGATCGGTCTAATTAGAAGCTAGATCCTAAAGGAAAACCGGGATACTTATAAGGATATGATGAGGATGTTAAAGGGTATAGAGTTTATGATCTAAAAAAGGAAGATATAATCTTAGTAAAACATCTAGTAGTTATGGATGAAGGAAAGTCTGTGGATCCCTTCAAATATACAAAGTCAGTAAAAATCAGATTTGAGTGAGAATATTCCGATGACTTTGAGCTCCCTAACTATCCGGGTTTTAGAGAAGATGACATTCTTGCAGATACAAATCAGACCGAAAAGAACTCGGCTGTGGAAACTCTAGTGACAACTCTACCTGAAGCGGAAGACCCGGTGGAAATTGATTCGGAATCAAGGGATAAGGGAGAAGCCGAGTTTGTCGAAAGAATCCACGAGAACCATCTATTCCGCCCTCAAATTTTGAAGGGGGAAGGAGAAGTAGCAAGAGACTGCAAGAAAAACAAGTATATAACAAGGTAACTAAACTATCTCATCAAGATGAACCTCAAACTTATTGAGAGGCGATGACTTGTCTAGAAAGAAACCAGTGGAAGACAACCATCAATGAGGAGATGGCCTCAATTATGGCAGCCAATACTTGGGAGCTGGTGGATTGTCCACCTAACCGAAAAGTAATCGGTTGTAAGTGGGTTTTCAAATTAAAACTGAACCCAAATAACACAATCGAGCGCTACAAGGCTCGATTAGTGGCAAAGGGATTTACACAAAAGGAGGGAATTTACTACGAGAAAACCTTTGCTCGGTGGTCAGATTTCCCTCCGTCCGCATACTTCTCAGCCTGGCTGCAGCAGAAGACATGGAAGTGCACCAGATGGACATCAAGACAACCTTTTTGCATGGAGAATTGGAAAAAGAGATCTTCATGCGACAACCCGAAGGGTTTGTGGAGGAAGGAGAGAAGAGTAAGGTATGCCGGCTGATTAAATCTCTTTATGGTTAAAACAAGCGCCTCGTCAGTGGAATAAGAAGCTTGATGAGTTTCTTATCGGTCTGGGATATATCCGGATCAGCTCCGATCACTCAATCTATGTTTTCGAAGATGAGGAAGGTTTTATATTTATTGCAATTTATGTTGATGATTTGCTTGTTTTAAGTAAATCAATGGAAAAAATTAATAAACTGAAAATTGATCTTAAGGGGAGATTTGAAATGAAGGATATGGGGGAAGCGATATATATTTTGGGAATTCAAGTAGAAAGAGACGGAAAAAGAAAGATTATAAGATTGACTCAAGAAGAAGCAATAAGGAACATGCTTGAAAAATTTCAGATGGATAAAGCTAATAGTTGTACAACTCCAATGGAGTTGAAGAAGGGAAGTGAGGGGAGTGAGGAAGAAGGAGTCATAGTCTTAGACGAGGAACTATCTCCTGATGAACAGAAGTTCATGCAGACTATTCCTTACAGGCAAGTAGTGGGCAGTCTAATCTATTTTATGAATTGTACCCGGCCGGATTTAGCTGCAGCTGTAGGAGTGTTGAGTAGAAGTCTAAATGCTCCTACTAAGAGGGATTGGGAGGCAGCTAAGAGATTCCTTTGATATTTGATAGGAACTAGGGATCTATGGTTGCATTTGGGTGGGAAGAATACTAACATCACTACTTGGAGTGATGCCAGTTATGGTGATGCTCTGATGAGGAGATGCACTTCTGGATAGGTATTATATATGGGTGATGGGGCTTGCTGTTGGAGTAGCAAACATCAAAAAGTTATTGCTCAATCCACCATGAAGGCTGAGTATATGGCCTCTTACTCTGCTGTAAAAGAATTGATGTGGGTCAAGTCTTTGCTTGGTGAGCTTGGTCACCTTAAGAGTGGTGTGCAGAAAATATTTTGTGATAATCAGGCAGCAATCGCTATTTCTGCCAATCCTAAACACCATTTTAAAGCCAAACACATGGACATCAGACTCAGCTTTGTTAGAGAGAAAGTAGAAAACAAAATAATCAGTTTAGAGTACAGACCAGATAGTGAGATGGTAGCAGATATGATGACCAAACCTATGCCTTCCCCTAAGCTAATTTTTTGCAGGGAGAAGTGTCGTCTGAAATTAAAGATTGACTAGAAAATAAGGGGAGTGTAGAAACTAATGGTTTAATTAGTATTTTCTAGGTCTGAAAAGAAATATAGAAGTCGAGGCAGTCCATCTCTAACTTCTCTCTCCAACTCTCAAACTTGTCGCAGTCACTGAGAAATTGGAGAGGAAGCTAGAGCCATGGCTACCTTGGCTATCCTGAGGTTTACGGGAATTTTATATTAGGGTCTATTTATTTAGGTAAAATATATGTGCCGGCGGCGGGATTTGATCCTTGTACCTACCGGCCGGCAGACAGGAATTAGCTGGTAGCCTTAGCCGTTTAGTCTAGCGGTAGTGTTACGTAGCATATAGTTTGATAGTTATTTAAATATGTATAAGTGCGAAAAACCATTTAACTGCAATGAATTACGGGATACATAGATCCAGTAATATATAATGTACGACTTACGGTACAGACACAAATCAGTACCGCGCATTTGTTTCGTAAATGAAACAAATACCGCGCATGTATTTATTACGGCTACGATTAAAGCCGAATTTAATCGGACGGCCGGGATTAGCGCCGAGATCGCGGAGGAAGATTTCGGCGGTTTGTGGCCATCGCCACATCGGATGACGCGTGGCGAAATTCCGTTGGATTGTGGAATCTCCGGAGATTATGGCACCGAATCCGGATTTGACATGTGTCGACATTTTGGCCATGTCATACAATGTCCGTACATAAAGTACACCGGCAGCTGTACTTTTGCGTACGGAACTCAATTCTGATTGGTTCCGTACATCAGTAGATAGAGTCTGTGAGAGAGATAGGACTTAGAAAAATTAGAAGATAGGACCCCCTCTCCCAGAGAGCTTCTGTACAAAAGGTCAACTTTGACCCTCCATAACTTACTGCTCAGGGGAGCAAATTCAGAGATTCTTTTTGCTATCGACTCAGGGGAGTCTTGTCTTCACAGGGGTGAAGTTGGTCAGAGTTTATGTCTGCCAGGGTGGCAGTTATTTTTGCTTAAACACAAAGGGGTCAAGATTATCTTAGAGGCTTCTTGGAAGCTGTCCACTCTGAGGACTTATGGAGGTCTCAGAGTTTCATTATCTCCTCCTCCTCCTCCCAGTCTGACTCGCGAACATTACCATTCCTTGGAGGAGGCCGCTATGGTCTATGGAGAGGAAAGGAAAGAAGCCCTCGCTCAGGCTAAGGAAAGGAACCGAGTGTCCCCCAGGGCCCGGCCAAAGCGTCAGGCACAAAGGGAGCCCCTTTTGGGTCCTCTTCCGAAGGTCGGGTTTCACACCAAATCGAAGATTCCGAGGGCCGAGATTCTGATTGACCCTGAGGTTTTGACGGATCTACGCCGGCCAAGTCGTAAAGAACTCCCTGCCCTTCACGACCTCCATGAGCTGAAGTTTAAGAAAGAATTAGTACAGAGTGTGGCTCGGATAGATCGAGTCAGAGTGGTTAGACCCGTGGGAGGGGTGGTGAAGATTTTGAGCAGTTCTTCGGGAGTAGTTCTTCACAGTCGATGCTGGACGGATCACAAAGAGCTCCATATTCTCGCCCTCCCCCATCTTCTGTAGAAATTAAGGGTCTTTTAAAGTATTTTCTAGGTCTGAATAGAAATAAGAAAGAAACCGAGGCAGTCTACCTCTAACTTCTCTCTCCAACTTCTCAAACTTGTCGCAGTCACTGAGAAATTGGAGAAGGAGCTAGAGCCATGGCTACTTAGGCTATCCAGAGGATTACGGGAAAATATATTTTATTTAGGGGGTAAATTTACTAAAAGATATGTGTCGGGGACAGGATTTGATCTTGGTACCTGCCGGCCGGCAGACAGCCGGTAGCCGGTAGCTTTAGCCGTTAAGTCTAGGAGTAGTGTTATGTACTATATGATTTGATAATTAGTTAAACATTTATACGTAAGATAGTTCATTTAACTGTAACTGTTTACGGGAGACATATATCCAGTAAAAAAGTACGGATTCCGGTACTGATAAGAAACCAATACCGCGCATTTAATTCTTTAGTGAAACGAATACCGCGCATGTATTTATTACGGCTACCATTAAATGTGAATTTAATCTGACGACCAGAATTAACGCCGAGATCGCGGAAGAGGATTTCGGCGGTTTGTGGTCATCGCCACATCGGATGACACGTGGCGGAATGACATTGGATCGCGGCATCTCCGAGGATTAAGGGAGCAAATCCGGACATACCACGTGTCGACATTTAGGCCATGTCGTACAATGGCCGTACATAAAGTACACCGGCTGCTGTAATTTTGTGTACGGAACTGAAATCTGATCGGCTCCGTACATCAGTAGATAGAGTGTGTGAGAGAGATAGGACTTAGAAAAATTAGAAGATAGGACACTCTCTCATAGAGAGCTTTTGTACAAAAGGTCAACTTTGACCCTCCATAACTTACTGCTCAGGGGAGCAAATTCAGAGATTCTTTTTGCTAACGACTCAGGGGAGTCTTGTCTTCACAAGGGTGAAGTTAGTCAGAGTTTTTGTCTGCCAGGGTGGCAGTTATTTTTGCTGAAACACAAAGGGGTCAGGGTTATCCTAGAGGCTTATTGAAAGCTGTCCACTCTGAGGACTTATGGAGGTCTTAGAGTTTCAAGTTATGGGCCCACCCTCTAGGGTACCAATCTTTAATGGAACTGGCTTCATATACTCGGAAAGTATGATGATAGGAGCTCTATGCGAAAAAAGGTTTTGGGGGATAGTGAGTGGTCGGTAGGGGCGTCCATCAAGTCTTGGAATTCCTCCAGGGTTTGGAGGAAGCAGATTCACCAGAAAAGAGGATCCACCTTCTACGGAGGAAACAAAAGAAGGAGAGGTGGTGGACAAAGGAAAGGAGAAGGAGGCGACCACACTAATAACAACTGGTTCGGCATTCATGTCACCTATTCCGAGGAACGAGGAGAATGATACTGAAACCTGGGACTTCAACAATATGGCGGCAAAGCACTTCATCCTACGCCATCTCACTCAAGTACTTGCATGTCCTCATTTGTAGGTAGAAAGGGCATCCGATCTTTGGAAGTCTCTCATAGAGAAGTACCGAAGTGGTACGATTCAGCAACAACAGTTGGCTGATCTGAAAGTTAAGGAGTATGTATACAAAGGGGGGAAGATGTTGGATTTTTGCAATGAGCTTGCTACACTCTTCATGGAGCTAAAGAGTGCGGGAAAAGATTTTAGTGAAAAAGAAAAGGTTAACAATTTACTGATGAAGTTACCCGATGAGTTCGAGAACATAGTCAACCGTGTGCAGGACTTGCCGGACTCAAGGTGGATATGGAACTCAGTGGTAGGAATGATTCTCATTCGGTAGAAAACGATTGGGATCCGAAGAGGAGGAAAGAGTGGCCAAGCCTTGGCAACTGCGACCGATTAGAGGAACAAGGATTCCCGGAAACCGGTTGGAAACTATGGGGGGAGGGAGCATAAAAATCAGACTGACGAGTTCGGACCAAGGGCTCCCAAAGGTTTATGTCATTTTTTGTAAGAAACCTGGGCACTATATGTCAGAGTGCACTAAGCTAAACGAGCTTCGATTAAAAGAGGGGCAGACCGGTGGTACCCCGAGAGGAAAGAAAAAGGCACTTGTGACACAGGTACATGAGGCGGAATCCGAGGACGAGGACGATGAGCTCCTTTTGGATGAGGAGTTGGAGGCGAAAAACGAGGTCGAAATACCACGAAGGCAGAAATGTGTTTACGATGGATTGAAAGGTGAAGCAGGCTGGATTGTAGATTCAGGTGCCTCCATGCAGATGTGTAAGGATAGGCACCTGTTCACTAAGATAAGAAATATTCCCACCGTAGAGATAGAGTACGGGGATGGGAGGATAGTCACCACTACTCTTGTAGGATCGGTAGATTTGAAAGTGTTAGTAGAAGGAAAGACATCCATAGTCACATTCTCCGATGTATTGTTTATTCCGGAGCAGAACAACAACCTCATCTCTACATCCGTATTAGATGATAAGGGTTTTTTTACTAGCACTAGCGAAGGAGTCTTTACTGCTAGTTTTGAGGAGGATGTCTATTTCATTGCTGAGAAAGGTAGCCATGGGATGTTTAGGCTGGTTTTAAGTAATGAAACGAAGAAACTTTATTATGCTGGTGTTCATGATATTATGAAGTGGCATAAGAGGCTTGGGCATGTGAATCTAGACAAGTTAAGAGAGATGAAAAAGATGGGAGTGGTGGAAGGAATTAAGTTTAGTGAGAATGATAATTAAGTGATTGTAGTGGATGTGCTCAAGGTAAAACAAAAAGATTACCCTTTCCTAAAACAGCCACCTATAAGGGAGAAAAAATTATAGATCTAGTACACACAGATATTTGGGGACCAGCTAAAGTGCCCTCACCGGGGGGGAAGAGATTTATGATGACCATCACTAATGATTGGTCTAGGTATTCGCGAGTGTATTTTTTGAAAAACAAGTCCGAAGCTCAGGATTGTTTTAGACAATATAGAGCATGGAGCGAAAAACTCCATGAAACTCCAATGAAGAGAATAAGAAGTGACAATGGTGGAGAGTATACTTCTAACCAGTTTGAGGATTTTCTGAAGGAAGATGGGGTCCAACACCAAAATACAGTTCCAAAAACCCGGAACAGAATGGGGTAGCTGAAAGGTTAAATAGAACACTAAGTGATAGTGCTAGAAGTATGTTGTCAGATAAGAAGATAGGAAAAAGATTTTGGGCAGAAGCAATGAATTGTGATAATTACCTCAAAAATAGAGTTCTTACTTGAGCTTTAAAAGATGAAACACCTTATGAGAGATGGAAAGGCCGGAAACCAGACATATCTCACTTAAGGGTTTTCGGCAGTCAAGTATTCAGTCTAGATACAGATCGGTCTAATTAGAAGCTAGATCCTAAAGGAAAACCGGGATAGTTATTAAGATATGATGAGGATGTTAAAAGATATAAAGTTTATGATCTAAAAAGGGAAGATATAATCTTAGTAAAGCATCTAGTAGTTATGGATGAAGGAAACTCTGTGGATCCCTTAAAATATACAAAGTCAGTAAAAATCAGATTTGATTCAGAAAAATTCCAATGACTTTGAGCTCTCTAACTATCCAGGTTTTAGAGAAGATGACATTCTTGCAGATACAAATCACACCAAAAAGGACTCAGCTGTGGAAACTCAAGTGACAACTCTACCCGAAGCGGAAGACGTGGTGGAAATTGATTCGGAATCAAGAAATAGGGGAGAAGTCGAGTTTGTTCGAAAGAATCCACGAGAACCATCTATTCCGGCCTCAGATTTTGAGGGGGGAAGGAGAAGTAGCAAAAGACTACAAGTAAAACAGATTAATAACAAGGTAACTAAACTATCTCATTAAGATGAACCTCAAACTTATGGAGAGGCGATGACTTGTCCAGAAAGAAACCGGTGGAAGATATCCATCAATGAGGAGATGGCCTCAATTATGGCAGCCGATACTTGGGAGTTGGTGGATTGTCCACCTAACCGAAAACCAATCGGTTGTAAGTGGGTTTTCAAATTAAAACTGAACCTAGATAACACAATCGAGGGCTACAAGGCCCGATTAGTGGCAAAGGGATTTACACAAAAAGAGGGACTTGACTACGAGGAAACCTTTGCCCCGGTGGTCAGATTTCCCTCCGTCTGCATACTTCTCAGCTTGGCAACAGCGGAAGACATGGAATTGCACCAGATGGACATCAAGACAGCCTTTTTGCATGGAGAATTGGAAGAGGAGATCTTCATGCGACAACCCGAAGGGTTTGTGGAGGAAGGAGAGGAGAGTAAGGTATGCCGGCTGATTAAATCTCTTTATGGTTTGAAACAGGCGCATAAGAAGCTTGATGAGTTCTTACCGGTCTGGGATATATCTAGATTAGCTCAGATCACTGAATCTATGTTTTCGAAGATGAGGAAGGTTTTATATTTATTGCAATTTATGTTGATGATTTGCTTGTTTTAAGTAAATCAATGGAAAAAATTAATAAACTGAAAACCGATCTTAAGGGGAGATTTGAAATGAAGGATATGGGGGAAGCAAAATATATTTGGGAATTCAAATAGAGAGAGACCGAAAAAGAAAAATTATAAGATTGACTAAAAAGGAACCAATAGGGAACATGCTTGAAAAATTTCAAATGGATAAAGCTAATAGTTGTACAACTCCAATGGAGTTGAAGAAGGGAAGTGAGGGGAGTGAGGAAGAAGGAGTCATAGTCTTAGACTAGGAATTATCTCCTGAAGAACAGAAGTTCATGCAGACTATTCCTTATAGGCAAGTAGTGGGAAGTCTAATCTATTTTATGAATTGTACACGGCCGGATTTAGCTGCAGCTGTAGGAGTGCTGAGTAGAAGTCTAAATGCTCCTACTAAAAGGGATTAAAAGGCAGCTAAGAGAGTCCTTAGATATTTGATAGGAACTAGGGATCTATGGTTGCATTTGGGTGGGGAGAATACTGACATCACTACTTGGAGTGATGCCAGTTATGGTGATGCTCCGATGAGGAGATGCACTTCTGGATATGTATTATATGTGGGTGATGGGGCCTGCTGTTGGAGTAGCAAACAACAAAAAGTTATTGCTCAGTCCACCATGGAGGCTGAGTATATGGCCTCTTGCTCTGCTGTAAAAGAATTGATGTGGGTTAAGTCTTTGCATCGTGAGCTTGGTCACCTTAAGAGTGGTGTGCAGAATTTTTTTTGTGATAATGAGGCAGCAATCCCTATTTCTGCCAATCCTAAACATCATTTTAAAGCTAAACACATGGACATTAGACTCAGCTTTGTTAGAGAGAAATTAGAAAACAAAATAATCAGCTTAGAGTACCGACCGGATAGTGAGATGGTGGCAGATATGATGACCAAACCTGTGCCTTCCCCAAAGCTAATTTTCTGCAGGGAAAAGTGTGGTCTGAAATTAAAGATTGATTAGAAAATAAGGGGAGTGTTGAAATTAAGGGTCTTTTAAAGAATTTCTAGGTCTTAATAGAAATAAGAAAGAAGCCGAGGCAGTCTACCTCTAACTTCTCTCTCCAACTTCTCAAACTTGTCGCAGTCACTGAGAAATTGGAGAAGGAGCTAGAGCGATGGCTACCTAGGCTACCCAGAGGTTTACGGGAAAATATATTTTATTTAGGGGGTAAATTTACTAAAAGATATATGTCGGGGACAGGATTTTGATCCTGGTACCTGCCGGCCGGCAGACAGCCGGTAGCCTTAGCCGTTAAGTCTAGGAGTAGTGTTATGTACTATATGGTTTGATAATTAGTTAAACATTTATACGTAGGATAGTTCATTTAACTCTAACTGTTTACGGGAGACATATATCCAGTAAAAAAATACGGATTCCGGTACGGATAAGAAACCAATACCGCGCATTTAATTCTTTAGTGAAACGAATACCGCGCATGTATTTATTACGGCTACGATTAAATGTGAATTTAATTTGACGGCCGGAATTAACGCCGAGATCGCGGAAGAGGATTTCGGCGGTTTGTGGTCATCGCCGCATCGGATGACACGTGGCGGAATGACATTGGATCGCGGCATCTCCGAGGATTAAGGGAGCGAATCCGGACATACCACGTGTCAACATTTAGGCCATGTCGTACAATGGCCGTACATAAAGTACACCGGCTGCTGTACTTTTGTGTACGGAACTGAAATCTGATCGGCTCCGTACATCAGTAGATAGAGTCTGTGAGAGAGATAGGACTTAGAAAAATTAGAAGATAGGACACTCTCTCCCAAAGAGCTTTTGTACAAAAGGTCAACTTTGACCCTCCATAACTTACTGCTCAGGGGAGCAAATTCAGAGATTCTTTTTGCTATCGACTAAGGGGAGTCTTGTCTTCACAGGGGTGAAGTTGGTCAGAGTTTTTGTCTGCCAGGGTGGCAATTATTATTGCTGAAACACAAAGGGGTCAGGGTTATCCTAGAGGCTTCTTCGAAGCTGTCCACTCTGAGGACTTATGGAGGTCTCAGAGTTTCATCTTCCTCTCAGGACACCACAGCCAGCAGACCCTAAAGAGGACGCACCTCTTCGCGGCCTCGTAGAGGAGAAGGGGGTATTGAGAGGGAAGCACGAGATCTATTGAGGGGAAAGAGGTTTGCCCACCAAGACAGCAAGGGGAGATTCGCACCTCTTCCCAAGTAGGAGACGTCCCCACCTCCTGTGTCAGCCTCAACCGAAAGACCTGCTCCTAAAGCAACTCGAGTCCGCCATGTCGAAGGGATCTGGTGATCCGAACCAACTGATCCACAATTTTCGGGAAGGAGACCAGAAGATTTGTTTGAGGGCGGGTGGCGGACTAGACCAAATGATCTAGAAATTCCGCCGATTGGGATAACGGATCTTCCCAAAGTAGTCGAAAAGGTCAAGGAACTAGTGGAAGTTCTAAAATCCTAGGGCAAGGCTACGGCGAGGGCCGGACCCTTCACAGTAGATTGGGAAACCTTAGAGGTAGAAAGGCGGAAGTTATGGGAACAAGAATTGAAACTTATTCGGGAAGCTGGCGTAGATCTAGTGGGATTCTCAGCGGGCAGACTCCTTCTACGCCAAGGACAGAGCCGTATCCCGAAGCGCCAGCTCAGAGGACTTCTCCTCTTGGAAGCACCCAACTCGCAGTTCCTTCCTCGAAAATTAGCTGATAACCTCCTCTTCAGCGGGAAGGGGGGGGAAACATTGAACCTAACATGAAGGGTTTCCTCTTGAGTCTGCTTCTCTTCCCTGAGAAGAGCCTACCTTTGTCTCGGTGGAGGTAGCTTCTACCGTGGAGGCTTTGGGGGAGTTACGACCGGATGAGAGGATTCACATTCCCTTGAGACCGTCAACACCCCCTTCTCCATCAGATCTCCCATCTTCTCCTCCTCCTCCATCTTCTCACTCCCAGAATCCAAGAACAGAGCCCCTGGACGTTCCCGCCTCCTCTTCGTCTTCATCCTTTTCTCGTGCTGCGGCAGTCCGTGGGTCACCGGATATGCCTGTCTTACCCTACAAACACGACGTCTACTCTCCTCCTCACCGGCGTTCCCTATTCTCCAGTTCAAGAACTCCTCCTCCCGAGACCTCCCAAAGGCGACCAAGGAGAGTCTTACCCTACAAACACGACGTCTACTCTCCTCCTCACCCGAGTTCTCCATTCTCCAGTTCAGAAACTCCTCCTCCCGAGACCTTCCAAAGGAGACCAAGGATACAGACACCTTCTCCTCAAAGCCTCTAGTTGTCCCCTTCTCCGTCACCACCTATTCCCCAAGGACCTCCTTTGAACGGACCTCGCCTCCACATCCCATCGGTGGAGCAAGTTCCCATGGGAGAACATTTCTCTCCTGGATATATAGGAGTAGTGGGGAACATCCTTCCTCCAACCATATTTTCAGGCGCTGGTACTTCCTCTGTGGGAGGGGGATCTACACCTCTCACGGCTGCACCTTCTACCGGTGTAGGACCCGGTTCCAGTCTCGAGGAAGAGGATACAAGGTCATCTCGCTAGCTCAGTTTGTTAGCCCCACCGGGCCTTCCTCTTCCCATTTCACAAATCCTGCAGAGGAAGAAAAGGAAATGGGGGATATCCGGATCTTTACAGGAGATAGCTCGGGGATCCCATTTTCGGATTTTGAGTTGTTGTGGAAGTCTGTCACACAATCCGAAATCAATAAGTAATAGGGAGGAGCCATTCCGGATGACTTCGAAACAACCCTCTTTCCTATGATGGTCAACTACCTTTTTGGAGGGGCGTTGGCGGATTACAAAGAGCGTCAACCTTTTTTGATGGCTCCTACCATCAAGATCTCGGATCCAGCCTTTGATGCTGCAGTCTTACAAGCAGAGGCTAACTTGGCTGCGGCGGCTGGAACCCATGTGACTGCTACCTTTACACACGACATGAAACTACAAGCACAGGGAAGTGCCTATGTGAACCTGCTGCAAGCAATCTAGGAAGCCCAGGCAGCAACTTGCATGGTTGCCAATCCCAACCCTTGTACCAGCCTCCTTAACACGTGGAGACTCCTTTACACCGAGAGGAACGAGTCTGCGATCAAGGAATTCACGAAATTTTGATGTTTGAAGAAAGAGACTCCGCAGACCTTCTTTAACTAACTCTCCAGCCTTTGTCAGAAGACAAAGCTGTCCACTATTGATCTTCCGGCAATGGTAACCAAATATCTCATCGCCGTCCGTAATTCATTCGGGCCAACAAGGCAGACTACTCTAAATAATTCGATTGTCAGACAAGAAATTCAGGATATTAATCCATCAGCCAAGGACATGTCGTTGGTAGCGATGATGTTGTACAATCAGTTTGTACACAGTGAGGCAAGGGAGAAGGCTGTGACCGGCAAGGCCCGCGCAAATTTTGCACGATTCGCTGGTGAGACCTCCTTGAGTGAGGAGGAAAAGGCTGAAATTCAAGCTTTGCGGAAGCCCAAAGGGGAGCAAGTGGCTGACAAGAGGTCAGAACCCGCAATGGGAGCAGACGATAGAGTTTTTTTTTACAATTGCCTAAATTGTCAGCAAACACGCCATGGGTGGAAGCACAGTACACGGAAACTTAACTGGAGCTGGCCTTGAAGCTAAAGGAATGGGAGAAGGAACGTGCAGAAAGGACCCGGAAGCAGCAAGAAAGGCTCAAAGGGGAAAGGGGGGGAGAGAAGACGCCAGTAACCACGGACACTTACCGTCTGACTCCCCGAGGAGAAACCGCTAAAATGTCGCAATCCCAGCAGCGACAAATCAAACTTCCAAAGTTTGATGACGCCCAAATCTCAAATAAAATCCGAAGTAAATACACCTCCGAAGGAACGAAATGCGAGGCTTGTGACTTCCTCGGACATAAGGAAACGGAATGTTTTCTGAAAGAATGGAGTTCTTAAAGAAATGATGCAGTTCGCCCTATTCATTGGAGAAGGAGAAACTACCGTTAACCCTCTCCCACTTCAACTCCTCTATCTTTGGGGACGCCGAGGTCCGCTTACCCAGGAGGAACCGGAGCAAACACCGGTGGCTACAACAAGACTAACACCGGAATTCATCATCCAGCAGCAACGTCAACAACTAAGCGTTATGGTTGCAGAGTTGGCTGCCCTCCGCTTGGGATCTTCTTCTCGGCCTGCTCTGCTCACAACAGCTTAACGACTCCAAAAACAGAAACATGAGTTGTTACAAAAGCTCGCGGAGCTTGAGCTTCAAAGCACAGCAGGTGCTAATGATGATGACTTATTAGGCTAGGATTTGGAACCCCCAAATGCCCATCATGCTCGAACCTCCTTTTTCGAGGCTTAGAACGTTGGTGTGGGAGACAGTCGTCGCCAACACCACAATTCCACCTCGAAACTCCGCAATTCCACCTCGATGGAAAGACAGGACAGGAAAAAAATGGGTCAGAGGGACCACAACCAGAAAGCTACATGTCCTTTGTCATTTACTCCGAGAGATGCTGAACAGCAACATCGGCCTCGGAATCAAACCCAATCACCTACCATCTCTTCCTCCCAACGCTAAATTGCCTCTCGGTTTCGAACACTACCAAAACGAGAAACAACTGCGAGAGAAGGAGTCGTTCGAAGAGAGAAAAAGGGCAACTAGGACAAGTTTGAAAGATACATGGCAGAACGCCTGGAAAATGACACTCCCCAAACTTCGCCAATCCCATATTCTGGCTCATAGAATGACGAGAAGAAAGGACAGGATCAGGATCCACAGGGACCAAAGTCACCACCATCCTCACCGAATGCTATCGTTCCTTCCTCCAAACCGGTTGTAATGCTAGTCGGCATCTCATGCCATACGCCCTCACCCACGTAAAGACTCTAGCATCCTCCCATTACCTCCCCGAAAAAATCCTCATTTAGGCATTAGGAGAAGAGATCTACTCTGGGAAAAACCGTGTCAAGAAGGCTACTCAGCCAACCACAATTTTTTTGTCCACAGATCGGAAAACCCCTATAGTGGATAAGGACTACAAAGCCTTGTCAGTGGCTCTTATACTGAACCCGACGGGAAACTTCAAGCTCAACGAGTACGGAGGATACCCGGACGCTGTGGTTGTCACCAGAGCGCTCCCCTACCTCATTACCACTTCCGCCTTACAAAAAATGCCAGAAGTACTTAGGCCAAAAATCTGCTCGAATAACATCTGTTTGAGCACGGTAAGCAGCGGTAGCCAACCTGTCCATGGCATCATCAAAGCCATGGAAATTGAATTCTCAGATGACGCCGACCAGAAGGTGAAAATTGAACTCCCTTTCTTATTGGTTGAAGGGACTTAATTTGAAATTCTGTTAGGGATGGCAACTTTGACCCGGCTAAATATGAGTTTAAGTGTATGGAAAGAACATTTTACCGTTTGGGACCCCGGAAATCTCGAAGGAACCAAAGTGGTGGTTCGTTTAGATTTATGGAACCCGGGGAAGACAAATGACCCGGTGTGTGGATGTTACCCAGTGTATACTACATCATCTCTGAAGGAAGTGTTTGGCAGTTCCACAGATATAGCGGAAAAAATCTAGCAATTTCCCATTTCTAAACAGTGGGAAGAGAAATACCATAATAGATTATTACTGGTGGCGAAACTCCGGTGGGGAGTGGATTAGACTTTCTTGGCTTCATCATTAAAGGAAGCCGTTTCTACACCCTTGTCTGATGCTTCCAAACCCAAGTCTGATAACGTGGAGTTCGATCAACAAGTGGTGTCATTGGCAGTCCCCGATTCCAGACTCCGTATTTTATCTCTCTTTTCAGGGATAAGTTCAGATTTGGAAGCAGTTTTGAAGACAGGATATCTGGTGGAGTCATACGCAGCCGTGGAGATATCCCCCGACGCACAAGCTATCAGCGAACAACGCCTCCACCAACTTCACCACTTATATCCTACATAGCCATTATTGTCTGCCTTCTCCAAAGCTCACTAGAGCCTTCCCCAAAATGTAGAACACATCATGGCGACCCATCTGGCCAATTTGGGAAGGATGGATTTGGTGTTGGCACGCTGGCCTTGTCAGGGATACTCCCTAGCACGAGAAGGAAAAAGGCATCAAGACCACAAAAATGGAACATTTTACCGGTTGATCGAATTAATCTCGTGGCTTCAACAGCTCCAAGACACACTTGTGGGGTACGTTCTGGAAAATGTCCACCCGAGAGATGATAAACGGAAACAAGTTGAGGACAGTTGGAATCACGTAACCCGAATTTTAGGAGCTCCCTTGGTTTTCGACGCCGCCCAAATAGGATCAAAGGCACAGTGAGTCAGGGCTTATTGGACCAATATGATCCAGCTTCCAATCCTCCGGCAACTGTTAGAGAAGCAAATCCCCGACCAGCAAAATTTTGTGCAGCAAATATTTGGGGAAGGGAGAATGGCCACTCTTGTGACTCGACCCGACCGCTCCCTTTTCTTTCGGTGCAACAAACCGGGATTCCCACGGAAAGCACTCCCGACTTTGGTCTCTTTTCCTCACAATCACGCTTATTGCAGGAAAAATTTTTGACAATAAGGCGGGACTCTGGACACCACCGACAATTGCAGAAGAAGAAGCAGCAATGGGTTTCATAAAAGCACCACGGCAGCACCAAGTATTTCAAACCTCAAGAGGTGCTGCCTAATTGGGGAAAGTATGGATTTGAATTCGATCACATGGGTGGTAAAGTATGCACTCGCCTTTTCCAATCCCAAGTCCCCAAAATATAGGGCTATTTACCTTCAAGCTCCCCACTTGTTAGCGACGCATGCAACTTTGCAGCTTGAGGGTAGGAGAGAAAGGAGAAAAAAAACACATTTCACCGCCGCACGTTTTCCTACTGGGGGGGGGCGCTAGCTCAGATGGCGATAGCTTAGTGGAAGTTGTAAGTAGTAGTGTCCTAGCCGAAAGGGGAAGAGGCAGATGCACCGGTAGTGTTGGAATTCGACACTAACCTCTAGGGGAGACCGTTAAAAGCTGGGTTGCCGTAGAGCCGGGGAAAATGGATTGGACCCTGGGGGAGCAGTTAAACCCTCAGTAGAAGGTGCGGCTTTCCAAATTGTTGGCCAAAACAAACAAGTGTTCTCATGGTCAAAACATATGTCAGGATTTACAAAGGAACACCTTTCCGAATCGATTTGATCGATGAGACGGCCACTGTTTCGCAGAAGCAGTATCCTCTCAGCTTCAACGAGAAGGAATTCATTACGCCGAAAGTCCAAACTTTGGTGGAAACCAGATTGGTTCAGGAAAGCACAGGATTTCATGGGTTCACCTCTCGACGGTTCTCCCTCCAAAGAAGGACTCGTCCGAGAAGACTCTAGATTTCGGATGTGTGGAGATTATCGCATGCTGAACACTGCGACCATCTTTGACCAGTATCCGATGCCGACCCCGTAAGAGATATTCGACTCTCTTGCTGGCGCCACTATCTACTCCACTCTGGACATGAAAAACGGTTTCCACCAGATTGCCATGGAACCGAAGCATTGGGAGAGAACCTTATTTTGGGCGGAATCTAGACTTATGAATGGATTTACATGCCATGCGGGCTCAAGAATGCACAGGCCAAATTCCAACGAGCAATGGAGGAAGCGCTCCAAGGAATCGATTGTGCCTGGTGCTATATTGATGACGTTATCATATTCTCAAAGACTTTTGAGGAGCACTTGGAGCATGTCTAGATTGTTCTCTGAGCACTCCAAGCAGCGGGCTTGAAATGTCACCCGGGCAAGGGTATTTTTCAGGTACAGAAGATCATATACCTAGGACATGAGGTGACACCCGCGACTGTGGGTCCCCACATGGTCAAGGTGGCACCCCTTGACGCTCTTCGCCTATCGCAGGACATCTCGGCCCTTCGAACCTTTATGGGTTGGAATTCTGTGTCCTCCATTGGACCACAGAATACAGGAAGCCTCTAGATAGTATTTAACTAACCCACTTGAAGCCACAACCACTGCTGCCCAAGAAGGCAAGCTGACAATTTGACTGTACCCCTGTGTAGCATGGACTCCCCTGAGTCCGTAGCAAAAAGAATCACTGAAAACGGCCAACCAGCCGATAAGTTATGAGGCGGCAAAAATGCCAATTTATACAAAGCTCTCTTAGAGAGAGAGGTGTCTATTCTACCAAAATTTCCTAAGTCCTAAATCTCTCTCACAACCCCTATCTACTAAAGTACGAACCAATCATATTACTGTAAAGTACAGAAAGGTACTACGGCCGATGTCCTTTCTGTACGGCCAGTGTACAACAAGGCTACTGAATGGACGCGTGTCATTTTTCCACTCGTTCCTATATTCTCCGAAATTCTCGCGACCGAATGTCATCCTTCCACGCGGCGCCACGTCATGCCACATCCATAAAATCTAAAGTGACCATTCCGCGATCTCGGCAATGACGTGTGCCGTCGGATTAAATCCGACATTAAATGTCAACCGTTTAAAACAAATGTCCGTTTCATTTGTTTCGTGCGAAATGATGTTCGCACTAAACCTTAACAAGTTATATGTTCGTTTCGTCCATATTTCAGTTAAATCATTTCAGTGTAATACAATAGTTTAAATATAAATGAAACCCTATATCATCTAACGGGCTTCTACGACAGACTGGTTAGAGCTAACGGTTAAGCCGCGCTCTACCGGTCGGGGGTTCAAGTCCTGCCGGACTCAACCTTTTGTTGAGAGTGACTTAAGTCACTCTTTAGTCCTTCCTATGGAGCTGAGGCAGCCATGGCTCCATCGCTCTCTCTCTCCTTCAGTGACTACAACAAGTATGGGGGAAAGAGAGAAGAGATGGAGGCAGGCTGCTATCATTTTCTATATATGTTTCCGCTAATTTATTTTAGACCTAAAAAATACAAAAACTACTTATTTCAACACTCCCCTTATTTTCTAGTCTAATTTTAATTTTTCTTTTAATCCACATTTTTCCCTACAGTATTTTGACTTTGGTGAGGGTAGAGGTTTGGTGATCATGTGCGCTACCATTTCCTCATCAGATCTATATACTAGATTCACTATTTTATTCTCAACTTTTTCTCTTACAAAACTTTATTTGATGTCCATATGTTTAGCCTTAAAATGATGCTTTGGATTGGCTGCAATTGCTATGGCCGCCTGATTATCACAAAACACTTCATGCACTCCCTCCTTCATATACCCCAGTTCTTGCAGCAAGGACTTGACCCACATCAACTCTTTCACAGCAGAAAAAGAGGCCATGTATTCAGCCTCCATAGTGGACTGAGCAACCACCTTTTGTTGCTTACTACTCCAACTGCATGCACCTTCCCCAACATACAACACATACCCAGAAGTGCATTGTCTCATAGGTGCGTCCCCATAACTGGCATCACTCCAAGTAGTGATGTTAGTGTGCTCCCCTCCTAAGTGCAACCATAACTCTCTGGTTCCTACCAGATATCTCATGACTCTCTTGGCTGCCTCCCAATCCCTCTTCCTAGGATCATTAAGACTCCTACTGAGTACTCCAACTGTTGCCGCTATGTCCGACCTGGTACAATTCATAAATTAGATTAAACTTCCTAAGACCTGTCTATAAAGGATAGTCTTCATAAACTCTCTCTCTTCTGTACCCATTTGATCATCTAGGATCATCACTCCTCTTTTAACCCTCCCATCACTTACTTTTTTCAAGTCCATGGGAGTGGTACAACTGTTAACATTTTCCATCTGGAATTTGTCAAGCATATTACCTATTGCTTCTTTCTGAGTAAGTCTGATAATATTCTTCCCCCTATCTCTCTCCATTTGAATCCCCAAAATATATTTTGCCTCCCCTAAATCCTAAATATCAAATCTGCTTCTAAGATCTGTTTTTAACTTATTGATCTTTTCCAAGGATTTACTCAACACAAGCAGATCATCCACATAAATTGCAATAAAAATGACACCATTCTCATCTTCAAACATATAGATACAATGGTCAGAGTTGATACGGATATATCCCACACTGGTAAGAAACTCATCTAGTTTTTTATTCCACTGTCGGGGAGCCTGCTTTAGTCCATATAAGGACTTTATGAGCCTGTAGACTTTGCTCTCTTCTCCTTCTTCCACGAACCCCTCGGGTTGTCTCATGAAAATTTCTTCCTCTAACTCACCATTGAGGAGAGCAGTCTTAATGTCCATCAGATGTATTTCCATGTCTTCCGCTGCTGCCAGACTAAGGAGAATCCTTACTGATGGAAACCGAAAAACTAGGCAAAGGTCTCCTCATAGTCAATACCCTCCTTTTGGGTGAACCCTTTCGCTACTAATCGAGCCTTATATCTTTCAATGGTATTATCTGGGTTCGGTTTTAGTTTAAATACCCATTTATACCCAATAGGTTTTCTGTCTGGAGGACAATCTGCTAGTTCCTAAGTATTTGCTTCCATGATAGAAGCCATCTCATCATTTATAGCTCTAATCCATCTTTCTTTTTCTGGACTATTCACTGCCTCCGAGTAAGACTGGGGCTCATCAGGTTGAGATAGCTTTGTTACCTTATGAGCGGCTTGTTTTTCCTGTAATCTTTTGCTGCTCCTCCTTCCTCCCTCAAACTCCGAAGCAAGAATGGATGGAAGTCCTGGATTTCTTCTCACATTCTCATCCGCTCCCCTGTCCATGAAAACCGGTTCTTATCCCGCTTCTTCTTTCTCCTCGAAGTCCATAGGAGTATGTGAGGTTTCCGGTGAGTCTCCTGTATCTTGGATCTCCCCTGAATCTGTAATCACGGTTTCACCCATGTCCCTTTCGGGAACGACCGAGTTGTCCTCACTTTCAGACTCAAATCTGATCCTTATCTTCTTCGTATATTTAAAAGGGTCAAATGACTTCCCTTCATCCATGACAACTAAGTGTTTGACCAGAATGATATCTTTTTTTGCTAAGTCATAAACTCTATATCCCTTAACATCCTCATCATATCCCACAAAGTATCCAGGTTTTCCTTTAGCATCTAGTTTCCAATTTTTCTTATTCGTGTCAAGACTGTAAACTTGGCTACCGAATACTTTAAGGTATGAGATATCTGGTTTCCTTCCAACCCATCTCTCATAAGGTGTCACTCCCTTTACAGCTCAGGTAATGACTCTATTCTTAATGTAGTTAGCACAATTCATTGCTTCTGCCCAAAATCTCTTTCCTATTTTCTTGACTGCCAACATACTACGTATACTATCTCCTAGTGTTTGATTCAACCTCTCAGCTACCCCATTTTGTTTCGCGTTATATGGTACAGTTTTCTGGTGCTGCACTCCCTCATCTCTCAGATATTCCTCAAACTCGTTAGAGGTATATTCCCCCCCATTATCACTCCTTATCCTCTTAATGGGGGTGTCATGCAACTTCTCACTCCAAGCTTTATATACTTTGAAGTAAGATGATGCTTCAGACTTTGTTTTCAGAAAGTAGACTCTAGAGTATCTAGACCAGTCATCAGTTATTGTCATCATGAACCTCTTTTCTCCAACCGAAGGTACTTTTGCAGGTCCCCAAATATCTGTGTGGACCATATCTAACACTTTCTCACCTCTATATGTGGCGCTTTGGGAAAGGGAAGTCTGTGAGCCTTACTTTGAGCACAACCACTACAATCATCCATCATTTCATTATCCTCAAACTGAATGCCATCTACTACCCCAAGCTTTTTCATTTCTCTTAACCTATCAAAATTCACATGCCCCAACAGCTTATGCCAAATCATCATCTTAGGAACACCAACATAGTAAGCATTCTTATTTTCATTACTCAAGTTAAGCCTAAACATTCCTTGGCTACCCTTATTTGCTGTGAACTAAACTTCATCCCCATACTTAGCTGTAAAGACTCCCTTTCTAGTGAAGGTATCAAACTCTTTGTCATCTAACACAGACGTAGAGACAAGATTTTTACTCAGCTGAGGAATGTAAAGTACATCTGAGAATGTAAGTATAGAAGTCTTACCCTCCACTAATACTTTCTGATTTACTAATCCCACTAGATCTGTAGTAACCACTCTCCCATCCCCATACTCTATCTCTACAGTAGGAATCTTTCTTAACTTAGTGAAGAGTTCTTTATCACGACACATATGCATGGATGCACCTGAGTCGATGATCCATCCTTCCTGTGGAGCTTCCCGGATTGCTTCAAGGGCACACTTCTGCCTCCGAGGAATCTCCTTCTCCTCCAGACTCTCGGCAAGAAGAAGCTCCCCATCCTCCTCAGAGGACTCATCCTCGGTTTCTCCTGACACTTTTGTAACCACAGGTGCCTTTTTCTTCTCTCTGGAAGAACCCCCTCCACGGTTCTCTTAGAGCCTCAGCACTGATAACTTGACACAATCTGCAATAAAGTGTCCCGACTTTTTGCAATAATGACAAAGACCCTATGGGGGCCTTTATCCCCCAGAATGATATTTTTCCCCTCTATAAGGTTTCTTCGGGTCCTTCCCCCATCGGTCCCCTCCTGCTGCTAGAGCTTGAATGCTCTTTCCTCCTCTCCTAATCTCCATTGTGTTTTCCTGCACAAGTATCATCCTGACTACTGTGTTCCATTTCCATGAACTATCAGGCATTCTCTGTACTCTGTACACTCTGTTTTCAAACTCATCGGGTAATTTCATGATTAGGGTGTTAACTTTCATTTTCATTGTACCTGTCCGCCCGGCACTTTCCATTTCCATATACAAACAAGAAAGATCATTACAGTAATTTAACATCTTTCCTCCTATGTAAGTGTAACTCCAGTAGCTTTTTCTCAACCAACTGGAGCTCCTGAATAGTTCCAGCTCTATAAATCTCCTCAAAGCTCATCCACAACTACTCGGCCTTGTATATGTGAAGATGAGGAGTGGCCAAACCTTGAGTGAGGTGCCTCAGAATGGAGTTTTTGGCAGCCATGTTTACATCCTCCCACATTTGAGTATCGTTCTCCACGGTCTTCACGGTCGCCGCTCCCGATACTATGGCAATAGGAGTGAGGGGTGTCTCCTTCCCTTTTTCTTTTTCGGACACACTGCTGTCCCCATCATCTGCCTCCTCCGCTGAGGCAGCCGTTGTTGCAGGAAACCTTACTTCTCCAAATCCTGGTGGAGTTCCCAAAGGTGGACGTTTCACTTGTCCACTGACGATACCCTAGTATCGTTTTTCACACAAAGCTCCCATCATCATGGCTTCCCAATAGATGAACCGTGATCCATTGAAGGTGGGCACCCTAGAGGGTGGGCCCATAACCTGCAATTCTGTGTCCTCTATTGGACCACAGAATACAGGAAGCCTCTAGATATTATTTAACTAACCCACTTGAAGCCACAACCACTGCTGCCCAAGAAGGCAAGCTGAAAATTTGACTGCACCCGTGTGTAGCTTGGACTCCCCTGAGTCCGTAGCAAAAAGAATCACTAAAAACGGCCAACCAGCCGATAAGTTATGAGGCGGCAAAAATGCCAATTTATAGAAAGGCTCTCTATTCCACCTAAATTTCCTAAGTCCTAAATCTCTTCACAATCCCTATCTTCTAAAGTACGAACCAATCATATTACTGTAAAGTACAGAAAGGTACTACGGCCAATGTCCTTTCTGTACGGCCGGTGTACGACAAGGCTACTGAGTGGACGCGTGTCATTTTTCCACTCGTTCGTATATTCTCTGGAATTCTCGAGACCGAATGTCATCCTTCCACGCGGCGCAACGTCATGCCATGTCCATAAAACCCAAAGTTACCATTCTGCGATCACGGCGATGACGTGTGCCGTCGGATTAAATTTGACGTTAAATGTCGACCGTTTAAAATAAATGTCCGTTTCATTTGTTTCGTGCGAAATGACGTTCGCACTAAACCTTAACAAGTTCTATGTTCGTTTCGTCCATATTTCAGTTCAATCATTTCAGTGTAATACAATAGTTTTTAATATAAATGAAACCCTATATCATCTAACGGACTTCTACGACAGACTGGTTAGAGCTAACAGCTACGTCGCGCTCTACCGGTCGGGGGTTCGAGCCTGCCAGACTTAACCTTTTGTTGAGAGTGACTTAAGTCACTCTTTAGTCCTTCCTATGGAGCTGAGGCAGCCATGGCTCCATCGCTCTCTCTCTCCTTCAGTGACTACAACAAGTATGGGGGAAAGAGAGAAGAGATGGAGGCAGGCTGCCATCATTTTCTATACATGTTTCCGCTAATTTATTTTAGACCTAGAAAATACAAAAACTACTTATTTCAACAGGTCTGGCCAACTACTATCAGCGGTTTATCCCCGAGTCAGTAGTCACGCTCAGCCCGTCAATCAGCTATTACGGAAGGACCAGGAATGGCAGTGGGGAGAAACGAAACAGACCGCCTTCTAGTTCTTAAAGGATGCTCTGAAGCTCCACTGCGTGCTCCGGATGCCTGATCACCAAAGCCTTTCCTCCTTTACACTGACTTGAGCAGGTTTGGATTGAGAGCGGTTTTGGCTCAAGTCGATCATGCTGGAGCTGAATATGTGGTGGCTTACGCCAACAGGAGCAATAATAGAGCAGAGGGGAATTATAGCAGTTACCACGGAGAGCTACTCGCAGCGGTTTGGGCAATCCAACATTTCCGACCTTATTTGTACGGGGTCCATTTCACACTAATAAATGATCACCAACCCCTGAAATGGATCATGTAGAATAGTAAGCTAACCGGCAAACTTGCTAGATGGGTCCTCATCCTGCTGGAATATGATTTTGACATAGTTCACATGGCGGGGGAAATCCATGGGAATGCCGACGGACTTAGCTGGAATCTCGATCCCTCCACCATAGATTCTACTGGGGCTCGCCATGATGAGGAGGAAATTAGTTTGGGACTCATTCGAGCATCCTCTGCCTTCATCTAGCTTCCCCAATCTAGGGGGGAACTAACTAACTCGGCCGACGTGGAGCGGCAAGCGCTAATAGAGGCCAGACGTAAGGATATATGGAACGACCATGAGGCACTCCAACCTATCTAGCAGGGCTCGCCTCTTTCCCACCTGACTGGAATTCAATTATCCCGAGTGCAGACCCGAATGGCTGCGTATGATTGGGACAGAGGCATTTTCCTCCGGAAATGGTCAGACGGCACGAGGAAAGTGGTTCGTCCCCCCTCAGACCGAGAAACTCTGATTTCCAATCTCCATCAGCAATGTGGAAACTTCGGGCAAAAGCGGACCACTTCCCTGATTACGAGCTCTTATTGGTGGCACGGGTTCCAGACCCAAGTCAAACGGATTGTAGAACCTTGGTCCTCGTGCGATCGAGTCAAGGCATTGTTTGACAAGAAAGGCGGTGTTGAAATTTATAGATTTCTAGAGTATTTTCTAGGTTTAAGTATGTTAGTATAAAAGGAAAAGAAAAGGACGGGCAGCCAACCTCCACCTCCTCTCTCCAGCCCCCATAGTTGTAATAGTGACTGAAAGATAGATTAAACTCTTAGACCTCCATTGGCCCTCAGAGTAATCAGATCCAAAAGAAGCTAATCTAGATAGTGCCGACTCCAAGTTGATATAAACCCAAAATGACTAACCCCTTGAGAGTCACAACCCCAATATAGATTCACCCTTGTGAATAACACTTTCTGCGTGCTCAGTTCCACCACAACATGCAAAGTTAGAATATGAGATTTGGACACATTCACCCACTTTGACTTTCCCTTACAAATACCGCCACCCTGGCTGACAAAAACTCTAACCGACTACACCCCTGTGTAGCCTAGACTCCCATGAGTCCGGAGCAAAAAGAATCACTGAAAATGGTCAAGTAAATTGATAGTTATGGCTGGCCAAAGTTTGCCATTTATACAAGGTGCTCTCTGGGAGAGGCAGCTTCCTACCCAAAATTTTCTAAGTCCTATTCCCCCTCTAAAACTCTGTCTACTAAAGTACGGCACCAATCAAATTACAATGTCGTACAGAAAAGAACAGGTGCCGGTGTACTTTTTGTACGGCCATCGTATGACATGGCAAAAATGTCGACACGTGTCATAGTCGGATTTGTTCCCGCAATCTTCAGAGTTGCCACAATCCAACATTGTCGCGCCACGTGTCACATGATGTGGCGATGGCTTAAAATCGCCAAAAGTACATATTCCGTGATCGCGGCGCCTATCGTGGCCGTCCGATCAAACCGGATACAATTGTAGCCGTTGAAAATACACGCGCGATATTTATTTCGCGTTCGAAACAAATGCACGGTATCCGTTTCATAAAATACATTAAATCGTACTCCATACTATACAAAACTGTATCTATGCATTACGTATCTATTTACCGTTATACGAACTAATCTACGTGTAAAAATATAAATATATGTCAAACCTATTATACTCCAGCATTGGATTTAGACTTATTGGTTAAAGCTAACCGCTAGTTTGACGGACGGCAGAAACCCGGATTAAATCCTGGGTCTGTGAAACCTTTTAGATAACTCTATCAAGATTTGCCTTCTTATCCTCTTTGGACAGCCTAAGCAGCCATGGATCCAACTCCTCTTCAAGTCTTCAGTGACTGGGACAAGTGTGGGGACTTGAGTGAAGAGTTAGAGGCAGGCTGTCACCGTCCCCTTTTTGCCTTTTATTTTACAATCTCTAGACCTAGAAAAAAACTTAAATTTCAACACTCCCCTTATTTTCTAGTCTACTTACTTTCAACTCCCATCAAAAATAGCAAATACATATATATATATATATACTTTCCTTTCATTTTTCCTTTTTCCTTCATGAAGCTTCAAGCGAATACTTTTATATTTAAGAAAGTGTATTAGATGACCCAAAAAAAATTCATCTTGTCGATCATACATTTTATTTTGCATGCCACTTTTCATAAATCCGATCAAAGATTTTATCCACCTCCTCCCATTTTCATCCAACCAGAATCTACTTTCCTTTTTGCATTTCCAACAATCAGCCCCATCCCCAACCTGCAACACATATCCGAATGATAACCCTTTTACAGGCACATCTTCAAAAGCGACATCACACCAAGTAGTGATGTCAAATCCATCCACCTCCAAATATTCCCAAAAACAACTAGTCTCCACTAAGTTCCTCATAAGATCTACATCTTCCGTACTCATATTTTTATCCATGATAACTACCCCATTTTCTGAACTTCCCTCACTCTCTCCCATGGAATTCTTTCCACTATCACTTTCTATTGTAATTCCTAATAAATATTTCTTCTCCCTAAACCTTTAATCAAATATTTCTCTTCTCCCCTATCTTTTAAAACCTCTTCGAGTTTCGCTTCTCCCCTTTCCTCGGAATCCGTTGATGTCTCCCTTTCCGACCAGTTTTCTGTTTCCCTATTATCTATAAAATTATCCTCATTAATTTTATTTTTCCCGTTTTCACTTATGGATCCTAGATCTGACTTTCTCATTATTAAGTCATACACTCTACACTCCTCGAAATCCTCAAGTACCTCCTCTCTCTTTCCTTCCCTTATACCTCCAAAGCACACTGTTGTTTTCGTGGAATTTCTGTGTGCTTTTCTCTCTTCCCCATACCACTAATCCGGAGAAGCTCTAAAATA
>JBBHKE010001464.1:0-69829 GCA_037447655.1 Zygnema cylindricum
GAGTGGAAAGGGAAGGTGGAAGAGAGGAGAGATCATAGAGGGGGAAAGAGTGAGAGTGATAGGGAGAATGAGGGGGTTGGAAAGAGAGGACTTATGTTTAACTGAAAGGTAGGAGATTTGACAGAGTTAGAATATTGTCTTTGTGTTTGTCTGATTATATTTGGAGTCAAAACAAAAAAGAATGTTTTTTTTCTTTTTTTTGAAACAAAAAAAAATGTGCACTTTTTTTTTACCATTTTTTTTGTGATTAATCACAAAAATAAGAATCCTCTCATTTCTCCAACAAAAAACATTCGAAGAAATATTGTTCTTTTCTTTTGAATTTTTAACCTACCGTTATTTTTTTTCTTCTCTTTTCTTTTGCGATTTCGGTCATACACTAAAACTTCACTTTATTCATCATTTTTTTAAAGCTAATCTTGTGTTTTCTTTCCGCATTTATTTATTTTTTCCTTTTTTTTTCCCTTTTTTTTTTTGTTAGGTGTGAATCCGCACTTTCGATTTTTTTCGAAGTTTTCTCTCCCTCCCTCTCGCCTTTTGTTTCGCGGTCTCTTCTCGCGCATCCATCAGGTTTTCCGTTATCTCTCTTCGGCCCCCTTTATCGGCTCGTTCATCTCCTCTTTCTATTCTCTTATTCTCTCCTTCTCTTTTCTTTTTTTGTCACTCCTCTTTCATTATGCTTTCTTTCGTCAACGTTTGTTTGCCTCTTATCTCATCTCCTCATCTCTTTTATTTCTCTCTACCACTATTCTCTCCATGACCTCCTACCTCTCCTACTTTGGCGTCTCTGCCTTCTCTTGCTTCTTCACTCTTTGTCTAACTGCCTTTGTATACCTCTCTCTCTCTCTTAACCTTTACCTCTCTCTCTACCTCGATGTTTTTCTTTACCTTTGCCTCTCTTTATCTCTCTATACCTTTACTACTTCTAACTCCACCTCTGTTACCACCACCACTTTCTATTTTATGCATCCTTTCTCTCTCTTTCTCTCCCTCATTTTTCCCTTTTTTTTCAAACATTTGTCGTACGGTCGTTTTCAACTTACATACCCCTTTCTCTCTCCTTTCCTTTATCTGTCCAAACAAAGACATTTTTTTCAAACTAAGGCCATTTTTTCCATCCTGTTGTTGGAAAAACTTTTTCAACTTATGTATTCCTTTCTCTCTCTCTCCCTCCCTCCCTCCCCTTTTTTTATATTGTAGAATTTGGTCGAAAAAAGTCCTCTCGTGTTGCTAATTCCTTCTCAAATGTTGAGGAATTATTGCGGGCGTTTGAGTTGGAATCCGGTTATGGTCCCTCAAATAAAAGAGTCTTACAAATGTCTAAAATAGTTGGTATAATTGTCAGATTTTGTTTTTGACGACGCTAAAAAATAAATTGAAGTGGTAGAAAAATGGAGAAAATTTGGTGCTTGGAGATGTTTAACCAAAAATGATTGGATATCGTGGAATTCCTTGGGTGGTGAAGTTGGCAAAAGATTTATTGAGGCTTTAAGTAAAACGAATGGGTGTCTCGAACTAGACAAACGGAAGGGGGGATTAGATATTGTATGTCAAGATGACACGCTACTCAAAAAAAATAAACTCATTTCAATTTTATTTTTTTTGTGAATTACAACTCTTAATTCCTAGCTGTTAGGATTAACAAGTTAGAAGAAGTTTTTACTCTCAATAATTAGAATTTAGACCATGTTGTTGCCAAAAATGTGATGTAGTAAAAAGTTACTTGCGCCGGGTTTCGCGCAATGTTCCGGTACTTTATCGAATCCTCGCCTCTGGTTGTCTAGTGTGGGCAAAATTCCAAAAGTTAGTGGTTTTTGTTTTTGGCTATTTCAAAGGCGTTTGGCCCAATCTTAGACCTTTCAGGAGGTGTTTACCCCCAAGCTTAGACCATTGGCGTGAATATGGGCTCTATTTCCTCAAAATTTGGTTAAAGTACCGAAATCCGTGTGCGCGCCATTGCTAAGACTTCGAAATTTGGCTAGGTACCGAAATCCGTGTACGCGGCGCTGCCAAAAGCTTGAAATTTGGCATTGACAAATCTCAAAATTTGGCTAAGTAATGAAATCCGTGTTTTTCAAAATTTGGCTAAGGCTTATTACTGAAACTCGTGAATTTCAAAAATAGGCTAAATATCGAAACTCGTGAATTTAGAAAATTAGGCTCAATACTGAAACCCGTAAATTTTGAAATTAAGCTAACTACCGAAAACCATGGACGGAGGTTGTTAAGACCTCAAAATTTGGCGAAGTACCGAAATCCGCGTATGCGCCTTGCCATGATCCCAAAATTTCGCTAAGTGTTAGTAATTTTATTTTTGTCTTGTCAATTTGCGGTCCCCCGAGGTAGGCCATTCTCTATAAATTGGAGGAGGAAAAAAAAAAGGATAAAAAAGTGGAAGAATGCGTTTGCCCCATGTTTGAAAAGCGTTTGCCCCAAGCGAAGAAAGCGTGTGCCACTAAGGATGACAAGCGTATGCCCCAAGTTCTCCACTCGGGATCTCATGGTGTTTTTTCACTTAGGTGCACTGCTATCACTTTCTTTTTTTACGGATTTTATGCTATCACTTTCTCATTTTTCGGATTTTATAGCCCCACAGTGCTTGGCATTGCGCGCCGGCTGTCGGCTCTCGCTCAAATGGCCCCATTGTACTTGGCATTGCGTTCCGAGTGTTAGCTCCCCCTCAAATGACCATACCCCTACTTTTTTCAGGCTCAAGTACATTGCGCTCCGACTGTCGACTCCCGCTCAAATGACCATACCACTCCTTTTTCGGGTTCTATGGTCCCACATTACTTGGCATTGCGCTCCGACTTTCAGATTTCGCTCAAATGACCATTCCACTATATGTTGCTCAAATATGAGCAGGCTCTCTCCCTCCTTTCGCATTTATTGATCGAGTCTCAACTAGTTGTTTGCTTTCGTGGGATTTTTTACTACTTGGTGTGGGCGAGGAGGATTTTGGGCTTTTTCCCTCGCGACTCTCGTTTGTACCTTATCATCTTTTGGGTCTCATCTCGAAACCCGGATGTTTTTTGATGAAAGGTTTTGGAGTTTGTGCCAATACACCATATAATTACCTACTTTGATGCCATTACAATCCCCACTTTGGGCATACATCACCCTTTTGGGCGAGCACAAGTACATTTGGAGTTCAAGTTTGCCAGGCGTGAATTGTCTACTACCGCCAAGCCTTGCCCCGAGGTAATGTTTTGCAGGCGCCTCGCTTGTTAGCGATGATCGGTCACGAGGAGGATTTCCTCAAACAAGCCCCACTTTGTTTTCTCGTTTGGTTGTTCGACAATTTCACGAGTTGAACGCAGGTTGTCGTAACTCTTCACAATTATGCACTTGATCAACGGCTTCCAGTTGACTGCCAACTTGCCTTTCCAAAAAGAGCTACCTAGTTCATCCTTGCAATTAGTCATATAACCCTCTCAAAAATTTAAGACTAAAGACAGGTTTTAACCTCTTTTGGTTGAGATTGAGAGTGAGCGGAAAAAAAAGGAAATAAGACGCGAAGGAAAGCGTCTCTCCAAGTAATGTGGTTGCTTGAACTTGGAAAACCTTAAAGATAGAAAGTTCACCTCGAGTTCTATACTTCGCGATCGCAAAACTTTCTCTTTTGTGTTGACCAGCGAGCGTTTGCCCCCCAGTTTGGTTAGTGAATTATCAACCAGGAACAACGTGTGTTTTTTGTCAAAAAACTTTTGTTTGGAGCTCTTATTTTCAAGATATTATCGCGTTTTTTTTGTCAAACCACCAATCGCCATTTTCTTCCTTTTTTTCTGATTCAAAAGAGGTTTTTGGCTCTCACACAAATGGCCATACCACTTGAGATTGCTCAAAAATAAGGAGGCAAATTTTTGCCTTGTTTTTGGTTGATTGTGCCAGCAAGAATATGCTTGTCTCCAACGTATTAGACTAAGTTCTCGAGGTAAAAGAAAAATTGCCCATTGATCTCAAGACTCTCTTGTTCCAAACTAGCCTTACAAAATTGTTCGACTTGAGTGTGTTTGTAAAGTATTTAGCGTCTTCGTCTTAAGTTTGAAACCACATCAGCAGTAATGCTTACGTCGAGTTATTTCGTCCAAGCTCGATGTTGGATTGAAGATTCTTGACAATCAAAATGGTCGAGGAATTGAAGAATGCTACAGTCCGCAACTGCCTTGGAATGATACCTCGTTGGATTATGGATGTGTCAGAGTTAGTGTTTAGAGTAGCTTGAGTCATAGAAGTTAATAGAGTCATAACATTAAAGGTTAGTATGAAGTTGGAGTTGAAGGAAAAAAAATGGCAATGGTACTATGAGTAAAAAGCGGCTAGTACTCTCTAAGTTGCACACGGCTGACGAGTCGAGACTAAAAAATTTGAGTTTAATCTGTGAAATAGCTGACGCAAAACAACCAGATGCAACATACCTGGGAGTTGCAGCCTTACAAACGATTTAAATCAGAACGAAAAGTTGTCCGAATATCTTGAAGTGATCAAAGGGATATTAGTAAATTTAAACAATTGCGGAAGCTGCAACCCTACTAATGACTTAAATATGAGGGAAAGACCTAAATGTGTCTTTTTGGAAAAACGTCAAAATTTCACCGGAACTGGGAATGAGTTAAGTAGCTCTGAGATGAGCAGACAGGAACTCGTTTTACGCCTTCGTCTATTGGCTACCAACCTTTTTAGAACAATGCTACAAAATTCGTAATTGCGTTGGGATGTCACTTAAAATGGCACCTCGTTGTACTTCAGAGGCATACAAGGCGACTAAATGGATGTACATAATTGTCAAGACTTTGAGTAGTAGAGTCACAACATTGTAGTAGAGTCATAGCAGTGGAAAAACCGTCAAAATAAAAAGACTACAAATTACCAATACGAGTGGCAAATTCCACATAGTTGAAAAGTCGAGGTTGACGAGTGTGAGCGGAATTTATGAAAAATATAAGTGCCATATAATATTCTCTCCTACACACGTTGTCGGTAAAGTTTGGGTTCCCTCTTTTCCTTTTTTTTCTCGGAGGCCCCTCCTCTCCATTTTTTTTGGGTATCATTTTCCTTACCCTTGGCCTACTTCCCTACTTTTTTCCTCCTAGCATTCTTGGCATACCCTACAAAAAATCTACATGTTTTCAAACCAAGGGCTCATATCTACCTAAAAATTGAGGTAAACAACTTGTACCGGCACAAAGAATTGGATTAGGATTTTAAATCATTAAACGAGTGGGAAAAATAACCGTGGCTAAAATGTAAAAATTGTTACCAATTATATTTGTCTATGTGTGGTACCGTTTTATCGGATTAACTCTCCGATAATGATGTGGGGTTGGATTTCCAAATAGACACTAGACATCAATCGGGTAAATGGAGGACATCAATCGGGTGAATGTATAACAGTGCGAAATTGAAGATTTCAACTTTCGTCGTTGTCTTTCGGTTAAGGCTTAGTAATATCTTTTTGATAAAAATATATTTGCAACTGTACGCTGCCAAGTCTGTCTAGATTGTCACCTTCGGTACAAAACGTATAGGGTCAAATTAAAATTTAGAAATTTGTGATTTTGAAAACGATTTTTTTCATAAAAGATTCAAATTTTTGTAGAGAAAAAATAAAAAAACACATTCAATTGTGGCACGATGGAACTTCCTTCCCATTTTCCTTTTTTTCTTTTCTTAAATTCTTACTTTATTTTATTTTATTGTTTTTTGCCCTTTATCTCTTTTTTTTTTCTTTTTTTTTCAGTCTTTTTTCTTTTTTTTTTTTTTTGCTTTTTTTTTCATTTTTTTAATTTTTTCATTGATTGGTATTGTCACAGATTTTTCGGAATTTGTACGGATTCCATAAATATTATTTCCACTAAAAGACAAAAAAAATGAAATGTTTTCTCTATAAGTATTCAAGAAAACGTAAAGTTTTCTTCTACAAAAAAACAAAACAAAATAAGTCATTTTTTTGAGGTGATTGTTAGTCATTGAAGGTTGAAATCTGTACGTTTAAAATATGTGAATTTGTTTTTTTCACCTATTTTAACTTTTTTTTTATGGTTTTAATATTTCTAAAAAACTACGTAGTTATCATTATTTTTTGGATTTGCGTTTTTAAAAAAAGAAAAAGTTTTTTTTGACGTTGTGCATCTAACAATTACGTCACAGATTTTTCAATTAGGGAAATTAGACTTCGAAAAAAAAAATCATTTTGACATTATGAGGAATATTTTTTCTTGTTTTATTTATATTTTTTATGTTCTCATTTTTTTACAGGAATATTCAGTTATCAGTAAAGAGAATGTTTAAACAAATCTTTGAGAAATATAAGAATTTTTTTTCCAAATTTAAAATGGGTACTAAGCAAAGTGACATTGATAACAAATATTCTTTAGCTATGGGGTATAATTGGCAAAAAAGTCAAAACCTTATTTGTTTTCCTTTTTTAAAAAACATTTTTCAAAAACCTCTTCTGAAAAACTCTTTCCTAAAATCTTTTTTTTTCAAAAACATTTTTTTTAGGATTAAAAAAAAATAATAATAATAATTATAAATTAATAAATTAATAATAACATGAACTAACAATATAATAAAATAATAATAAATTAATGACAAAAAAAATATTATAATTATAATGAATAAAAAGCCTCCCAAGAGTTTTCATGTACATCAGTTTTCATCTGTCGGATTTTAAAAAATGACGTCAGATTACAAACCAACATATACAAAAATTCAAGAAAAAATTTCTTTTTTTCCCCTCTCTTCTGGTCCCTCCCTCTCCTTCCCCCCAAGATATGAAAAACGACAAAACACCAACTACTAAAAAACCCAAAACAACCTCATCAACTTCAAAGAAGATCCACAATAAAAAAAAAAAAACTAAATAAAAATTAAAAAAACAAAATAATAATTTTTTGGAAGACAATAAATAAAAAAAAAAACCCAAAAATAATTTATTAATCTTCTTATTAAAGGCTTAAATTACAAAAAACAAATTTTCGATTAAATTACAATACACACAACCAATAAAAAAATGACTTGACTCTTCCAAATCCGAAGTTGCTCCCTCTCTCAAGGTATCTCTGTCAATCAACGCCTAAAAGAAAAAAATCCTTTCCCTCACTTCCTATCCCTCTCCCTCCTCTTTTTCTTTTCCATCTCATTCTCTTTCTCCGTCTTCGGCTCACCTCCCCCATCTCTCCCTCTCCCTCTCCCACTCCCTCGCCCTCTCTCTTTTCCTCCCCCTCTCCCCTACCCCCTCTTCTTCTCTCTCCCCCTCCCCTCCCCCTCCCTTTCTCCCCTCCCGCCCTCGCGCTTGCCCTCTCTCTCTCCCTCTCTCTCTCTCCCTCCTTTTCCCTCTAATAAAACAGTCCAAAACCGACCAACTGCATACACATTTGAAAAGATGAAAGAGAATATAGAAATCTCACATTCTAACAAGCAGCACACAGAGATGGACGATCAATCATTGCAAGTAATTGAAGTGTCATCCAATAAGAAAGAAACTAATCACTGTTTTTTTCTCAACAAACCAAAGTTTTTTGCTTGATACAATATTCGGCAAATATGTTGAATATTCAAGGTATTTTTTAAATTTGTGTAAAACACTCCTGTCCCAAACAACACACATTTTAAATCTCATTTGGACATTTATTTATAAAAAGGATATTTATTTGGTATGTTAAAACAACTTTAGGAAAACAAGAGGACATTGTAAAATATCCATCCAGTTTTTAAAAAGGAGATATAGACATGAACCCGGCATACAAGAGCATCGTTAAGGATTACGATTGTTGAAAGACATGGATGTTGGAAGTGGTGGGTTGAAATGGCGTGTGCGCATACTAAATATGAGACGAAACGGCGTGTGCGCATATTAAATCTGAGACAAAATGGCGTGTGCGCATACTTAATCTGAGACGTGGTGAGTATTAAAATCTTTAGTTCAGTAAATAGATCTATGAGAAGAGACTGAGGACATGTAACAGGATCTCCTACCTCTCAGAAAATCCCATTACTACAAACAATTCCAACCACACATTCCACACATTGGAAAATACACATCCACATTGGAAAACACTCACATAAGGATAACTTTAAATTAGAAGAAGCTTTTGTCCACATAACATTAGCTTGGTCTCTTGCCCTCGTGGCTCAACCCTTCAATTTAAAGTGTTTCCTCTACTCTCCACTCTTAATAATTCTATCTCTTAACTACTAAAACACTATTTAGTTAGTAAGAGATTTCAATGCAAAATGCCTTTTCTCCAATTTGGTATTAATCGCTCAGGACCAAGATCAGCCGGAATTTCCACAAACTTTTCCCAAGGAAAAGATGTCTACTCTCCTCTTACACTTCACTATTTATCCATCATCGCCCTGGACTCGCCAGGCCAGAGTCAACGCTCCGTTTTAACAGGCTTTTACCTGGGCCAATCATTGATCAGCAAAGACTCAGACTGACCAATGCAAAAACGTGCGAAATCTCTTACTAACTACTTAGCACTTTACTAACCAATCAAACGTTACGTTTCACTACGTAACATTTACGTGCAAAAGTGCGCGCCAAACGAAACGCGACTTCGCACGATCGTGCGTAACAAATTTCGCACGCGAAACTTCCTACGAAATTCCTTTAAGTAAAAGTGACGTTTCGTACTAAAATTTGTACGAAACGAACCACCGTGCATACTAAACGTTTCATTAGAACTTTATGAAACGTACACACGTAATTTCGGTACTAATTTGACCCTTAACCCGTTTCAATGATACCCACTTGTTATTTAGACCCCACGCTGTCACCTAAATGCACCCATCGCTATAACTTTTAAAATATAACTCCAAATAGCGTGATTCTTTTGCGGACGTCTACCAAATTTAGTACTCTATAATCATAACACCTAAATATCCCTTTATAAACAAGTTCGATCAGCTATTGCTGTTACATCATCCCCTCCTTATTTTTAACTGACCTCAGTTAAACACTTTTAATTTTCAAGACGGCACTTCTATATTATTATCCCTCCAATACCTCTGTAAAAACTCAGAATTTTTATCCTCTAAAGTCAACTCATCTTCAGGCCTTCCTAGATAATGCACTTGCCAGAATATAGTATTACCAACCTTGAACCGTTAACCAACCCAATCTATTACCCATCTGTGGACTTCAGGTTCTATAATTATTGAGGGATCCAATTCCAGTTCTCTTTCTGTTGGTCGAAGATTCGCTGGTTTCAGTTGACTGATGTGTATCACAGGATGAATTTTTGTTGAAGGCGGAAAGTCCAATTTGGCAGCAACTGACGATATCATCTCGATTACAGTAAATGGTCCAATGTACTTAGGGGCAAATTTCCCCGTAGGATCCGATTGTCCCTCAATCTTGCACCTGTAATGAGTTGTAGAAAGCCAAACCTTGTCACCTGTGCGTAACACCCAATCACCCCGTTTGCGGTTAGCATTTAATTCTTGCCTCCTTTGTGCCTCCACTAATGAATCTCGGACAGTTTTCCAAATTGTTTGAACGTATTCCCAAAACTCTGTTCCAGAACCCCTATTTTCTTGAGTGACTCCTGTTATTAAGTCCAATGCTTCTCTAGGTTGGTATCCGTATGCAACCTTAAATGGCGAGAATCCTGTACTAGCATGTTTACATGAATTGTATGCAAATTCCATTAATGGTAGTTTAGATTCCCATGTGTTCTGAACTCCACTACAAACAGTCCTAAGCATTTCCTCTAGTGTGCGGTTCATCCTTTCTGTCTGTCCATCTGTCTGAGGATGATAAGCGGTACTCATTTTCAATTCAGTGCCTAAATTTTGTTGCAATTCTTTCCAAAATGCAGATGTAAATTTAGAATCCCTATCACTGACTATAGACAGGGGAACTCCATGATGTCTGACCACGTTGTCAAAATATAACTTTGCAATATCTACAACTGAATGAGTAGTTTTGCAAGGGATAAAGATTGCCATTTTACTGAACCTATCGACTACGACCATGATACTGTCATTTCTTCTAGATGTAGCTGGTAACCTGACAATAAAATCCATACTGACAGATTCCCATGGTCTTTCGGGGATATCTAAAGGTTTTAAGAGTCCCCTAGGTTTCTGGTTACTAGGTTTACTCTGTTGGCAAGGAACACAACTTTCCACGTGTTTCGACACCTCCTTTGCCATCCCTGGCCAAAACAATCTACTCTGCAACCGACTAAGAGTTTTATCTCGACCAAGATGTCCTAAATGCTCATGGGCTTCCTGTAAAAGTTGTTTTCTTAAGTCTCCCATTTCAGGAATGCATAACCTATCCCCTGTTCGCAAATACAGTAAACCATCTTCTATTCTAAAGTTTTTAACATGCCTCTCATTCAGAGGGTCAGAATTCTCTCCCGAAATATTCTTGCAAATCACAACAAAATAAGGATCTTTATCATAACCATATCTAACTGTATCTAAAAACAATTCATCTTGAACCATAACACTTATTTCAAAACATCTACTTAATGGATCAGCGACTACATTTGTTTTCCCAGGAATATGTTTGACATTAAATTTGAAATATGCTAATTTTTGCATCCACCTAACCTGTCTGCCAGTCATAATCTGCGCATCACTTAATCTCTGTAAATAAGAGAGCGCTTTATTATCACAGTGAACTGTAAATTGTTTATTATGCAAATAACAACGCCATTTCACCAATGCATGTACAATTGCAAGTAATTCTTTTTCCTGTGCTGTATAGTTCTTTTCAGCATCATTGAATTTTCTGGACTCAAAAGCAATAGGATGGAAGTGTTTGCCGACTTTTTGACTTATGACTGCACCTAGACCCTTATCAGATGCATCTGTGGTGATCAAAACTTCAAATTCCCCGGCAGGGTCAGGATACACCAGTGTAGGGGCAGAGGTCAACTTCCCTTTTAATTCCTCAAATGCTCCCTCCTGATCAGCTCCCCACACAAACGTCTCCTTCTCCCGAAGTAAATCCGTCAAAGGTGCAGCGATCATACTGAAGTTCCTAATAAATTTCCTGTAATAAGTGGCCAATCCCAAAAACGATCTAACTTCTGTGACATTAGTAGGTTGTTTCCAATTTTGGATTGCCAAAATTTTGGATGGGTCTGTTTTAACACCTTCCCCACTAACTATATGTCCCAAAAATAATTGTTCACTTTTAAGAAAACTAGATTTTGACAATTTTCCATATAATTTTCTTTCTCTTAACCTTTCCAACACTTTTTTTAAATGAATTACATGTTGTTCTTTAGATTCACTGTAGACTAAAATATCGTCTATAAACACTTGGACAAACTCATCTATGTAATCTGAAAAGGTTTGGTTCATTAATCTTTGGTAAGTAGGCGGTGCATTCGTTAAGCCGAATGGCATCACTATCCATTCGAAGTGACCCACCCTAGTTCTGAAAGCAGTTATATCAACATCTTCAATTCTAATTGGCACTTGATTAAAGCCACTACGCAGGTCAATCAACGAAAACACTTTAGCACCTTTTAAACGATCTATCAAATTAGAAATTAAAGGTAACGGATACTTATCCTTCACCGTAATCTTGTTCAAACTACGATAATCGACACACATTCTCAACGTTCCGTCTTTCTTTTTGACGAAAAGAACTAGTGCTCCGTACGGTGATTTGCTGGGTTGAATATGTCCTTTCTCTAGGAGTTCTTTGATCTGTTTCTTTAACTCCTCTTGCATAAAGAAACTGTGCTTATAAATTCCTGTGACTTGAGGGTTACATCCAGGTTCCAAGTTAATAACATGTTCTACATCTCGGGAAGGTGGCCTTCCTGAGGGTAAATCACTTGGAAAAACATCCCGGAATTCAAAAATCAAATCCTTAACAGCAGCATCAGGTGTATTAATGTCAGTTACAAAATCAGATTTTTGTTTTTCAAGATTTTTAGTGGTGTCTGATTCAGGAATAACATGAATGTTAGTGTTTTTCTCCCCCCCCTTTATCAGTAACTGCCTCAGTTACTAATAACAAGAAAGCATGATTTGTTTTATCTTTTAAATGCTTTTTAAATTGTTTAGCGGAAATCAAACCTTCTACTCCCAATCTGGTTATGTTATTTATATGATTCCTATGCAATTTCTTAGGAGATAATGCTTGCAAAACCTTCCAACCGTTTTCAGACTTCACTTTTAAGGTGTTAATTTCCCAATTAATTTGAGGATTATGTTCTGTTAACCAAGGCTTTCCCAGAATTAGTTCTTCACTTCCCAAATTTATTATTTCACACACAACTTTCATTTTATGACCTTGGATATCAACTTCTATCGTGTCAGTTTGTAAGTCTAATGTGGACTTATTACCATTTGCCACTTGAACATGTAAAGGCTTTTCCCTTATGACAGTAGGAATTTTATTTTCCTCTACAAACTTATGTGAAATAAAATTATGTGTGGCACCTGAATCAACCATTACTTTCAACGGCTTTCCTTCCACTAATGACTCGAATCTAATCAAACTGTGTCTGGTGTCATCATTACTTAACTGTCCTAACATAGGTCTGTTGTTGAGAATTTCATCAGAAGGATTCTTTAAACTATGCAGTGTAGTGATAATCATAATAAATTCAGCAATCCTAGCTTTTCCATTCATTAATTTGCCCTCCAAAGTTAACTCTTTAACTTCTGGATCCGATTGACTAAACTGAGGACTTTCAGTTAGTCCTTTCCGTTTCCCACCTCCTGGGCATCCTGCTCAGCTAGATATAATGCAATATCCTCTTGGAGACCTTCATTTACATCGACTGTTTTGAGAGAACCTTTATCTATACAGTCTTTAGCGTAATGATCTGGACCTCCACATTTGAAACAAGTGACTTTCTTCTTGGGTTTTGTGCACTCTCTACTAAAATGTCCCTCCTCTCCACAGTTATAACAGTTAATCTTTTTCAATTGTGCACACTCAAATGCTCTATGACCCTTTTTCTGACAAATTGTGCATGTGGGGATGGTAAGGTTAGGCTTCTGAGCATTAATGTTTGGTTTAGGACTTTTAATGTACCCCCCTCTATTGTTAAATTTATTTCATGCGTTAACACTATGTCCACCCCTTTGATTTCCCCTAAAGATATTTTGTCTATTCACCAGACCAGCATTCAGACCCTCTTCAACAAATTCCTCCTCATCCCACTGTGATACTTCATTTAAATTACCCCTGAGTGATCGAGTTTCCCGATTATACCCCAACTGATCCTCTAATTCCAATGACTTATCTTGTAATTCCTTCAAATTAATAAATTTTTGATGTTTCAGTTCTGATTTCAGTATAGGATTTAAATAGTTCAAGAAATGCAATTTAGCCATTTCATCAGTCAAACCTATGACATGAATACTAGATGAGTCAAATTCCACAATATAATCCTTCACAGATCCAGTCTGCTTACAATTCAGCCACTTTTCTTCCATTCTGGATTTAAAAGTGACAGACAAGAAACGCGATTTGATCGCGGTTTTAAAAGTTTCCCAATCAGCATTATCAGGAATCAATTTAGACCTTCTCTGAGTATAATACCAAATCTGAGCATCGCCTTTCAGACAGTTAACAGCAAAAGAAGTGTAATCATCACGATCGCAATTTCTAGACTCCAAATAATATTCCATATGAAAAATCCAAGCATCCAACTCATCAATCCTCTTACCATCAAACGATGGTGCCTCACTAATAGACAATTTCAGATCCCTTATCTTCTTAGGTCTATCATGATCATCCTCCCTAAAACTGGCATTCCTTTTACTACTCTCACCCTTTTGGTCATTCATATCATTCTTGGTCTGAATTAAGTTAATAAGTTCATCTAATTTGTCATTTGAAACATTTCCATTTTCTTTGACAACTTTTAATTCACTTTTCAATTCGGAAATGGTTTCATCCACAGCGGTAGCATGATTATTAAATCTTTTGACCAATTTCACAGTTCGCTTCTTCAACACATTCAAAGCATTCTCCATTTCACGTTTCCATGCAGAATTTGCCATTATCACACAATTAAATCAAGCAAAAGGAAAGATAGAGTATAATTTCCCAAAGAAATTTGATGCAGATTTGAAGTCCTTAGATTGCTCCAATCCAAAACTTCTTCTCCTTAACAAATCCTTTGAAAAGATCAAGATCTGAGAAATTAAAAAGACATTGACAATAAGTTAGTACAAATTCAAATTTTCAATTTCCCAACATTGAAACAGAAATCTAAGAATTTCCCCACCAATTTTGCAATAGCAAAAATTGAAAAGCTATCAAAGGTAAGATTTAACCATAAATTTTGCAACAGCAAAATTGAAATCAATCAAAGGTAACAATTTAGGGTTTGAAAAGTTTTGAGTCATTTCTGGACTCCTTTGCTCTTGAAGAAGTAAAATACTCCACTTTCCTCCTCCACCATCAGCAAATTCCCCATTTCCCACTACATCAGGATCTTTTATTCTATAATCCTCACATCCTCACCCTTCATGGCTTCAAGCCCTCCCTCTACACATGAATCATTGCTAGGAGAAGGCAAGTTTGTTTGGCCTCTAGGTAATTGGAGTGAGCTTCGGCGGTGGCTACACTGCCCACCCCGCCTTAGTCCTTATGACCTGAGCACGCCCCACATCTAACCAGCGGCCGCTGGTTGTGTGATCACTCAGTTTCCCTCCAATCCCCTACCACTTCACATTGTGGTTCTACCGACACAGGTTAGAGCACCCTCACCGGTCACGGCAATCGATATTCGAGTGAGCAAACTTGTCCCTGGTTTCTAACCAAAGCTTTGATACCATATGTAACAGGATCTCCTACCTCTCAGAAAATCCCATTACTACAAACAATTCCAACCACACATTCCACACATTGGAAAATACACATCCACATTGGAAAACACTCACATAAGGATAACTTTAAATTAGAAGAAGCTTTTGTCCACATAACATTAGCTTGGTCTCTTGCCCTCGTGGCTCAACCCTTCAATTTAAAGTGTTTCCTCTACTCTCCACTCTTAATAATTCTATCTCTTAACTACTAAAACACTATTTAGTTAGTAAGAGATTTCAATGCAAAATGCCTTTTCTCCAATTTGGTATTAATCGCTCAGGACCAAGATCAGCCGGAATTTCCACAAACTTTTCCCAAGGAAAAGATGTCTACTCTCCTCTTACACTTCACTATTTATCCATCATCGCCCTGGACTCGCCAGGCCAGAGTCAACGCTCCGTTTTAACAGGCTTTTACCTGGGCCAATCATTGATCAGCAAAGACTCAGACTGACCAATGCAAAAACGTGCGAAATCTCTTACTAACTACTTAGCACTTTACTAACCAATCAAACGTTACGTTTCACTACGTAACATTTACGTGCAAAAGTGCGCGCCAAACGAAACGCGACTTCGCACGATCGTGCGTAACAAATTTCGCACGCGAAACTTCCTACGAAATTCCTTTAAGTAAAAGTGACGTTTCGTACTAAAATTTGTACGAAACGAACCACCGTGCATACTAAACGTTTCATTAGAACTTTATGAAACGTACACACGTAATTTCGGTACTAATTTGACCCTTAACCCGTTTCAATGATACCCACTTGTTATTTAGACCCCACGCTGTCACCTAAATGCACCCATCGCTATAACTTTTAAAATATAACTCCAAATAGCGTGATTCTTTTGCGGACGTCTACCAAATTTAGTACTCTATAATCATAACACCTAAATATCCCTTTATAAACAAGTTCGATCCGCTATTGCTGTTACAGGACATATAATATTTTTTGTCTAGGTTAGATGTAATACTTACCTTTGATAGTGTGACAGTAGTAGATAAACAGTAGAAGTGTACTGTACGTTGTAAGGGTACGTCCCCATGTAATCGGTACTTTGATAAAGTATTTTGGACTATAGTGAAGATTCGCCGTACTACTTTGAAGAGCGTCCCAATGTGCGAAAATGAAATCGGAACTTTGACACGTGACGGTTGTAGACGTAGGTACAACTTGTGACGGTTGAAGGCGACTACGAAACTTCCGACGATTGGTGACGCCAGCAAAAATAGCGACAGCGGTAGACGTCTAGATTTTTTATTGCAAATGTTTAGGGTTTGGTGACGTTGTGGCGTCACGCTCACTTATGACAACGTCGACGTCACGGATTCAAGAACATTCCGCCATGGTTTCCCGATTTTGCTTTTTCAACTTTTCTCACTCGAATTGCCATTAAATAAAAACCTAAAAAAATTCAAAAAAAAAATGAATATCTTTCATTTTATACCAATATTGTCGTGTCTCATTCTAAAAAGTGTGAGATACAAGCGATAGTGTGAGAGGGAGAGAGGAGAGGCAACGACGTCGAAAAATTATGCAAAGGACCCATGAATGCAAATGGAAGTCCGAGACCCCTGCAAATTTTTTTCCGTACATAGCGCGTGACGTGTACGGAGAAAAATAGCGAGGACTCTCCCTCGTCCAATAATTTTACAAATCGTGTGACGCGTGCGTGGTACGCTTTTCATTCGTTGTTTGGGAGGTACTTGAACTAAAATCACCCCCTCGAGGTGATTTTGGATGAAGTTTTTTTTGGGGTTGGATTCTCTTGCCCGGGGGTCGAAAAGGGGAAAACGCCAAAATGCGTTCACATAACGACAAACAGGTCGTACATCCAAAGTATGAATTGACGTTCACTTTACTTTGGTAAAAATGAATTTCTCGTACGGCTAAAGTTTTTTTCAAAGTTCCCTGAATTTTAGGGCAAAAAGACAGAGAAAAGTATGTACTTTAATACATGGGGGCGTACCCTAAAAGACACGCGCACAAGACACGCGTTGACAGTTAAAGATGATGCAGGTATTCCGGAGTGGCGACCGACACCCACATACGTGCGTCACAAATCATACGGACGGGTTCAACGAATCGGATGGACGAAGACTAATCCGAACATCCGGGAGAAAATTGTGAGAGATCAAAAGTAGGCCGTCGATACGAACCACTTCGACGAACGCGATTAAAGTGGGGACCACAATGACTAAGTGCGTCGTACGCACTCAGGATGTTCGTACCACGAGATCAACATTTATCTGGACCTTTGTGATTAATGCTGACTAAGCATTGGCAACATTAATTGTACGGACGTTATTTGTAAATATTTGGAAAACAAATGGTTGGCGTTTTGTGCATTAGAATTTAGTGTTACACTGTTTATTTAGCGGCATGTAGTAATCACGGTTTTGGAGTTACTTATAGTACAGTAAAGTACAGGTAAGACACTTTGTCGTAAGTCAAGATAGTACTGTAGTACGGCCACCCGAATTAGTGTGACCAGTAGATACTCACTGTGATTTTATAGTTTAGGACTTAGCCTATTTCGAGTTATCTAGTTTTGGGATTATGATAAATTAAGGGCAGTTTTTGGGAAACTTCCAAACATCATATCTTATGGTTTACTAAGTCATTTAAGCTGCAATTTTGGGAATTGTCAGTTTAATGCGTTGTGTATCAGTGTGACAAGTTTGAGGCATATTGGCCCTTTGAGTCATATTTTGTGTCAACTGAAATTTGGTTGTTGAGTAGGTGCTTGATAGTTTCTGACGTTTTTTTCATGTCTACTTCCACTACTACTGCAACGGTGGTTGTTGAACAACAAGACAAAATGGCGTGTGAGCATACTAAAACTGAGACGAAATGGCGCGTGCATATACTAAATCTGAGACGAAATGGCATGTGCGCATACTAAATCTGAGACAAAATGGCGTTTGCGCATACTAAATCTGAGACTAAATAACCTCAAATGTTAGATACCTCAGACATGTGTGTGACATGTGTATGTCTGATAACCTCAGATTTATTTTTTTGTATGCAAATTAAAAGTTTTAGGAATTTCTAATATTGTGTAAATTTTATATTGGTTTAACATATGAATTTTGATTTTATCTCCTGGTTAAGTTTTCAATGGCTTTATTTATTTATTTTTATTTTTCCTTCTAAACTAATATTATACTGTGTAGTCCTTCATATTTTTCGTTTTTGTTTGCATATCAAGCTAATAACCTATTTTTTTCTTATTTTTCTTAAACGAAATTGAGTTAGTAGGCGAAAGTTTTAGTTACAAATTATAATGTTGGTATTTTTTATTTGTTTTGGTATACATTGATGAAAGCTTGTTCGTCAATATATAATTAAAGGTTTAATAAACAAATTCAATTGCGTAAGTTGTTTGCTATAATAGAATATAAAGTACTTAACGTGCTGCAAAAAAAATCAATAGTTTTTTTCAGAAATTGTTTAATCTAGTTGTTATTCACGAACGATATTATACAATTGTTGTGGTTTAAAGTTTTTTTATGGTTGCGTTCTATTTTGTACATGCGCACTAATTGTAGATGTAAATTGTTTGCGTTTTGTTTTTTCAATAATGACGTTGCGTCATTTTAAGATGTAAAATTACAATTTTACTACGTTAAAATTAACAACGACAACAACACAACAACTTAAATTACGAGAGTGTTAATCTTTGAACACAATCTATACAATGAGAAACAAAAAACGACTAAAAAACGATTAATGCCAATTGTTGAAGTTACTTTTTTCAATCGCTCGTTATGAGGTATGTTAAAATAAAAGAAAAACAGCATATAACTAATTAATAGATTTTATATGTTTTTGATAATGCCTTCATTCATTATTGATGTTGCTCGAATTTTTTCCAAAAGTATATACATGTGTTTTATATATCATACATATAGTATGTATTAAATGCTATATATATTATATCATACTGTATATTAAATGTTGCAAAAAATAAAACGAGAGATTAGTTTAATAACATTAAATGGACTACTACATAGATTGATTAAAATAGTCGTATTGGCAATTAGGACTGGCCTTCCAACGAACTGAATGATAATTTGTAATAAGATTGCGATGGGGTCGGAGTAATAGCGTAAAGGCACCGTTTTTTATTATTTTTCAAAGGGATGGAGTAATTGGTTGTTTTTAGTGTAGTTTTTACTTTAACATCGGCCGTCGCTGAACCGCCTATTAATATGTGAGTCGCGTTACACCGCCAGCTAAGACCGGTGTACCTGGCCCGGTGGCGTCCCCGCGGGCCACTTCGCCTCCGCGGGAGTCTCCGCGGGGCTATGCTGCGCCCGGCGGTATACTGCTTCGCGAGGAGAATCCGCGGTCGGTACACCCCGAATTGTAATTAGAGTAAATAACGCTAATTCGGTCGCTCAAAATTTCGACAATATCACATCAAATAGAGTAAATGATTCTAATTTTGTCACTATGCTATTTAAGGTAAGGTTTAATTAGCGTTTTTAATTCTAATATAGGTTCGTTTTAAATAGTGTGGAGTACGGACGACGTCCGACCGTGCAAAATTGTACTTTCATAAGTAAAAAAGTACAAATAATGATTTAAAACATGCCATTATCAGGTAAATGCGTTTTAACAAACCGCGTAGTGCAAACGTCATAGTGACGATAAACTGTACGTTTTTTCAGATTCTGTACGTATATCTTATTTACAGTAGAGGATGTTAGTTTGCCAAATTAGAGTACACCGCATAAATTAGAGTAAATTCCTTTTTGAAACAGTTCTATCACATAAATTAAAGTAAAGTACTCTAATTAATTTTTTTCTCTTTTTTTACTCTAATTTTTTCATTACTCTAATTACGATGCGCGGTGTACAAGTCGAAACGAAGGAGACTCACGAAGGCGCGAGGAGAGTAACGACGACCGTAGGATAACCCCGCGGAGACTACCGCGGAGGCCGGTTACGCACATTTGGAATCGGCCCAAAGAGACGTCACCGGGCCACATATACCTATATTAGCTGGCGGTACGACGTCTCGCGGGAGGAAGCACGAGGAACTATAGGCGCTTTCGCTGCGGCCGATGTCAATGCGAAAAGAAAACAAAAAATCAAAAAATAACAAACTCACGAAGGATTCCCAAATAAAATAAAAAATAAAAAAAACAAACAAACGTCGCGGCTAGACCGCGAATCGCTATTAGCGTAAACAACGCTAATTTGGCGCCCCTAAATTTGACCCTTACAAACCTTAAATAGAATGAAATACGTTATTTAAAGACGTGGGCCAAAATCTGCCACGTTTTCGGCACTAAATAAGAATGATTGGCGCTAATTCTTTCTTTACTCTAATAATTTCTTTACGCTAACATCGGTTCGCGGTGTACGTTTCAATTACTGTTACATCGGCGTATCGCGTTTATATCGTCTATTTTATCAATACGTTGTTACTCAAAATAGAGTAGTTGATCACTCAATTTGCTGATGGTCGGTTTGGTCCTTAGAGGCGACAAGGGTGTTTTAACTAATCTTTTTCTCATACGTTTTTTATGTTGCTCGACACAATATGTTGTTATAATTGTGCGATGTTAATGTGTTAATCATATTATGATAAAACATTTATATATAATAATGTTTCTAACCTATTAAGTTTTACAAATAGAACGACGACTACGTTTTAATCGGCTATAATAGAAAAATTACATTTGGTTTGTGTTAAGTTTAACTAAAAAAAAATTTATTCTAACATAATTGTTGATAAAAACAATGAAAGTGGATCATATCCATATAAAATTGGTGTGTGTGTACACGATATCCAACTTAATCATGAAGAAAACACATTGTGCGACAATTTTTTTTTTTTTTTTTGTGAGTAATAATTAAAATGAACATTTTGTGAAATATGAAACAAAAAACATTAACCTCGACAATAATAAAGGTTACGTGTCTTCTTCTAACAAAAAAAAAATAGGTTATGCGATAATAGTAATGCCTATTAAATGAATAAAAAAAAAAAAAAAAACCAAAACATAAAAATATTCAACAAAAGCCATTTATAAAAACAAAATGTAAATAAAAGATTATAATAGTTAATTATTGCTTTTGTTTTCGATAATATTATCACAAAACGAAAAATTCAACAAAGTAAGTTTGACAAAAACAGCGACTGCATTTTTAATTGACTACGATAGAGTAACTATATTTTGTTTGTATTAGGTTGTATCTTATTATATAAACTAAAAACTTTAACTAAACTTTTTTAATCTAACATAATCGTTGATAAAAACAATTAAACAAAATCATATACACATAGAGTCAATGTGTGTGTAAATGATATCCAACTTAATCATAAAAACACATCAGGCGACAAATATTAAAGAATTCTTTTTGTGAGTAATAACCAGAATGAATTTTAAAAAAAATAAGAAACAAAAAACATTTATTATGCCATTATTAAAAGTTACGTGTCTTCTTCTAACAAATCACAAAACAAGTTATGCAATTTTAATATGCCATAATAGGTCGAAACTAACAAAATTATAAACAAAATCATAACAGTGATTGATTTTCTAAAACTTTTAACTTAAATAAACAATACATGTTTTTACAAACTTTCAAAAAGCTATAGAAAACACATTGATAACAGGTGCCAAAAACGTACGATAAGCAACCATTTTTTTTTTTTTGTTTTCCGTCGCTAACTTCTGTGATAAATCTCGCAGAGTCCATTTGTTCATTGATTGGCGATCTTGCAACCTGTCGAATGCCGTACTCAATGTTACAGCATTCGCTTTTGCTATTCTTTCAACTTCTTCCCAGATGACTCTCCAATTATAAAACTTTCGATGTTCTCCTCTCCTCCAATCACGTCGACAATCACCTGATTCCAAATCCACAATAGAAGGGAGTCCACCTATACCATCGTGGTATGCTCTCCACACATCTTTTGCCGTGTGTAACCTGACTCCAATCTGAGTCATCAAAGAAACTTGATTCGACATGTTTTGTGCAAATGGTTCGGTTATTCTAACCGTTTCTACATGAGTTTCATGTCGCCCGTCTTCACTTCGAGGAAGATTCCGTTCCGGAGTCCCGATTCCCATGACTGATTCACTTTCTGATGGTCTATATGGAGTATGTGGAGGTCGAGAAGGCTGTCCTTCCTGAAACGACTCTCCGTGACTGTCCATTTTCCGAATAATATGATCCAGTTTTTTATCCATATTATCCATTTTCCCTTTCACATTGGATAATGTCTATTTCATGCTACATATTTCTTCTCCGATAATGTCAGTATTTCTCCCACATGTTTGACTCCATATCAACAAAGAGTCAACTGATTTGCCAACTTGTGAGATAGTAATTGGAACATTTGCTTCAGCATCAGCAATTGAAGCCAACATATCCGTTGCTTCTATACATGTATTTTTCACCTCGTCTTTAAATGACGACCACAAAGGAGATAAGAACAATTTATGAGTAAAAATAGGAAGATTAGGAAATTGATCTTGGAAAAAAACTTGGTCCTGTAAAAAAACGTTTTTTAACCATAACATAGTTTGCAAAAAATTATGATCGCTTAAACCTCTTTCGGGTTTAGAAGCTCGAGCATTTTTCTGCAAAAAAAAACATTTGGATTTGTTTAATAAGAATCATTTGGGTAAATAAACACAAAAGAAAAAAAAATGAGAAAAATAAAAAAAGAGAAAGAAAAAAAGTGAGATGGAAATAGAACAAAAAAATTATAACAATTTTTTTTTTGAAAAGCTATAAAAAATTAACGACTAGTTAGAAAACAAACAGAAAAAAATAAAAAACGTAAAATTATAATAACAAAAATTACATCAAAAACAATACAAAAACCACAAAGTCAACCAGAAAAAAAAAAACGGAGTATAAGGAGAAACAACATGTAAATAACAAAAAAACAAAATAAAAACCCAAAATATATAAGAAAACTATAGAAAAATATAAAATAATAATGGAAAAAATAAGAAAAAAAACAAAAAAAAACAAGAAATATACCAGAAAATAAATGATACAAATAGAAAAAAAGTAAATTTATAAAAATTCAAAATTCACAAAATAAAAATACAAGCTAGTTAGAAAAAAAAATTCACACTAAATTCAAAAAATAATCGATCTAATATATTATTGAATATTCAATAAGAAAAAAAATATATATAGAGAAACTGTGATAAAACATAGAAGACCAAAATTACTTATCATAACAAAATAAAGATATAAATGGTGAATGTTATTTAAAACATACCCTAGGAAGCTCTGCATATGCCGTTTCGACCCACTGCCAAAACATGGCACAAAGAGTAGAAGGGGGTTCCACTCTCGAACGAGGTAGGAAATATTTCCTCGAATTGTTTTGGTGGCCGGAAGCTTGAAGTAAAATGTCGGTTGGTAAATCAGTAACATAAGATTAGGAAAAATGGTCGGATGTCCAACGTCCCATCACTTTGATGGCTTCTCAATTAGCACTGAAACATTTACCAAAAAAACAGTCAAAACATAGTTTTGGAAAAAAATATTATAAAACACAGACAACAAAAAATGATTGTATCAAATAAATTCATAATAAAAAACAAGTGATGAATTTAAAAAAAACTTACCCCCCCGTCCTCAACATCGTTGCTCCTTGTCCACGACCGGCATGCGTTTTGTGGGATAACGAAATGTTTTTGAGTTTGAATGTTTTTTTATGTATTGGAACTGCGTGTTATAACAAAGAGGTTGCATAAAAGTTGTTTCTTTTTTTTCTCTATCTTTGGCTTAATCTCTTCCTTCTATAAAGGGTTCACTGTACCAAGTTTATTTCGACAAAAACTTTGGAATTATGTTTTTTTTGGTTGCTAGCTCCCACCTCCAAAAAATTGTTGGGCCACAGGATCTACAGGGCACATAAAAAAATCCAAATGGCGCATGCATCCGATAAATTCCGCACGGCCATCATGCGGATAAAAAATACCATAAAAAATAGTAAAAAAAAAATAGTTTTTTTTTATCTAGTTACGATTTAAAAAAAATGTAATAAAACACAATTTTGTGAAGGAGGGAGAGGGAGAGGGAGAAGGAGAGGGAGAGGGAGAGGAGAAGAGAAAGAATTTATAGTTTTATAGATAACTTACTGTATTAGTTTTCCCATTTTTTGTAACCATCGCCAGAACAAGACCTTTGTCCGGCCCAAGATAAGGAAGATCATATGAAAAAACATCTGCTAATTGAGCATTTATGGAATCATCGCCGCGACTGAGACATGCATGATTCATGATAAATTGACTCCTACAAAAAAAACATAAACAAAACATTAAAGAGACAAAAAATGACAATATGATTTTTACATTTTAAACTTTTTTTTGAATTAACTTTAAAAACCTTAAAAAAACCCTAAAAAACTTTAAAAAACCATAAAAAATTATAGAAGAACCACAAAAAAGTAAAAAGAAACAAATACAAAAAAATAGATAGTGTAAATAAACTGAAAAAAAAACCAAAGACAAAGCAAAAAAATGAAACCCTATCGCAAAAAAAAAAGAATAATCATAAACTGAAAAGAAAGGCATACGATAAAATAAAGTTTAAAGTGAGAAATGAACATAAATCGAAAAAAACTAAATACAAAATTTAGTATTTTATGAATACATACCTCACTTGAACACAAGTGTATGGCTCCATCCCCAATTTTTTTTCCTTGTGCTTTCTTTCGGCCAACTCTAACCAAAATGTTGAAAACCCTTTGTAATATTCGAGAGAATACGCTTCTCTTATACCTTCTTGGCGGTCTTCATGGTTATTCTTTTTGAAATTTGAAGTATTTATTTTTATTCTTGTAGAAATTTTTGAATGATATTGTTTCCTCTAAGGTTTTCACCCCCCCCTCCTTTTATAGCTAACTAAGTTTTATATTCGTCTTAGAGTCCTTTCACCCATTGTATAAGTGTGTTGTAGCTCTTATCTTTGTTATTTTCTAATAGTCCAATAACCCCATCAGGTGTTATAGCTACATTTGGGTGTCTTTGTCCACTCCAAAAATTTTCATACTGATTTAAACCGAATCTATAGGCTGATGCAGTGTTCGGATTACGCTGTTTTAAAGTGTCTCTAATAATACGTTGTCTTTCTGATTCGCTATACGGTGGTGGGATTTTTAGTCCTACATTGCTATCATCATCATCTAAGTGAACTACCTTCTGACAGTTTCCAAATGTGAGCCCCGATACAATTCTAGGTACAATTTGGAAAATTCGTTTACGCCAAGAAAACATTATAAAGACAAAATAAAATAAAATAATAATAATAATATAAAAATCCTCTAAAATATAAAATTCAAAAGAAAAATAAAAGTGGAAAAGAGTGGAAGGAAGGAAAGATGGAAAACTAAAGAAGAAATGGAATGGAAAGATATGGAAGGAAATAAGAAATAGTGAAAGAGAAGAAAAATAGTAAATGACTGTAATAAATAAAAAAACAAATTAGTTATAGGTTATAAGTTGTAGGCAGTGGGATTTAACTGTAGGTTTCAAATCAAATACGTTAAAACGGTAGTCAAAACCAATCGTTAAAGTGTACCTAAAAGTTAAATTAATGTAAGTCCATGTTTACGTACGTTTAAAAACAAGTTGAAACGCAATTATTTTTGATACATGCTAAAAGAGATTAGTGTACATCAAAGCGTAACAATTTGAAACGTAATCATTCACGGTACATATTGAAAGAGCGTTGGTTTACATTCGAGCGTACATAATTTCGCGGAGAGCTAATCTACATTGAAGAGTACGGAATTTCGCAGAGAGTTATTCTACATTGAAGTGTACGGAATTCAACATAACCACGTACAAAAATCCGCGCGGAGAGTTAATCTACATTGAAAAGAACATAATGTAACACTAAAGCGTACGGAATTCGATTAGTAAAGTTAAATTTGGGAGTAAGTGAATCTTACATGCAAATTCGTATTGTACTTTTGAAAACTTGAATATAGATAACTTCTCCGCTTTCAAAATAACTTCTCCTCCTTTCAAAGTACTAGTTCAATGATGACTGTAGAATATTTTTTCAACTCTCCGCATATGCTCCTCATTTCAAGTACTGTAGCATACGAAAAAAAATCGCCTGCGACGCCAAACGACAATACAAAACGACAATACGACTGTACTTTAACTGTTTTGTTTTTTATATCATGTTCTCACGTGACGCGCGGCTCAATCGCACTTAGAGTGTGAACTATTATAAAATATTATGGATATTTTCGAAACCTGAAGTCGATTTACATGTTCTCATGAGACGCGCGTGACACAATTTGTAACGAATGCTATATATGGGAACGCATTTAGTGTGAACACTTCGGATCTCAATTTTTTTTTTACATAATATGACCAAATCACCGCGGAGACTCCTAAAAACAAGTTTTCTGCGCTTCGCGCGATAATTTCTGTCGTTATCAAGTACTACGAGGGATTTACATTGCCCGGGCAAAAACCTCCTCGAAGGTCTCCGCCGCCCGCCAAATAGACCCTCCCCCCAATGTCGAATACCACTACGATACCAAAGAGTACAAAGTACAAGAATGTTGGATTATAACATAGTTCAAAAGTAGGTGACCGTACGCCCATACAATATGCCTATTGTATGCAAAATATACTATATGGCCTTAAGACCCATATTGTATTGGCCGCAAAATGAAATAAAATAGTAACAGGGTTGAGTTTCACATGGATCGATAGAGAATTAAACGTCATGTCTAAATTTGAAAAAAAAATCGGACAAAAAAATATTGTTCTGTGAGTTTTGAGCGACTATTTATTTAAACTGCCAGATTCGGACGATCTAACGGTAGTTGATGAAAGTAATGATCTAAGGAGATCACATGAAAAGCCCATAACACAACTTAGGATAGAACTATCGTCAGATTCGCACGATCGGACGGTCGCTGATGAAAGTAGCGATCTGAGAAGATCACATGGAAATCCCGTAACACAACTTACGCTAAAGGCAGCCTACAAAAGGCCTACCAAAAAACGCCTACTTTTGAACTATGATACAGAGGCGAAGTCCGCCGCGAAATCCGTACAAAAATGGCTAGATGGGCCGACGCCGAGAGTCTCAAATTTTGACTGCAAGCATGGTGAGTCAATTTGAACTTTAGACCTTCGGTCACGATTAGGGTTTGATTCGAATGTCGACGACCAGATTTTTGGCAGTTGTAATCGATAAATTTTTTCGATACTCGATACAGGGTGCATTTTTTATCCTCCGCACACAATACAGTACAGCAGAGGTCGCTAACGGTCAACCGAAACCGTGACCGACCGTTAACCGACCGCCCGCGCCGGATTCGGAACGGATTCGGTTGCCAAATTTTGAGGGCCGGGCGGTTGCGGTCGGTTGATTCACCAGAAAAAAAAAATGGTCGGTTACAGTCGGTCTTCCAAAAAACAAAAAAAAATGAAAAATTTGTACTGCCCATACAATCCAACATTATTGTACTTTGTACTCTTTGGTATTGTGGAAGTACGTGACATCATGATTAGCGTCGCAAATCTGACACGGTAGTAACACTATTTTTTTCGCAAATATTAGGGGACGCGACAAAGCGTCGCAAATCTAACACGGTTGTAACACTGTTTATTTCGCAATATTAGGGAACGCGACAAAGTGTCGCAAATCTGACACGGTACACCGCAAATCGTTATTAGACTATATAAATTATTAGAGTAAAGAAAAAAATAGCGTCATTCATTCAAATTTAGTGCCAGGAAACGTGGCAGATTATGGTCCATGTCCTTCAATATTGTAGTTTGTTCTATTTAAGGTATCAATGTCAAGATTTTGGGGTGCCGATATAGAGTACATAAGGCTAAAAACGATTCACGGTATAGTACACTATTCATTTCGCAAATCTTAGGGAACGCGACAAAGCGTCGCAAATCCGACACGTTAGTAAACGCTATTCATTTCACAAATCTAAGGGAACGCAACAAATCGTAATTATTGGCTTATTCATACGTCGTACATTAGATAATTTTGTACTTTTTCGGTTACGGGCAGGCACGGGTAGTTGCGAGAAATCAAGTTTCGGTTAACTTTTATTTTCATAAAAACGCCGGTCGGTTAACGGCTAACAATTTTGGAGCGTGACATAACTTGGTCGGGCGTCAGTTACTCAGATTTTGAAAAAAAAAATGGTCGGTTTCGGTTATGTAAAATTTTGACTTTTGCAACCTCTGCAATACAGTACATCTTTAATCGCTATGAGGGTTAATATTATCATGCCACTCAAAACATTGCGTACACACTTGTCAGATTTTCAATTTGAGACCGCCAATCGGAAGGTGTGAATCTGACTTTCAATTGCAACCGTTAGATTTATAGTAGGACATGTGTGTACGGAGAAAATGTTTTCAGAGACAAAAAGAACATTAACACTAATAGCTAGTGTTGGGTATCGAGGACCATTTGCCGATATTCGATATATATCGAATTTCAAGTACCCGATAATCGATATATCGCTTCGATATACTAAAAAGCTCAATATCGCGATATATCATCGATATATCGCCGATATATCGTATTATCGAGGCTTTTCAAAACAAAAAATTATAACTATTTTTGCTACAGCAGCTAAAACTAATGCTGTTGCAACTGGTAGTAAATATCCAGAAGCATTTCAATGTCATTATCCTCTTCACCTCCTATGCTACCTCTTATCCCTTGGGAATCCATGGAAAAGTAAAAGTGTAAGCTTTTTATAATATTTTTGTCGGAATAGGGTGGCGCAAGGTGGTGTAAAACATAGTTCAAAAGTAGGCGTTTCTATTGTATGCCTTCTGTAGGTGCCTTTATCTTAAGTTGTGTTATGGGCTTTTCATGTGATCTTCTTAGGTTACTACTTTGATCAGCGACCGTCCGATTGTCCAAATCTGACGGTTTGAATAAAAAATACCTTAAAACTCACGGAATAATAAAAAATTGTCCGAATGTTTTTCAAAAGTTAGAAATGACGTTTAATTCTCTATCGATCGATGTGCAACCCAACCCTGTTACTATTATTTTTCATTCTGCGACCAATACAATATGGGTCTTAAGGCCATATTGTATGTTTTGCGTACAATATGCATATTGTATGGGCCTACTTTCACCTACTTTTGAACTATGGTTTGGCTTGAGCTGTGTTCACACGTGTGATAAGGTCATACGCCCATGTTTCAGGCAATAAACGCCAAATTATTCCAGCATTTTTATTGGATATCTCGATCGTGCTGAGATATTGTTGTATCTGTCTGTACTCTCGAGCATAGTGTACTTTGGTTTTGGCCGTCAGCTCGCTCCACAGTTTGTCGGATATGCGTGTTGTTCTGTTCGAATCAATAAGAATAGAGCGCACAATAATAATAGTGGGATGTGGAAACATGACACGTGGCACGATACAAGGTACGGAGCGCGATGCGGTGCGATGAAAAACCGATACGATGTACGGTACTGTACTGTACTGTACTACATTTTGGCAACTAGGGTCAAACATTTGGCAAACAACAAAGTGAAAAAAAAAACCGGGAAGAACAAAATATACGATACATTTTTCGTACGCGTATTCTATGGTTTTAAACGGCTCAACCTTTCTGGGATGTAATCCCCAAATTTTGTCGAATCCGTGTCCATTTTGTGACGGCTAAAGACGTTTCTCAAGTTTTTCACGGGCAGTTAGGGTACGTCCCTGTGTATTAAAGTATCGACTTTAATCTGTTGTTTTCACCGAAAACACAGTTCCGTACGAGAAAAACTTTAGCCGTACAAAAAAATCAATTATTTAAAAGTACAACAAACCTCAAGTCGATACTTCGAATGTACTTCAAGTTTGTCGTCATGTGAACGCATTTTGGCGTTTTCCTTTTTTCGACCCCCGCGCAAGAGAATCCAGCCCGTCAAAAAACTTCATCAAAAATCACCTCGCGACCTGATTTTAGGGAAAGTACCGCCTAAACAACGAATGAAAAATGACCCGCGCACGCGCCACACGAGTGGGAATTTTTTAGGACGAGGGAGAGTACTCGCTATTTTTCTCCCTGCGCGTCACGTGCATGTACGGAAAAGACGAGGATGTACGGAACAAAATCTGCAGGGGTCTTGGACCTCCAATTTCATTCACGGGTCCTCGGTAGAATTTTGCATCATCATCGCCTCTCCCCTCTCCCTCTCACACTATCACTTTTATCTCTTTTTAAAATGAGGCACGACAAAACTGGTATGAAATGAAAGATATTTGAAAAATAATTATTTTGACTACCTTTATGTATATTTTTATGGCAAGTATAGCGAAAAAAGTAGAGAAAACGAAATCGGGTATCCATGGCCAAAAGTTCTTGAATCTATAACGTCAAAAGTGATCGTGACGTCACAATGTTACAAAACCCTAAACATCTACCATGTCACAAAATTACAAAAATGTAGACGTCTATAACTGTCGCTGTTTTTGTTGGCGTCACCAACTTCGTAGTTGTCGTCAACCGTCACAAAGTTGTACCTACGTCTACAACCGTCACATTTCAAAGTTCCGATTTCATTTTCGCACATAGGGACGCTTTTCAAAGTAGTAAGAAACACTTCACTACAGTCCAAAATACATTTTCAAAGTATCGCTTACATAGGGACGTACCGTTATTGTTTAATTAAGTTTTTTTCTTCACTTTGTAAACGACACGCGTAAGGAAATAACAGGATCACACGATTTCTGTTGTTATGGCAATCACTAAGGGCGTGTCCCCATGTAACCGAAGCTTTGAAACGTTACTTTGGATTTTAGCGCAGATTTTACGGTGTACTTTTCAAAGTGTGCCTATGTCAATCATTACTTGCGCCTTCATTACTTCAAAGATATGACAGTTGTAGACGTCTACAAAATATGCGACAACCTACGATAGTACGAAACGAAATGTAGATGACTACAAAACTTCCTAAAATTAGTGACGTCTACAAAAACGGCGACGGTTGTAGACGTCGAGTTTTTTGTGACATTGTAGATGTTTAGGGTTTTGTGACATTGCCAACTCATGCTACCTTGCGAAGTCATGCTACCTTGTGACGTCATCAACACGTAAACTTTCCGCCATGGCTTTTCGATGTCTTTTTCTTACCATTTATCATTCGATATGTCATCAAAATGAGACCAAAAATATTAAAAAAAAGGAAAAATATATATCTTTCATTTGATACTATTATTGCTGCATTTTATTTAGAGATGAGAGAAAGAGGAGCGGTCGAATGAAAAAGATGGGGAGAGACGAGGACGTTGTAAAGTTTTTTAAAGGACCCATGAATGGAAGTGGAGGTCCGAGACCCCGACGATTTTTTTCCGTACATACTTGTCATTTTTGTACATGTGCGTGACGAGCATGGAAAAAAATAGCGTGTGCTCTCCCTCGTTCAACAATTTTCGAAGACGTCTCACACGTGCAATACATGCTTTCTATTCATCGATATGGTGTTATTTTGGTTAAAATCAGATCGCGATTTGATTCCATTACAAGTGTGAAGATGAGCAGGAAGTGGGTCGCGATGATAATAACGCCAAATCGCCGTACCTTCCAAGTTCCAAGATGACGCAAAATGTACTTGTGTTTTTGCCCATTTTTCGTACGGCGTAATATTTTCTCGTTGGAAGTCCCATTTTTTGTGAAAACGACGGGAAAAAACCCTTACTTCAACACATGGGTACACACCCTAATTCAACGAAGTTACAGTTACATTTCTGTATCTTTTGTCACTACTAACCTGTCAGATATCCTCACCCTCACCCCTCTTCCTCTCCCTCTCCCTCTCCCTGTGATGTAGTCTAACCATCACACCATCACACCTCTTTACTTTAGTAATCCAATTCTCTTGATTGATTAGTTTTCTGATAGTGAGGACTTTTACTCCTTGCCAACTCATCCCTTAGCATCCATCATGTTTCACGACAAAAAACTGGGTAAAGTTCGGTTGCTCCCTATGTACCTCCATAGAACCTTATAACCTCTGACAAAAACATATATCTTCCACCAACGAGGTTTTAGATTGTCGATTGATTATTACCTGACATTGTATTCTCAAAGAAATAGCTCTCACAATGAAACATGCGCCATTTTAATTATTCGTCGGTACATTACATTCGTAGGCATGTTTGACAAACCATTGGAACTATGAAAACATTTTTTTTCTGCAAATTGTTAAACTAAAAAAAATTATGTGATCATCATTAAATCTCATTCAGGGTGACTATATGTGAGCTCTTCGAGGTAAGCTCTCTTATGTTGACTTTTTATGTGGGATTTTATATTACAAACAGGATCAGTTAACAGAAAGATAATTCTTTTGAGAAGGGAGGAGAAAATTGAGAGCTTTCCTGATGAAGGAACGAATGTCTTTTTGTTTTTTTGGTTTGAATTAAGAAAGTTTTCTGCTGCCAGTTCTACCTTGTCCTTTGTATCGTCTTCTTTTTTTGTCTCTGGCCGCCAAGTGCAATGGTTGTCAACACTGTTTCTTGTTTCTTTGTTGATTCAGTAAGAATTTTCCTTCTTGTGAAATGAATCTGTATTTTTGGCTGGTACTTTTGTCCTTTCTTTCCGGTGCTCCACATATACAAAATTAACAGTTTTACGTCTATGCTGTCCACCGTTATTAGTGTGGGCTTAAATATTTTCAGCTATCAGCCACACATAATTGACTTTTAATCCTTTTTATAGTATCCTTAGTATCCTTAATGTCCTGAATATGGCAAGTAATATGACCCATAATACGTCTCCTCGTAACATTTTTAGCACTTTTGTTGTCTCATAGTCACATATGGTCTCTGTAACATTGGACCTAAGCACAAACCTTGAGAAATAAAATGTAGTCATAAAATGTGAAAGTGTTTTTTCCACTTTTATTGCTTTTTTTGGATACAAACTGAAAAACCCAATAGTGTAGTAATTGAGGAATATACTTTCTCAGTTTTGGTGGACAACAAGATGAAAGAACATATAGAACCCCACAAAGTATAACCTAGCTGGTAAGAATAAGAAGAAATTTTGTTCAGTACTCTATCGTTTACACTATTTGACAGCCTCATTGTTTAAACATCCGTTTAAACAGCGTTCAAATTGTTTAACCAGAAAGTGACAACAGTGGTCCAATATGGTATTACAGTTGTTTCCAGTTTCCTAACTAGTGTTGGATTTAAACGGCGCCCCCTCAACCTGCAACCGTTTAAACGATCGTTTAAATAATTAAACCTCGCTGCTTAGTTGTTTAAATCTCTCTTATCCTACAAAAATTTATGCAAAATTCAGAATATACGATTTAATATGTGTCTTTGTGACATTGTTGATGCTTTTATTTTCCCTGTAGAGGTTACAATTAGTGTGGATCATTTAAACTCAATAAACCCTGAAAAAATGTTCACACAATTTGTGTATACATGGAATTCAAACAATAGTTTTCAACGTTGACGGTTCTTTCTTTGAAATTTCATGGTTGGTCTTAAATCAATGACATTTGAAATTCAACATTTAGATGGATGTTCTATTTCAGCATTGGTCATTGAATAGTCAACGTTTCGACATTGGACAAGTTAATATAATGAAGTATAACATTCACTTAGTTGAAATTCCTGAAGCATATAACCTTAAGGATCCGTTGCAACATTATAAAAAAAAGAATAGGTTCCTTAACTTTTAGACTTACCGTTTAAATTACATTGTTTAAATTCCTAAAAAGTATAAACGGACGTTTAAACAGCGTTTAAACCTTCAAACGTTATTTCAAATAAACCGGGTGATGACAACACTGCTCTAACTGATTTTTATAAGTTGGGAATCTAAAATTTGCCAACACACACTTTTCTCATATAGAACAAAAACACTATCCGACAGCTGGCACTTTTTACGAAGTTTGACTTTGATACGAAACATATGTCGTACGTTACTATTTATTGACCGCCGTACAATAAGAATCGTGCTGTCGTGGCACTACTGTACCTTTGTGAGAAAATGTAAGATCTATGTGCTGGCAGTTTCGGCTAGAAGGCTAGAGTGACGTGACGGCCTCCGCAACGATATTCCAACCATCCCGATTCCCCCGATTTCCTGAAAGAGAAAGTGAAGTGTATTGCGTCAAACTTGGTGTTTTGACAACGTACAAAAGTAAAATACTTACAAAGTAGAATTACGTTTTTACAGTACGCACTGTACGATAAAGAATTACGGTTGCAACAGTTCGTACACTTTGTTGTAACAAGACATGTTGTAACAGTTCCAAGTCTTTGCAAATAAAACCAACCTGTAGTTATAAAATATGTATTTATTAATTTATTATGTATTTGCAATTTTGCACGGAACATCATGGTCTTATCAGTTCCTTCCATTATTCATTTATATGTAGCCGCTTCTCCTTATTCTTTTTGATTTGTTTACGTGAGATTTTGTCATTTTCTTCTTCTTCTTTTTGATTTGTTTATTTGAGATTTTGTCATTTCTTCTTATTCTTGTTGATTTGTTTACGTGTGAGGTTATCCGTCGTGCCCTATTTTTTTGTTTTTTGTTGTTTTTTTATTGTTTCCGACCTCGCAACCGATTGGGATGCCACTCTTGTCACCATTGTTAGTGTTTGCTAGGTCTAAAGGCTTTCTAGGGCAAATTGGTCTATCTAGAGAATGTATCCACACTATTTAAGAAAATAAACTTATATTAACTATATTCCACCCAAGATCAAGGGTGTACTTCCTAAATTCACCTTAAAACCAATTAATTGGATTTTTTTCATTAATATGAGGATGGCATCATTGGTTTTAGACGGTTGTTTTGTTTGTATATGGCTTCCTTTTCACGTTTAAAACAATAAAATATATACTTAGGACGATTGGTTTTATTGCAAGTTTTTTCAAAATAATGGTCAAATAAAGAAAAAGAAAAAGAAAAAGGAAGTGGAAAAAGGAAAACCAAAATAATGCGATCTTGAAAGCCCTCAGAAAAAGTGAGTTTATGAGTTTTTAGAGAGATTCACTACATTCATACACCTGAATTGGCGTAGATAGAACCTGTTTTTCAGCCATTCTACTTTTGTGTCTAGTAATAATCACTCACTTTTAGTAAGTGAAAAGTACAGTTATGTTAGAAAATACGCTGGTTTTTTGCGAGAAACTTTTCCTGTTTCTTAATCTTATTTTGAATCTTGTTCGATATTTGTTTTTATTTTTGAATTTGGTTTCTTACTTTCTTTTCTAATCTTATTTTTGACAACAGGCAAAGGATCCATCACCTTTTGCAAATTCCAGATGATGGTTACCTCTGGCACAAATATGGACAAAAAAGAATGAAGGGTACAAATACTATGAGGTAAATAAGCTTTCACGAGAAATGAAAGAAGGCACTTTTCCCTTTTTTTAATATAGTTTTTTCTGTCTGTCTATGTTTTTTTAGGGTTTTTAGCGATCCGTAAATTTGTACGATAATGCCGATGATGGTCCAGGAGAGAAGTGAATTTTGGGGATACAAAATTTTCTACAGTTTTTTCGACAATTGTCTTAATATGGAAATAGTGCTCAGTTTTTAAACTGACCTGTCCTTGTCTGTATGGTTACCGACAAAGAATTTACACTTTAACATAGCTAGAGTTTATGACTTATTAGCATTTAAGCGGATTTTGTGTTCTGCCACGTGGCTCATTATGGACCACTTATGGACCACCTAAACCAACAGTGTTATTAACATCAATTTATAGTTTCGGATCAAAGAGTCCCTCACTCGTATTAGAGTCGTCAGCTCTAATAGAGATGAAAAGTGTACTTTACTTAGGACATGACTTCTTGACTTAAGGGATTGTCATTGTTTAGAATGAAGGCTCTTTATTTTTACCCTGCCCCCTTTTTTATTCTTTATTCTTGGTTCTTTATGTGTTGTTTTGTGTTTTTTGCTCTGTATATTTTCCTTTCAGTTTCAGTTTGTCTCAAAGCAGTAACTATTTAAATGAGATTTTCTCTGCCAAGCCTCTTTGGAAACTGGGCTCAGCACGTATAACAGTCTCTCCCTCTTCCTCTCCCTCTCCCTCTCCCCCTCTCTCTCCCTCAGAAACTACTATCGATGTGTTTTACACAAGGGATGGGCCTGTCCCGCGAGAAGAACCATCGATTTTGACATAAATAGTTTGGAGAGAGGGAAAACTGAATCTTTGGAAAAACACAACCACAGAGCATCTCTTCGCTCTGCCTCTCAACTCATTCAGCAGGGAGTGGGAGAGAGGTGGGAGGAACAAATTTCACCGGGCTCTACCAGCTCGCCAAGTGGCGTGTTTTTAGAGGAGTTTGGGATATCGTCGAGTCAGAAATCGAAGAGCATTACATTAATCACTATTAAAGGATTGGGAGTAAAGGTAGAGGCTTCCGCATTATTGCCGGTAGAAGTACCGGAAGAAATTTTTTGGAGGGAAAAACAATTGTTGGGAAATGATATGTTTGGGAAGGGAGAGGCTAGGGAAGCTTCCATGTTACTGCCTATAGACATTGAGAAATTAAATAATTGGAGAGAAGATCGAGCGGCAAGTGGTCTGTTTGAAAAGAGGGAGGGGAGAGAAGAAATAAGGGTGGTCTTGGAGGAGGATAAGGGAAGGATAAATCTTGAGGATGGCGAGAATGATCAGATTGTTCCGTCTGTGAAGATAGCGATAGTGGAGGAGAGAAAATTAGTTTTTGAAACTGAGGATCCTATGATAATTAGAGAATATGGTTGTTTGGAGAATAATGAGGTAATTGACGGGAGAAGGAGAGATCTCGAGGAGGATGAGAAGAGAAGGGCAGGTTTGGAGGATGAGAGGAGGAGACGTTTGGAGGAGAATGAGAGGAGAAGAAGAGATTCAGAGGAGATGAGGAACGGTGAGAATGATCGAACGACTTTGGAAGAGAATGAGAGAACGATACATTTGGAGGAAAACGAAAGGAGAAGGATAGTTTTGGAGGAGAACGAGAGGAGAAGAAGAGATTTGGAGGAGAACGAAAGAAGGATAGCTTTGGAGAATTATGAAAGGAGATGTTTGGACGAGGACGAGAGGAGGAGGAGTGAGGAAAATGATCGAAGGATAGTTTTGGAGGAGAATGCAAGGAGATGGAAAGAATTGGAGGAGAATGATAGTAGAAGAAGATCTTGGGAGGAGAGACAGAATCGTGTCGGTGAAACAGAAGAAAGATGTTTTATCCCAACTTTAGATTTACTTGGTCAGTCCTCGAGAACTCCTTCCTCTCGAAGTTCTATTTTGACACACGGGGAGGGAGAGGGAGAAGGAGCGGGAGAAGGTGAGGGAGAGAGAATGTTTGGATGTTCACATTTTGAATGGTTTAATCCTCCTCCTGTGTTTCAGGAAGAAAGAGTCGAGGAACAAAATAAAGGGGGAGCCAGGAAAGGACTTCAAGAAAGATTAGGTTGGGAAAATGATATTTCGTCTTCTTCCGGAACATTTTTAAGCAAATTTGAAAGGAGGGAAAGTTGGGATGTTCTTGATAGGGAATGGTTGGGTCTCTCTTCTGGGTTAGATATGGGAATAAGAATAAAACAAGAGCGGCCGTGAGTCTGTGAATATAAAAAAGGAGTATATGTTTTGTTAGACCCCTTTGATATAATCAGTGTTGAGTCACAAATTCTGTAATTGAGGTTTGCGAAATATCGATTTCCATTTGTGCACCAACACTTTGAAACTGCAGCTTAAAGTATAATCCAGACAGACAAAGTTTCTTATTCGGTGGAGAAAGGTTTCTTATCGGTGGAGAAAGGTTTCTTATCGGTGGAGAACGTTTTTATTCGGTGGAGAAAGGTTTCTTATCGGTGGAGAACGTTTTCTTATGAAGTTTCTTATTCGGTGGAGAACGTTTTCTTATGAAGTTTCTTATTCAGAAGATCAATGGACATTTCTCTACGATTCATTGGAGGAAAGTAGGAAAGGAAGGATCTTCTTGACACCAGTCCATCGATCGAAGTTCTTGGAAGCTCAAAAATGAGATAATTGTTTAGGATTATGGATCTAAAATGTCAATATGTCTGTAAATAGGTGTGCAATTCTACATTTACTCTCAATAAGATTTTTTTTAGATATTTGCCATTTGTATTATGTACTTTACTTACTTAAATACTGTTATTTTTATTCCATTGAGTTCATATTGTAGTCTTATGTCTGATGTAATCCTTATGTTCAATTATTATCGCATTATAAAGAAAAATGGACCTTCAATGTAATTGCTATTCTGTATAAAATCTCACACAGAATTAAACTCGTATTGTCAATTGAAACTTGGTGTACAATCTTCTAAAGATGAATTTGAAAAGCTTAAGGTTTTTTATCAACTATTATTTTGAAGTTTTGAGAGTAGTATTGACGATCTCCTTCTTGGAGATGATTCGTTTCAGATCGGAATTTGTGATTCTGATTCGTAGGAAGTATAATAAGAATCTCACATACAAAGGGGAGATGGTAAACCACGGGTAGGTTTTAGGTTTGATGTATGTTGAATTAATGCTCGGAGCCTCGCGCGAATTGAAGGAAAACTGTTGTTTTCTATTGTTTTTACCACCTTTTTGCATTCTATTTTTCAGTATGTGATCGTGACCGTTTTGCTTTAGGGAAAGTTTGATGATCCTCTGAGCTTAAAAATATTTTTTCAACCCTAAAACTGGTTCAGCTGTCCGTATAAAAAGATTTGTCGATGTTTATACTTGTTTGGCTACACTCAAACAAGGCGAGAGAGCAATCTCAATGTGAAATCGAAACTAGTAAATGAAAATGTTAACTATGGACTTAACTCTCTTTACACCTTAAAAGGTCTTATCAACATTCTCACGTAATCCTATTATCCATTGAACAGCCAAAATATTTTAACAGAATCGTACACCGTGAATCATTGTTAGTATTAGTAACCCTAATTCAGTGCGAGTCTTCTTTGGCTCTTGAACATAAAATAAAGCTAATAATACAAACTGTTTTCGCTTAACCTAATCTAATAATCGTCCAAAGTAGTCCACGTCTAATAGCATCACGGTGTACTTTCCTGCCTACAGTTGATGGAAAATTTAAAGGTTTTCTAAAAATGTACACGCTTTGCTTAAAAGACCCACTTGATTCGAACAAAATACCTGTTATCCCAAACACTAATCTTGGCGGCTTTGAACCCGACAATTTTTCCTGCAAATTATAAGCATCGAGTTTCGCGGCAATTTATAGGTTTTTGCTACTTTATTCTGGACGACCTTCACTATGCTTTCATGCTCCCATCTTAGGGTTAGAATTCAAAAGCTACACCGTGAATCGTTATTAGTGTTAATTTTTTTTCGTCGCTTAAAACATCTTTTCTCCGTACACATATGTCGGATTGTAGATCTGACGGTTGCGATTGAAAGTTAGGATTATAAGCTTCCGATTGGCGGTCTAAATCTGAAAATCGGACAAGTGTGTACGCAGAAAATATGTTTAGAGTGGCGAAAAAGTAATTAACCCTAATAGCAATTCAAGGTGTAGCGTTTAAACGGGTAAATAACTGTATTGTACTTCACACAATAATGCTAATTAAATGATTGGAATGGTAGAAATATAGATTCGATTAGTAACATCTCATTTTTTCGCTTTTGTTTTATTGATCAATACGCAGATGTGGTGTATTTCACTAAAACATTGTTGTGTCTTTGAAGATAAGAAAAAAATAAATAGTGGCAACTCGTTTAATCAATATAAACAAGTGTTAAGACTTAAGAAGGATGATTCATCGTTCAAATATCTTGGGTTTGGCGTTCAAACCCAACATTACTATCTCCATGTCGAAAAAATGTTCAGAAAATGCCGGTTTTTTTCTTTTTATTTTATGCTCGCGGAAAATGTAAATCTTGAATTATAAAGTACAAAAAATCAATGTGAACATTGATATGTTGCAATATTATAATGCTAAAATTGAAGGCAAAAAATTGTACATTTCGAGGAAGACATTAAGTTGTGAGCAGCTAAAGTTTTAAAAAGAGACTCACCAATAGCAACAGATGTAATTCTGTGACCTCCATTGGTCCACATAATGTCCAGCTTATATGAAGCCTCTAGGATAATATTTGCACTTTTGGCTTTAGCAATGAATAAGTGCCACCCTGGCACGCAAAAACTCTGACTGACTACACCCCTGTGTAGCTTGGACTAACTTGAGTCGGTAGCTTGGACTAACTTGAGTCTGCAGCAAAAAGAATCACTGAAATAGCTCACCTGAGCATTAAGTAATGGTTGGCCAAAGATGGCCTATAAATACAGATGCACTCTAGGAGAGAGGCGACTACCTAAATTTTGTCTAAGTCCTAAGCTCCCTCTCTAAACCCCCTACTACAAGTATACCTGACGAATCATACGACAGTAAGGTACAAAATAGTACAGGTACCGTTGTACTTCTTATACGGCCATGGTACGGCATGATCGTCCCACTGATGCCATTCAGTTCCTGAGCCGTAGTTGCTCTTTCCTCAATATACGCTGTCCACTAATGGTTTGCCACGTGTCACCTACCGACATCAACTCCACAAACCCCCAAACGTCCATTCCGGAATTCCGGCTCCTCCGTGAGTTGTTGATCGCGAACGACATTTTAATTTTGTCCGTTGAAATAGATGTCATTTCGTTAATTTCGTGTGGTCCATTATTTCGTGCGGTCCTGCACATTTTATGTTCACTTTGTCCCGTAAAATGTTAAATGAATTATGCCGCCGTGTTTTGTGTTAAATATAAATCAAACACAAATTTTGAAACGTTTCATCAAGGCCTAACGGATAAGATGGCCGGCTATAACTTGTTGCAGATGTTCGCAAGGTCATAGGATCAAATCTTGATCTTGGCAACTGTGTTTTGCGAAGGGCTATGTCTATTGCTTCCAATGCTTGTCTCCTTCTCTGCCTGGGGCAGCCATCATGCAGCCATGGGTGCCTGCCAGTGCTCAGTGGCAGATGTTCGAAAGGTCATAGGATCAAATCCTATCCTTGGCACCTCTGTTTTGCTAAGGGGCTATGCTATGTCTCCTGCTCCATATGCGTGTCACCTTCTATGCCTGAAGCTGCCTGCCAGTCCTCAATGCTTAACGGATAAGACGGCCGACTATGTCTTATTGCAGATGTTCGAAAGGTCATAGGATGAAATCCTGTCCGTGGCAACTCTGTTTTGCGAAGGGCTATGTCTCCTGCTCCCTATGCCTGTCTCCTTCTCTGCGTGAGGCATCCATGGGTGCCTGCCAGTGCTCAGTGGTAGATGTCCAAAAGGTCATAGGATCAAATCCTATCCTTGGCACCTCTGTTTTGCTAAGGGGCTATGTCTGCTGCTCCATATGCCTGTCTCTTTCTATGCTTGAGGCTGCCTGCCAGTCCTCAATGACTACGACAAGTATGAGGACTGTAATAAGCCTATAGCCCTCAAGAGATAGAATGTAAAATACCCTTTTTCAACAACAGAATCATGATTCCATCTAACTTTTTTTTCAACGCACTAAAAAAAAATTTTTTTAAGGAAGAATCAGGGACCAAATTCTATTCATTGGCCAATAAACAAAAACAACGGTTAATTGAGCTTGCGACAAATTTACACTAATATAAAAAGACAAAAAAAAAACAACTCAAATTTCACCAATTCATTCACTCTTTTCACGACCTTTTCCTATCTCTCTCCTCTCTCTCTTCCTTTTTCCTCTCATACTCGATCCTTTCTTTTGCAAGCTCATCTAATATACACTATTCTAATCTTTTTTGTCATCGAAAAAAGCATTACAATCTAACTGAAATGTCTCTTGATCCTTTTATAACTTCCCTTTCGCTTCTTTGTTCTCTTCTTTTCAGATATCCAAATTCTTTCAGAAGTTTTGCATCTCGGCCTTTTGCTATTTTTCTAAATCTGCACTCTCTCATTCCCTGACTCGTGTTCTGTAGAAAGCGATCTCAGTTGAGACTCTCCATTGGCGCATTGCTTCTTCAACTCCTCCACTTTTCCCCCAAGCGTTTGGAGCTCATTTTCCTCCATTTTCTTAACTAGTTTCTCACATCTCAATTGAGAATGCTGAAAACAAAAAAAAAGAAAAGTACAAAAAGAAAAAATGTTAGGATTTTCAGAGGGCAAAATTTACAAAAAACAAGACCACAAAGTTGCCCTTATCTATCTCTTTTTTGTTTCAATCTTCTTTCTAATATTCTATTTTTTAGCTACTATTCAAACTAAACTTCCAAACATTTCATTTTTTAGGTTTTACCCAAACTTGCTATACGAAGGCTGCATATGAAAGGACGAAAAGACTGGAGGAAGTGACAAAGTAGTAGTTTGGCATGTAGTGGGAAGAAGAGAAGAGGAAGAATAATCTGATCGGCATGAATGAGAGAATTGAGAATTTTTGATTCCAAGTTGACTGGCGGGAAATTAGCGATAGAAGATGTGAAATAGTGTGGGGAGGGGAAGGGTGTTGACGTACATGAAACGTGTTGTTCTGTGACTGCTACACCAACTGAAGATGAAGATGATGCTGGAGTAGACATCACAGAATTTAGATAAGCAAGAAGCTCTCACAGATGCTCAGAAAAAATACACACAGTTTTGGAACACAGCCAAAAATAATATGTCACAGCATAATTTTGATACAACAAGTTCCTAATTCTGAGATGGCTAAGTCCTATTCTTATACCTAAAAGATTTGTTCTTCTAAGAGCTAGCAACCACTTATTGCCCTAACTAATCAAAGGAAGCATACCAGCCATGCATCAATAATATCGACTATCTAAAAAAGGATACCTGAATATGTCAAGGTATGTCATACACAAAGAATCTGAACTGAGACATTAATCAAACAAAACACGCTTCTGTACAAACTAGAGATAAGTAACATCACAGTACACCGTGTACAAAACACGTCTGATAATTACAGACGTGGTCCCGGATGACCACCTTCCGTCGGCAACAAATCTTCACCGTCCATCATTTGAAGTTTCATCCAAGATGAAACTTTTATGTGACACTTCGGTCTTTATGGTAAGTCTGAATAGTACAAACGGATCTTTGTAGAGTGTCAAATTTACCGACGCGTGTCCTGAAGTGTGTCACACCGTGAACTCCCTCACTGTTCACTATAACATTAATTCTGGTACATACTGAACCAGACTTCCACAAAATATTCTAAATACTGAGAAAACACTCCCCTTGCCTATGAAGCTTAGTGAGGACTAAAGCTTTCAAAACAACAGGTGCCACGTGTCATCTTCCTCCACTTTGGCGAAGTGCTCCCAAAAAAATATTTCCGGCATGCCTGCACTCACGCATGCCGTCCGTTCGTAATTCGGCGATCAATGTTGGTCGTTCGATCACATGGCGCGCCGAATAATGTTGACCGTTGAAATTCAACTGTCCTCGTTCCGTGTTCAACATTAAATTTCCACGGTCATCAGCGCGTTTGACCGATGAAATTCCGTCTTACTTTGCGAATCGTTGATGGCGAAACGATATTTGATTTCATTTGGTGCGGTAAAGTATTTCGTGCAGTACTGTACGTTCTCATATTTCATTTCGTTTTGTAGGCCGCTAAATGGAATGTGTCCCCACGTCACTCTTCAAATACTTATCAAATACAATATGGGTATCAATTATTCAAGATTTAATGGATAAGGTGGGCGGCTACTCCGTACGTCTATCATCCGGATGTCATAAGATCAAATATTGTTCCTGGCAGCCTATCTTTTGCAAGAGCTCTATCTTCTGTCAGTCTTCTCATCTGCCTGAGGAAGCCATGGCTGCTTGTCAGTTCTCAATGACTACGACAAGAATGAGATTTGTAGAATGCCCATAGACTGACTAAGAAGATAGATTATAAAATACCTTTCTTCAACACCAATCACAAGACTCTACCGTACATAAAGGTACAAATGCCAAAGTACTTTTAGTAAGGCATTTGTAAGGCATCGCCATAACGGTGACATCAGTCACATCCAGACTTGTTATCGTGCGCTCGGGAGATTCCTCAAACCCGTAGGATGTTGCCACATGTCATCAAGAGTGGCGGTGACCGAAAAAAGCCAAAACGTCCACTTCGCGATATCGGTTCCCACCATTGCCGTCTGATCAAAACCGGTTATTGATTCAAGCCGTTGAAATAAATATGTCGCACATTTGTTTGGTGCGGTATCCTAATTCGTACTAAATCTAACTGTATCTATGTGTTGAGAATTTTTTCTGTTACGTTAAATGAATTTGTCTATTTGTTAACCTTTAAATATTTATCGAACCCTACATATCTCAGGACAGGTCTTAGTCTATAGGAGAATGGTAATGGCTACAGGCAGACTGACAAACGGCAGGTGCCAAGATCACATCTTGCATCGTCAATCTCATTTTTGGTAAATCTACCAAAAAGCTACTCTTTTTCTCTCTAGAGGGCCTAGGCAGCCGTGGCTTTAACTCTTTTTCCAGCCTTTAGTGACTACAACAAATGTGGGGGCTTGGAGAAGGGAGTTTGAGGCAGACTGTCTCTTCTCTTTTCTATCTTAATGCAGACCAGAAAATACTTAAATTTCAACAATATGTGGTGTCGCAAATGAAAGTTGTAGTGGGTAATAAGAGGTGAAACATGTGGAACTTAATTTGGGGGGTTTGACGATAGTAATGGACGAGGAGAGAGGAAAACATCATGAAAAGGAAATAGGTTTTCCTCCATATTAAGGATGACCTATGTTACAATACGGACGTCATTAACAACTCACCGAAAGGTGAGGTAGGTGTCACCAAAGCATAACTACCCAAATATGTTGTTGGGGCAACCCCATACGGGGATTAACTTACACCACCATTAAAAACTGTAGTGTTGTGAATCGGTAAGAAATTTATCATGATAACACTGATATCGAAAGTTATCGGTTATCGAACGGTAAGAGGTCTCGATATATCGGTTAGAGACCAACAAATTCTGTATCGGCGATAACTTTTACAAAATATAGTATGCATAGAATAGTTCTATATAACATACTATATTATATTATTGACTTTATATAGCGTGGCATGCCACGTATAATGAATCTGTTCCGTATCTGTTTAACTGAAATTTATGACGAAAAGCGCAACACATAAACGTCCACAAATTTAAAACAATACTTTATTCTAAAACTATAGTAGCGAAACGGAAAAAATAAATTACATTGTAAAATTTTAAATCAAACTTTTTCGAAAAACAGACGTTTAGACGAACAGAGCAAAAGAACGAACTTGTCGGACCGTCGCATAATACTGCCACCATGGAAGTGATATGAGGGCGTAACTAACCTTGCAAAAGAAAATAGCAGTCAAAACGACATTCTGGACGGGTATGGGAGCGTGGAACCCAAGTAAAACCCCCTTTAAATTAGAAATAATTAAGGAAATATCGCGATTTTTTACCGAAATCGGGGGGAAGGGGGTTGACAGCGCGTTCGGGGAATAACACGTACAGTTGAGTGTAATGGCGGTACATCTATCTGTACGGTCCGTACATCTATCGCCAATAGTTATCGATATCGGTGTTCTCGTCGATAAACAACCGATATTATCGGTTAATTATTAGCGATAACACCGATACGATATATCGTACCAATATACCGATTATTGGCAACCCGAAAAAGGCCCATATTGGTTATCGACAAATCCTTAGCGATACACAACACTAAAAAACTAGGATGCTAACCTGTTGACAAACAAACAATCTCGTCGCAGATAAAAAATATGATGTTCAAGTAGGTGGAGTATAACACTAAATGGTTGGCCGTCGAATTCTTTGAGAGAAGGCAAGAAGGAAGTCGTTGGTGATAACGTATGAGCGAGGTACAAAAAACGTTCGGCAAATTAACGAGTCTTGCTAGTAACTGCAACTTGGTAGTCCAAAAGCTTATGGAGGTCTCCAGGATGCGAGAGGTCCTCCAATAATGTATCAAGCGAATATATGAACACAAACTATCGCGGCTACAATATGGGAATTTGAATCCAAATTAGTGTTGGGTGTATGAATTAGCGTTAATTTTTGTTGGCGTTAGGCCCTTGAACCCAAAATAGTTATAATAACACTAATTATTTCTTAACTCTTATAATTCACGGTGTGCTTTCAGCCCTTTTTTTTGAATTATTGCGTACATTTCATCCGTACATGAAAAGTATACAAATTTTACGAAAAGTTTAAAACCAGAAAAATTTGCGATTTTTCGTAAAAAGGTCAAAACCCGAACGAATGAAACCTCTATGGATAAAACCTAAGTGATAACGGGAAAAAGTAGATTGCAAATTTAGACGCCCAGAATACTTAAGGGCCGGTAGAATTCTCGGTGTACTCGTTCTCTTTTGTACATTGGAAATCTTGGAACCCAGGGATCATTTCTGTTTTAGCGAATGATCGACGTTTCGGACGCCGACATTGCAGCTCCATGCAGAGAGGAGTAGTACCGCACGTGAATTTCGATTCTCCACCATCCAGGTGCCAGTGTATTTTGCAGCAGGGTGTTGTATAATTTTAGGAAACTGCATGCGAAGTCATTTGCAAGTTCCGCATGATTACATGATTTCTATCATTTGATAAGGAACTTATCTACAATCTCCATATGATGGACCAACCTATGGCTTCTTTCAGTTGGCAACAGGAAATATAGAATACAGGACCACACGTCTTAGAAGCGTGTCTGAGCTATTTGCTGGGAAATTATATTTAATATTTCGTGACAACACAAATATCTGATTTGCAGACTGATGATTGCCTCTGTATAAATTTGTTCTCCTCAAACGATAGCGTCATTTCATCGCAATTTATACCTCTCGTAGCAGTATTAAACATCTAAAAATTGCAGGCCTAGAGACTTTGTTTCATAGGACAGAAACAGAACATGCAGGAATCCCTCCCCTGCTCATAGCAGTTCAATACAATTGAATATGCGAAGCAAATTCATCATTGTTTTGTTGCAACCAAGCCTAAATTACAAAAAGTCACAAGCAATCACAAACAGCAATCGGTAACATCATTAAGGCAGAAGAATGCTCACAGCAAAAAGTTGCAAAAGTATGGGACCAATTTTCTCGTTGATTTTTGCAATCAGCTTCATTTCAACAATCTGTATTCACCGAGTCGACTGTTGGACTAATCCAAACGATGGTATGCCTTCTCACAGAATTGCACCTTACTGCCATCATATATTTGCTGACTGTTATTTTTTTGGTGCAAAACCTGAACTACATTCGCTGTCCACTTTTACAAATTCTGAATCCAAGAGTTCTCTGCCCATCGCTTCAAGTGAAAGTAACACTAATTTGGTCGCAACTTTTTCTGGCCGAAAATCTTAAAATAAGTACTGATAACACTATTCAAGGGAGTGCCACCATTACTTCACTTCCCTAAATTTAGTATTATCGATACTAACTTCGCTTTCATTCTGATAATTCCCTTATTCTGATAATGAAGCGCACCCACTATTTCAACACATACAGAGTCATACTTATAAAGCAGTACCTGTGACAAGGTTTTGCCACACGGTTTACTTCGTATCTTATTCCACATTCCATTTATTGTTCTGTGAAAGTGTAATATTTTTCTATTGATTAACATACAGCAACGTAGCTGTAACGGCCTGTTTTATAACGTTTTTTTTCTTTGCATTTTTGTTTTCCTGTGTCGTAGTCAATGTTTTGCAAGTCCTCTATGGAGCTCTTGGGAGTCCTGGACAACTCTCGTCTTGGCGAGGAGATGATCCTTGCCTTCAGACCTGGCTTGGAGTTAAATGTGGAAACGACGGTCGAGTTGAGTTACTGTTAAGTGGTTTTTAATTTTTTCTTTTTTTGGCAGTTTTTTCTAATGGTCAACTCACATTCACAACTTTTTTATTAGATGCTGCTTGGCTCTTATCTAGGATTTCCCAACCACGATCCCAAAAATAGCTCGATAATCTTAAACATCAGTTGGGTACGTTCTACTTCAGTACTGATTTGTCAGTGAAAACTGTTTGGAGGGTTTTCCATCCTTGTCTTTTGGTGACAGGCAGCTCAACAATTTGGGATTATCTGGTAGTCTGCCGTCTGAAATTGGAAACCTCACGGCGTTAACTAATTTGTATGCATCAACTTTACTCCATTTCTTTTTGTTTTGTCAACAGTTCACGTTAAATTCTCTGGTAACTTTGCGAGCTAGATAACTCAAGTATGGGATTAGATCTAAACGCTGTAAAAGCAATTGCAAAAACCATCATTCTTTCTATACATGCATGGCAATTCACATGTTTTTTGACGTTAGGTACATCAATATCTGGACAGGTCATAGGAAACAACTAGGCCATTTTGCCTTTTATTCCTTCCATGTACCTAGATGGTTTACCATCGTATTTTTTCTTATTTAAAAATCTTGGTATGAGCAATAGTTAAAACAATTAGGTTTGACGTTATTGACAAGCACATGTGAACAAATTAGTCAAATAGTTGTCTGGTTCGTCACTTTTAGCAAGAATTATAAGTAAATAATCAGAGCTTTATGGAAGGAAATGTAAATTTACAAAATTGTTTATTAGTCTGCTGATTCATAAATACTGCAAATGCAGGGATTTATCATATAATCCTGGTATCCAGGGATTGATCCCACCGGAGATTGGAAAACTTACTAACTTGACAATCCTGTGAGTATAAAGAAACACAACCCTTTGTTAGTGTATTTAAATACAAAGCGCAAATGTATTCATGTAGTTTCTATCCGATAAGGAGGAGAGAAAGGGAGAAAAAGAGAGAAAGAGAGAAAGAGAGAAAACAGAGAAAAGAGAGAAAGAGAGAAAGAGAGCGAGAATCAGGGATTGAGAGTGAGAGAGAGAGGAATAGGCCTTGATTGCCCCATTCCTTGTGGATTTGTAATGGCAGCAATCTGGTCTACTGCGGTTTGACTGGCCCTATCCCACCCTCCCTTGGGGACATCACTCAGCTCAAGTTTCTTCAGCTCACAGGAAATGGTCTTACTGGAAATATTCCTCCAGAACTGGGCAGGCTGAAGAAAGTATACTGGTTTGACTTGTCAGACAATAAACTTAGTGGGGCCATTCCAGTATCTCCGGGACTCGATGAACTACCATCAGTATATCATTTCCACTTCAACAACAACTCTCTCAGTGGTCCCATCCCCCCTCAGCTGGGAAATTTACCCAAGCTTTGGCATCTGTAAGTATATTTATGTTTCTGGAGGGTATTTTCGCCTCTTTTAAAAAAAACAAGTTACGAACAGTATCTTAAGTTGTTGAAGTTTACTCAATTTCTTCCATGGTATAACTTGCAAGCAGCGAATCATAATCTTTTTGCTCCTGTTTAGAAAAGCAAATTATGAGCAGTACCTTAGTTCATTGAAATTTGCTCATTTTTTTCCAAAAAATATCGTTTGCAAAGCAGCGAATTCAGCTTGAAACATTTACAAGACTTTTTTTTTTCTATTCAGAAAGATCACCCTGACCTTACGATGCTGTCAATGACTCTTTCACAGGGTTGTGGATAACAACTCTTTCTCTGGACCTCTACCACCAGAATTGAGCAAACTTTCTACCTTATCTGTTTTGTAAGTTCCTCATCAAAACTATCTGTTGTTATTTTTACAACGAATCAGTGCTCGGCCATTTCCCTTGATTCCTTTTATTTCTTGAAGGCGAACATGTCTCCCACATCTGTTATTTTTCACTGTTCTTGAAATCTTGTTTATAGGCGATTCAATTTCAACAACTTCAGCGGAGGTCTTCCTCGAGAATATGGAATGATGCCAAACCTTCTAGAGCTGTAAGTCCTTCTCCATATTCCTGATTGGTCAAGAGATTTGTTTATAATTTATGCCTGTTTCAATTGCATCCTTTTCCTAGCATAATGTGAGTTGAGGTTATTCCCCAAATTTCTATCCACTATCTAACTTTTGTTTCTTCAACAAGTCTCCAAAAACATGAAGAAAAACCTTTGATGGGAGGGGAGTTTGGGTCTAACGTAATCCTATTCTGTTTTTAGCATTTGTCGATGTCCACAACCCACAGTCTTCAAGTTTGGGAGGCCTGATTTTTTTTAGTGGCGATTAAATAACAATCATGTACAAAAGGCCAGATAAAAGCATAATATTAAAGCCAGTATGTCATTTGGGGCAACACGCCCAAAAGAAACAACAAAACAGCAAAACAAAACAAAACAACAAAATAAGAAAACAAAACAAAACAACAAAACAACAAAACAAAAAAACCACATTTGGTTTGTTATTATGGTGGCTCAGGTCTGCGAGGAATGCGGGTTTGACGGGAACCATTCCCCGGTTTCTGAACGCATCAAACCTCTTAAAGCTGTAAGTATTTGTTTAAGTCAGAAATTTAGAGAGGCAAGTAAAAGACAGGGGAGGTGATGTCATGGCCTACTATCGATCTTGAAAAGTTAAAATCGAAATGAAACTTGGGATTGTGAGTACAGCAGTGTTGGTTTAATTGAGTGGCACATAAGTTATTTCTCCAGAGATAAGAAAAAACAATCCTCAGTGAAAAGATAGCCTCGTTCAATATCTCCGATGGGATGCGTGAGTACAAAAAAAATTTGGAAAACTAATATGCAAAGCAATTATGGATGCTTTAAGCCTCAAGTATTTTCCATCACAAATGGATTGTTGGCCAAAGGGAAAAGAATATATGCGCTCTTAATATGATGTTTATGCGATTAATAAGCCGCTTTTCAAAACATCTCAAGACTTGTTCCGTGCATACCGTTTAACGTTCTAAATAACGGTGGATGGTGTAATCCTTTTTGCATGGAGATGCTTAAGGTGTTTTTACCTTGTTTCTGGCAACAAAAACTGGAAGTTTAAAAGCCGATTGTTAGACCAATGCTCGTTTGTAATTGTTTTACTATTTGCAGAGATTTAAGTAGTAACAGATTTAGTGGAACAATGCCTCATGGACTAGGAAAGGACGCTTCTCAACTTCAGACGCTGTAAGTAATTTTGACTATACGGCTTCCTATCAGACAATATAAGTTTGAGGTAAATTGATGTTTGAGCAGGCAAATGTAAATTTGTAAGTATATAAACATGCATCATAATATATAGTTAATCTATAAATTTATCATATCGGCAGGCAAGAAACCTCAATGGCAACCAAAAAATTACAGACTGTGGCAACTCTTGTCACAATTTTTAGATGTTTGTTGTTGAATTGTAACCCACCTGAAAGAGCTTTATCTTTTATGGGAGAACAGGAATCTTCGCAACTCGTCATTATCGGGATTCATTGATCCCACGATTGCGAACCTGCGGGCTTTGCAAGCATTGTAAGTGCTTTGTTTTCATTAGATCAGTAAATTTGACGTATTTTGTACACTAAGTTCATTGACTTTCATATGGATAAGTGGCTAATGGAAAACTTTCCAAGTCCTGGTAACTATTGCAGGACACAGCTTGTGGCATATTTTTCTTTTCCGAAAATGATGGCAACTAGTTGTAAATAGAGCACAAAACTCATACATTTCAGGTAAGAGAAGGCCCTCAAGAGACAAGTTGAAGTGGATTTTTTCCATTTCATCATCATTTTTCAAATTTCCTTCATAGTGGTTTCAATTTTAGAGTTTGAAGAAGACATTAAACACCGGATGGAGCTGATGAAACTGCCGAAATATGACTATGGTTTTTCCTTTGGAAGAATACCATTTTTCAAAAAGCATTTGTCCCTTTACCATATTGGCCATGGTACATATCTGACAGGTTTCTAAGTGAAAATAATCTCGAAGGGAACATCCCGAGCAACCTTGGCTCAGATTCTAGCCTAATGATTGTGTAAGCAACTACTTCAGTTTCCCCATTTAACTCCGTTGTGTTCTATAAAAAGAAATGTAAGCCACGTTGTGTTGTAGCCACGTTTGTTGTTGTAGCCGTTATGTAAGCCATTGCTTGTCAATTCAATGTTGGTTATAACAATATGTTTGAATCTTGTGCATTTTCTAACAAGTGTCAATACTGACCAAATATGTTATCCAATGATTGTCCAAGAGGGCGGCGTTCCTAGTTTTCACAACTTAGGGAGGTTTAGCTAAGAAGATTGAAACATGAGGAGTACCTCTTCCATACAAGTATTGGGCAAGTTTGCTCATCATCATATTTTGCATGCAGAAACCATAATCACTTATTTTAAAGGAAGTTGCAATATAGTTCTTTTGTAGCTTTGACTTTTTATAAGTTGTCTTGTATATTGCCAAGTCAATTGAACCCACAGAATTATCCTGTTTATTCTGCCCTGTCAATATTTGCGAATAACATAGATTTGTAAAATGAGCGCCTTAAAAAGTTATTTCCTTTCTTCCCTGTCTACTGGTTGCAGTGATCTTCGTAACAACCGATTGACAGGTTCCGTACCGTCTGCATTAATTGATTCTGGTACTGTGGATCTACGGTAAATCTATAACTCATGTCCCACTTTTCCATGAATTCTAATCATGTTAACAAGGTTAAAAGTATTCGTATTCTATGTTTCAAGGACTTCCTTTGACATTAAGGCTCTATAAAGAGGCTCTCAATAACTTTCTTGTGATGATTGCAGACTCTCTGGCAACCCTCTTTGTAACGTCAATCTCATCGCAAATAGTACTCGATGTCAGAAAGATATTCAACTGCTGGCCAGTTACCGTCCAATTTCACTTCCCTGTGGAAATCTTACTTGTGATCCCAACAGTGCTCCCAATCCTGCTGCTTACCATTCTGAAGGAAAATGCGTATGTGCATATCCGGCAACTGTTGTTGTGCTACTAACAGGCACCACTTTTATGATTTTGACAAACGATAGAGCAAGAAAACTTGGAACCAGTATTGCAGAGCAGCTCAATCTCCGCAATCCATGGCAGGTATATATGTTCACCTAAAGATATGCAAAGGAAGAGATACGATTCTAATGAGCCCGTAATAGAGTAACGTAAATCGTTAAGTTTAAGGCCAGTTTAGAGAAACAATGGAGAGAATAATCAAAAGTGGATAGCATACCTTACAGCTGAGCAATAGATGGTGGTTTCAATACTAGCTGATGGTGTGTAAGAGAAGTCTTGGTTTCTGTTCACCAGTTATGATGCCAAAATCATATGACAAGTACATATTTAACCAGACAATAAAGTAGGTTACACCTAAAGGTGGCAACAATTCCAGGGTTTGAAAAGACGAGCACCTTCGTTGAGTTTGTTAGTTGACTAACCGAAAAAGAAAACGAGAGTGGGTCAAACATATTCTTGACTTTTGACTGTTATGTACCAAATCTGTTTTACTGTAATTTTGCACTGTGTGATGCAGTGCAATAGTGAGCTAAAGAAGTCCGTGAGAATATGCAGACACTAACATACTAATAACTTACTAATACCAAATATTTAATTATCTGGAAACATTCTCCACTAAACATTTCTCTCTGGACTGTTGTTGACACAGTGCGTGTTGAACTCAGCTACAAGAATTGGCGTTAACTTGCAAATTGAGTTGCAATTTTTCCCTGAAAAAAGTACGGAAAAAGCGTTACAACCAACAGTAGTGGATAAAGTGACAAGAAAACTTGCGACGCCACAAGTTGACCTCGGGCCTGACATGCAGACGTATGTGGTTTTAAGTTACAAAGCGCCCGCGATTGGAGGCAAGTGAATAAACGACTATGGTTCCTTTTTGGATGATGTTTGGTTGACGCGTTCTTCGAGTGGAGAGGCAATAATGGTGCAATTTAATAGTAACAATAATTATAATGATAATGATGTCTCCTAAAAGCTAAACCTGCTGGACGTCCAAAAGTGAGTCCACACACTTGCCTCAGTATGTGAAAAAATTAACGTTCCATACGACAATTCTCATTTTTTATCTTCCTGTATATCAGGGTGGTTTACCCATTGCAAAAGTTGCAATCCAGTCTCCTTAAAAGTAATCATGTGCAATTCATTCGGGTTGCTTCTCACACAGGCATTCAGTTAATGTGCACCATAGACACAATCTTTTAGGGCTCCAACACAACTTTTTTACTCATGTTACCATAAGGTCGGTCTTGTGTGTTTTTTGTTTCTTCATTTGCATTACTTTACACAAACACAAACATATCTTCCATGTGATCCCATGCATTTCATTTGCTGGTCTGCTGCCGGAAAGAAAAAAATTTGTAAAGAATTACACCTCAGTAGACTACACCGTCTATCGTTATTATAGTCAAGATTCCAAGTAGTGTTTTTCTGACCCGAAATCATAAATTAGTGTTAATAACACTAAGTAAGTGGCCCGCAATAACCCACATTGTAAAACATTCTTTAGTGTAGCTACCTCTAATAGTGTTAATGCTAATTGTCACTGACTCTAATGACGATTATGGACCTCTGTACCTTAAGTAGGTATCTCCTTTACAAAAGCATATCGATTCTAGTAGACCTTTCTCCATCAGAAAACCGAATGACCATCGATTTGCCAACTGCAAAGAAGGCGATGTAGAATTGACAATTAGACTTTCTTTGGTTCCGGAGATTGAAAATCTTTTCTTGAAGGCATGGTTTGTTTTTGTCGCCTCCATCTGATTTTTTCTTACTATGTTTCGTGAACTATCGGTGTTGAACATTAAAGGGGATCGTAGTTATGTGTTCTCAAATTATTGGCTCTATAGTAGCAAAGGTCATGCAAAACTAAAATAATTGTTATCTCAAATCTGGCTATTCTATTTCTGGTGTAGAACCAAAAACCATATCAAATGAAAACCTTTTTTTTTTCTGGTCTAGAACCAAAAACCATGTCAAATGCTGGTGCAGAACTAAAAACCATATTAAGTACGAACCTTCTTTTCTATTCCTGGTGCAGAACCAAAAACCAAATCAAATGAAAACCTTAGTGGAGGTGCTGTTATTGGCATTGTAGTCGGTTGCCTTGTGGCAACAGCTATACTTGGCCTCCTTGTTTTCTTTGCTTTTAAAAGGCGTATGCAGCAACGCCATGATGGAGAAGAGAGCAAACCTTTTCGTAAGTTTCATGGACCGTTCCAAACTTATTGTTCAAAATTGGCTTTGGCTTTAAAATTGGCTTTACAGTTTTTGGTGAATGATTCTATATGAATTTCAATTTATTACTATTACTCTGCATATGATTGATTCTACAAAATGTTTCCTTAATGGTACTTTCACGTCTGATCAGTAGTTGTAAGGTACTTATTAGATTATCTGCTTTGTTTTGGCAAGAGTTTACAGCAGCTTCATCCGAGTGATTTCTTGGTGCTTCATCCATAATTTTTTTATGAAAAGAGGAGATAGTAAGGTTGTAGTCAATTGTCTATCTTTTGAACTGAGAGGATGATCTAATGGGGTGAAGTTTGTTAATTTCTACAAGAGCACATTCAATCTGATGTTTGTATGTTATGTTTTCTTGTGTCAGACACATGGCAATGGTACTTTTTCTTTTGTTTTCAATGGAAATTGGTGCTTTTTCCTTATATGAGCCTGTGTAAACTATCCATGAGTGGACTATCCAAACTATACCTAACATAAAGTTCCATCAGAAGTCATGAACCATATCCTTTTCGGTAATTAATACTTTTCAGTTCGATGAATGTATCCGTCCCATTGTCCAGGTTATGGGAATAATGGAAACAACCGTTTTTCATGGAGCTCTCAGACGGACAAACGAGACTCCATTGATTCTTCCGTTCACGTCGAGCTTAAAGGTGTTCGATGGATGTCTTTTGAGGAGTTAAGTGATGCCACCAACAATTTTTCTGATAACTGCTCAATTGGCATTGGGAGCTATGGGAAGGTACACCGCCCATCACTATTGGAGTCGGTGAATTATGAAATATTAGCGTAAACACTTTAGGAGAATTAACTGCAAAAACTTATGTTTTGTCTTATCGTGGTCCATTTATTTAAGTAGTGTTATTGACACTGATTTATGATTTCTGGTCAAAAAAACACTTACGAGTTAAGAGTGATTAACTCTAATAATGATGGGCAGTGTACTGGACTAGGTTTTGCAGAATTTTGTGGTTTTTTTTTTTTTTTTTATTGAATCCTTTTTAGCATTTTTTTGAAGAAAAACAAGAAGGCCGTTTTGATTTTCTCCTTTCTACCATCAGTTAATAGTGCAGTCTATGTACACTTGCTTGCTAAACTTTTTATTTATGTAGAGAATTGAGCAACTTCAACATTAATGAAAATTTGCTGCAAGCAAGAGAATGTGAATCTTCTTGGTGATGCGGCGTACCTATGTTGTGACTCAGTTCCGTTTTGAAGTACAATGGAAGTGGTTTTCCTGTCTGATTATTTGACCTTTTGCAGGTATATAAGGGTGTTTTAAGAGACAATCAAGTTGTAGCAATTAAGCGGAGGAGTAAGGATTCCCTCCAAACTGCATCCGATTTTCACAATGAGATTGCAATCCTGTCACGTGTACACCACATGAATTTGTTAAATCTCTTGGGCTACTGTGACGAGAAAGGCGAGCAAATGCTGGTGTACAAGTTTATGGCCCAAGGGAGTGTTCATGACCAACTCTCTGGTCTGTAACTCAAGAATTTTGTTTTTTGTTATTCGGTTTGTAAAGACGCTTTAGTGCTACTTTTGATGCTTCATTGAGCACTTCATTCATACTATTGGTGGTACAATGGAAAAAAAATTAGTAAGAAGTTACTGGAAAAAGTTGTCGCTGAAAGATAAACACTGGATGTTCTGAACATAATTGTGTAATTTGTATGATAAACATGACAAATTCGTGTTTTTATAGGGGCATTCGCAAGTAAATTCACGATTTAAAAAAATTCTTGGATGGTCAAAATTTATGAAACCTTCAATTAGAATCAAACCCGGGAATCTTTTGATAATCCCCACATGATTCTTGCAATCCATGAACTTGATCTTTGTGAAACGGATGCTTTTATAATTTGACAAATGAATTTCCCCCCCTGCGTAATTATAATACTAGATAGAAATTTGAAAAATCTTTGTTGCTGTTTACGACAATCGGCTACCTGATATGATGTGTAAACTGGAAGTCCGATGGTAAAAAATTTAAATTTAAAGATTTAAATGTAATTGTTTCTTTCTCTATGGATTTTACAGAGAATCATGGGGAGCCCCTTTCTTGGGTTTCTCGACTGCAAATTGCACTTGGAGCGGCTCGAGGACTTTCTTACTTGCATGAAGCAGCTAATCCACCAATCATCCATGGAGACATTAAGGCAAGTTTATTTTACCATGGTAAAAATAGGACCATTTTTCTAAGGCAAGTTCAACTTACCATGGTAAAAATAAGACCATTTTTTCAAACCAAGTTTATTTTCGCATGTTAAAAATAACACCAATTTTCCGAGTCAAGTTTAAATTTAGCATGCTAAAAAAGAATTACGACCAATTGCTGTAAATAATATCAAGTTTCTTGCAAGTTTATTTGCAAATCCACACTTGATCACATGTAATGCTTTCATTAAGGCATGTTTTTAGCACATTCGATTGAATCTGTTGCTTTCCGTAGTTTGAAACTAAGATGTTATATACTTAACAATGAACACATTGTGTAAGAATTGGAGTTGTTTTCCTGGTATGCAAGACAGGAGAAAGTATATGAGAACACTCTCCCACAGAAAAGGCCACAAATAACACAAATAGGCCATTACCATCAGATGCTAAAAAGTTAGAGGGATGAGTCGGGTTGTAGATCGAGTAAATCTTATTGTCACCATAAAATGGAATGCTTGTTTTGGATGGTCAGTCTTCCAACATTTTGGTCGATGAGAAAATGGTGGCCAAAGTGGCGGATTACGGGTTGAAAAAATTAACACCTGACGATACGATCACCACAGTAAAAGGGAGTCCGGTACGTCTGCGTGACTTCTTCTCATGTGATTGTGGATAGCAGGAGCTAAAGTGTCTGATGAAACAAGATCAGTTCAAGCTCGTAACTCTAGTTGAGAGATGTTCGTTTTTTTTCATGTTTTTCGTTTTTTTTGTTTTCTATGCTTTTCTTTTTCGTGTAAGTGTATATCCAGGTCAGTCCAGGGAAGGTCCGTTTGATAAGCAGCTTAGTATTAGACGATGAATGGTTGCTGCTTGTTGTGATCGTTTTTTGAAAATTTATCGATCGTCTTAAGAGCCTTCGTACAGTGATGGAACGAGGTCAGGCTATTTATGCCGAGGGAGCATTGGTTAAAATGAATTAGTGAAGCACGGTTCATGTTTTTTTTTTTTTTTTGAACGTTCAATTAATATTCACTCGTATGTTCCTCAATCTGGTGAGGAAACCGCAGGACTATCTCGACCCGGAATACAGCGTAACTCACAAGCTGACCGAAAAAAGCGATGTATACAGTTTTGGAATGGTGCTTCTGGAGCTTCTGACAGGATATCCGCCCCATAAAGATATCATCTCAGAGGTAAGGTTTGGGATCCCTAAAAGTTTTTTTTTCCCAGTATTGACAAGATGATTTCATATGACTGACTGCGTTTGCTTTTCCTTTCTCGACCGTTGATGGTTTGTAAGTGCCATAATTACATTTTGTTTCACGAGATTGTGACCCGGTTTCACCAGACAATCTGGTACTGACTAATGCATTCACTAGTCGAGCCACTATCGTATTCTTTTTGTTATCTCTGAAACATTTTTACGATTTACATTTTCGCAATACAAAGATCACAACTGAATGTTCTGTTGTACTGCGTAAAAAGTAAGTGATTTCACCCTTTTCATGTTATTGAAGAATTAACTACTGGTTTTGGTTTTTTCCAAGCACAGGTGAAGGAAAAGATACAATCCAGGCGAGGTTTGTGTCATATGATATGTCCGACTATGGGGCCGTACTCCCTGGATGCCATAACTGAAGTTGTGTATATTGCAATACGGTGCGTGAATGACGAGAGTGCAAAGCGACCGGATATGAGTGAAGTTGTGGAAGAACTCGAAGCTGCTTTAAAGAACGTTTGACGAGCCACCAATTGGTGTAAAGAATTAAAAGTCGATAGATATTAGTACATATCGAATAAGCCTCTGCTGCATTCTATAACCACTCGTACTAGGTTATAAAAAAAATTTCCGACTTGAGAGCTGTGGAGTGCAACAACTGCTGTAAGGGATTAAAGTCGATAGAATTAGTACATAGTGAATAGACCTCTTCTGCATTCTATAACCACTCGTAATAGGCTATAAAACTAAATACGTACTTGAGAGATATGGAGTGCAACATTTTTGACATTTTTTTGCGCTTTGGGCTCTTTCAATTGTATGATTTGTGATTTTCGGTGAAACTGTGGGGAGAATGTAAAGCTTGCTTAAAAAAATGAGTTGATTAAGCATAGTAGGGATCTAGCATCATATTGTATTAGACATTGCACGCACTTTTTGAATAGATTACCAGCTAGAGGTTTGTGGTGGAGAAATAAAGCAATCTCAATTTTGGTATGAAATGGAAGCTATCTGTGGTGTGTTTGGGTGTTATTTTCTTTTTGTGAATGCAAGTTTCTGAAAGCCAGATATATATGTTCTATAACCTGAGGCGTCCACAACCACAAGATGACAAACAAATACGCAAGCATATTAGGATGAATTAAATCTTTGAGGAAATAGTGTTTGAGACAGCGAGCGTCGCAAATATAAACACAAAGGTACAAACAGTAACAGGGAAACATGCAAGTCAGTACTGTGTCAACTAACACAGTATACTCTTTTATGTGATGAAATCCTTTCAGTGAATTATGAACAAGAGAGCGACACAGTCAAAAGTCCTCGTAAATGTAAAAAAAACTCCAAGATCCACTGAAAGAGTCACGTTTTCATTTACATTTTGGGGTCATGCATTTCGCATTGGATGTAAAGCTGCCTAAGGAGTATGTGATTCTCATGCGCACAAAATTCATGCTTGTACTTGTTTTTGGTGAGAGCTATATCTTTGTGTGGAAAATGAACAAATGTGGAGAGCCTCAACGACCGTATTTCTTTCACGAGGACTACTTTCTAGCATCATGAGATATTCATCACGAGTCCTTCAATATTTACCACCGCATTTTTGACAACACGTAAGAAGTGTAAACAAGGATGAGGAAGTAAACTTCAATAATGCACATCAATCGCAGGAAAAACTACATACATGAAGTCAATACGACGACCCCAAATTAACATAAAAGCAAATTAAAAAACTTGTGTTGAACCTTCTTGTAGACTGCGAGATCTATCGGGAGATCCTTTTCCACTGCCAGAATGTCTTGTACAAATTTACGAGTAATGTATTACACATAATTGTAGTGAGTTATGGATGTGAAGTCCATCAGAGCAATTGATTCAAGATTTATGGCTCACGGCCCGACTACGACGTATATGGAGGTTCTTCACAGAAGCCCACGAGATTGGACTGACGAGATTGAATTTTTTGTCTTTTTCAACCAAATTCCTGATGAACAAAACTTCCGGCTTAAAACATAACTCACGATATGTTTGCGGTTCCTGTTCATGATCTGTACCAAATCTGCAAAAGGACCAAAATTGAACCAAACCCATCAGACCACAACCGATGGTACTTTAACGAGGACAGCAAAAACCGTTTTTTGCAAAAGTCTGACGTAACTTTGGAAAAACAGATCTTCTCTTCAAGAATCGAAAAGTTTTAAGTACCTGAAAGGAGATTGGAAAAAGAAGGTTGAGGTGAATCGCCCTCAAGAGCCTTCTTCTACAACTTGCAAACACTCACGATCCACATATCATATGGCGTGAAGAAATCTTATTTTCCAGAGTAACCTTATGTTTTTTGTGTCTAAGATTTTATTTTTTCCTGCTCTTCTTCTCGTTTGTCTTGTTCTTGCATCTCCTTCAAGAGACGGGCTCGTTCCGCGACCTGTCAATCACACCCCCCCCCCAAAAAAAAAAAAAAAAAAACAAATGGCTTGAGTGAGAGTTCTGCAAGTTACAAATATTAAATTACTCAAGGGTTTCCATGTAACAAAACGAAACTGTCGACTCAAGTAATGTCAGTGATTTACTGCTGTAAACCACTTCAGAATTTTGGTGCCGGCGTTAATCTTTTTACTGTTTGTTTGGAGTATTATACTGGGGACTCCGCGAGTAAAACCGGCATTCTACGGCTTTTATAGTCAGCCCTACTAGTCCCGAGCACCCAAAAAAAATCCGTACTACTGAAGTTACTCGCAGTAACTCTAGTAATATAGGCTCGTATAGTTACACTATAAGCAGTTTGAAAAACTAATTTCGTTTGACTAACGTCTCCTAAGGGATTGAGGAAATATAGGAGCCCAACAGAAGAGGGAAAAATATCAATAAAAGGTAAAATGTGAAAGGAACGAAGAAGCTGACACTGCTATTTCTGTTCTGTTATTAATTCCTCCCATAGCAACGGTGTATTTCTCCTAGGATGAAATTGAAGCCGAAATAATTCAATAATTCCCTTCTCTTTCTAATCCTCACCTGTCTCATTCGCATGATGGTCAAACTTTCATAATCTTGATATGCAGATCCAACCATGGGGCCTCCATTCCATCGTATTCCCGACTTGACTCCATCTTCAGATCCTTTTCCCCTACCTCCCATCCCATTACCAGTATCGTACCCTCCTCTCCCTTCTGCAGAAGCTTCTGGTTTATTTGCCTGTCTTCCTTCTCCATGCGGAGCTCCAGGATGTCCATCGGCTTGAGGTTGAGTTGTAGTTTGTTTTTGAAACCCAAAAGTTCCTTCGGTCGAATCTCCAGCAACTGGATGAGCTGGCAACACTAATAGTGGGTTGGAAAGGTCACCGCAGACACTTCCAGTAGCATCCGTCTGTGAGACAGTAGAAGGAAAAAGAGACAGTGGAAGCAAAAAACTACGTGAGATATGTGAGATACACCTGAGAGACAGTGGATGTAAAAACATATGTGAATAAGCAACTGCATAAGTCTGAGTTTCTTTCTTGAATAACATTGGAAGGGATTGAAAGAAATCAATAATAACAACCCTGTAATTACAGCCAGGCTATTAAAAAAAACGATAAAACATGCTTATTTAACTATATAGCTCATTGCAATATAACTTACAACTTCATTTACCACCACTACACAAGACAACTAGTCACGTCATACTTCACTATATTTATCCTTGAGCTCCTATGAAATGTGCTCAGTAAGCTTAATATCTGCGATTTAATACAATATTCACATAAACGACTGTGTCATCCTTCAAAAGTATTTAAAAATGACATTAGCACTGTAAAGACTTATGTTTCTTAAGAGATACACCTCCTGTAAACACTTAAACACAACCCACCCAACTAAGGGGGTCGGGTTTGCTGTCCTCCAACTTACAGTTCAACAAACTGAGGTGTGTTCATATATTCGCATTTCCAACAGTGAGAAAAAAAAAGAAAAAAAAAAGAAAAGCATTGAAGGAGTACAATGAAAAATTGAGGGAGTGCATACCGCTGCATCCATGGAGCTCATGACCACCAAAGCAACGCCTTTTTTCTTTTTCCCTGCCCGAACTAAGACATCCTGAACTGGGCCAAACTCCTCAAAGATTTCTCTAAGTCGAGAAGAATCATACGGATCTCGTTCACCTTCAGTCCTCGTCCAACTGACCTTCAAAGTCCTCCTCATTTCTTCAGAAATTTCCACGCCTCCATCCCCTTGACCTTCATTCTCAGCAGTCGTATTTGCAGTAGCTGTCCCACTACCTGTCTGCTGTCTTCTCTTTGATTCTGCCGCTTGTCTTCGAATGCGTTCCAGTTCTCGTTTTAACTTTTCTTTAGCTAAATCCTCTGCTCCTTTTTCTTGCTCAGCAGCTTTTTCGCGAGCATAAAGATCTGCCATCATTTTCTGGCGTTTGGCACTATGCTGCGAAAATTTCTCCGCTTTCGCTTTTCGCACTCGTAAGAGGTCGTCATAAGCCTTTCGACCCTTCTTGTCACTCAGCACATCATAGGCTTTTTGAATTTTGTCAAACTCCTCAGCTGCAAACACGAATATAAAAGTCACACAAAAAAACAAAAGTGCAACGAAGAAATATGGCAATAATTTTGGCATACATTGATTCTCGCTTTTTAGGTCACCATCTATGCTGCATTGGAAGCTTAAAAGAAAGCAGAAAAACAGGTAATGTTTCATTCCAACAGGTGATCTGGCAAAAAGTATATTTTGAAAAAAGTGGTACAAAGTGAAATAGAAGAAAGAAAAGGACCCTGCAAAAGTCAAAACACGAATGACCTGCAGTCCACGCTTTAGAACAAATTCTTCAACTTGTACCGCATAATTTGACATCACACATTCACATTAAATATTATTAAAAAACAAACAGATTTAGTATAGTTGGCATGATATATCTACAACACTTGTCCTCTCAAATCAACAGACTTGCCCCCAAAAAAAAAGAAGCAAGCAGTAAAGAGAAAGTCGTCTTATGCTTTAGAATCATCAGCAGCATTTAACGACTATATTGAAACAACAAAGGCCATCATAACAAACATAATAGAATTGAAGGTTAAAGACATTAAAATCTTTGTCATTGTTTAGATACAAACAGTTAAATAACATTGCGATAATATGCCAGTCTACTAAGTATAACATCCAGACAGCAACTTGGAAATACATAATTTGTATTAGAAAAGGCTCATAGGTTTTAAAAATATTCAAACAGACTGAGAGGACAATAAAATTAGATAGGTTGTCGACAAATACGAAGAGAACTATATACATTTAGCAATTTATTGAAAAAATACTTTTTTTTTTGTTTCTTAGCACGTATGAAATAAAAATGCCAGCAAAGGCGGAATGCTTTGTCATCTTCTGAGCAAATAGTGTGACATAACCTGTATTAAAACCGATGGAGGATTGGAAACTAGATATTCTAAACCGGTTTGTGCCCCATTTTAATGTGAAAGAATAGCTAAAATACTTTTCGCGCACAGCAGAACCGAGACTAGGCGAAAGCTTTGTCGAAAACAACAAAGCAAAATCTTACGTATATCCTATAGATGCGCAAACGAGAAAACCAAACTTATGTAATTCAAAGAGACATGAAACGTTTGAAGCCCCTCAGAAAAACAAAGAAAAATGACTTCACCTAGCAATACAATCAACAAGTCATATTTCCACCAAAATTCAGCGAAAAAGGAGATAGAAATATGGCAAAGAAGAAACAAAAAAGTGCAAAAAAAAGTTCAAAAATGAAGAAAGCAATAAAATAAGATGAAGAAAGACATTTCACCTGCTTTTTTGTCTCCTGGTCTCTTATCAGGATGACATTCAAGGGCTCTTTTGCGATAAGCTTTTCGAATCTCAAGATCGCTGCTTTCCAATCCATTTTCCACTTTTAGAATGGCATACAAATCCTCATCCACCATACTAGCCATTCTCGGATTCAAATTCTGATACCGCCGATTTGTTATTTTTTCTGCTTCCTTTTCTCAATAGCCGATGTGACTATCTTAATGCCCTTGTCAGCTCCCGCTTCTCCTTACAACCTTCTCCTTTAGGTGCTTTAAACATATTTTAAAGTTTGAAAATATTCTATACGATACTATATTTAATAATAAAATTATTTATTTTATTGATTTCTGTACAGTACACCGTGAATCGTTATTAGTGTATAGAAATTATTAGCGAATATAATGAATTAGTGTCATTTACGCTAATTTGTGTATCAATACCATTTTCAAAAAAATGTTTTATTGTAATTTCTCCATAACGCTGATTTGGGTATACAGGATCCGCCGTCGTAGCATATACGGTAAAATAGGTAGAAGTACAAAATTTGACAATCCGTACGACGTGGCGTCCTTCCATAATATTTTCGTACGAAATGGTACTTTTTGAATTACAAAGGCATAAAAAGACACTTAACATTATTTCACACACATGTGAATGTGCACTGGAAGAAAGAGACGCAAACTCGTCGACAAAAATCACGTTCTCATATGTTCGTCCGTCGACCGTGTGAACAGCGCGACGGCGTACGAATTGTCAAATTTTGTACGGATACACATATTACTGTAGACATCGAAAGGGCGGGTATTTATTATTTAGGACAACCCAAATTACAGTTACGGATTAATTAGTATATATATTTTTTTTCAAAAAAAATAAATTCCCTATTAGTGTTAATAACACTAATTGTTTTTTTTTTTTTTACTCTAATACCGATTGACGATGTACACCGCCAATCGCTATTAGCGTTGTGTACATTAATTCTGTCCCGCTTTTTTTTTGTTATATTCTCAAATAGCGTAGTTTATTCTATTTTTTTCTTTATTCTATTTAGGGTTATGTTCAGTACGTTGTCTCTTAAATAGAGTGGTGTACGGTCGGTGTCAGACCGTACATAAATGTACCTTTTGAAGTTAAAAATTACAATAAATTAGTTTTAGTAACCGCGGACGCATGAGAATGTGCGTTCTAAAAAGGAAAAAAAACCAGGTCGTAAAAAATCCCGCTCGCACATATTCGTCCGACAGCCGCGTTTCGACCGTGTGAATGTACCATTTGTGTACGATTTGTCAGACTTTGTACATAGGCTTATATTAGTGTAAGCATGTCTGCGACCGACATTTTTTTTTTCAAATATCCAAATTAGTACCATAATCAAACAATTAGAATGTATGATTTTTTCCAAAATTTTCAAATTCTTAAATAGCGTACACCACGGTAATTATTTTTGGGAATTGCTAATCGCAGAGACGATTTTTGCTGCGCGCAGATAGTTGTCAGAAATTGTACATTTGAAGTACAATTTCGTACAGGATACGTACCTTTGATTTCAGATCTGACGGTCAATCCGTCGAACAACTTTGACTGGAACTTTGACTGGCGGATTATTGTACCGGCGGTTAAAGAAGTGTCGCGCTTGCAAAAGTCGACCGTCATAAAAAAAATAAAAATTCACACGGCCGGCGCAGTTTTACTGTAACCAAACTGCGGCAGCCACATATAAATAAAATGGCTGCGCGCAGGTAGTTTATCACTTCACGTTAGGCTGCGGCCCCATGTAGTTGTAACTTAGCGTACTTACTTTGTATTTTAGCGCGGATCCGGCGGACCCGGATTTCAAGTGTCTCTATGTGTTCATTCGAAATTATTACTTAAGTTTGTGACAATTGTATACGTCGACAACGCCCGTGACGGCTGTCACCGTGTACAATTTGTGATGACGCACCATATTTTCTTGAAACTTTTTGAAGCGTCGCAAGACACATCGTAATTTTTGAAACGATTTGCGGATTTGGTATGTCGCATGTCTTTGCGAGACATCGTTGACGTACAGCCTTGCACCCGTGGCTGTGCAAAATGCCTTGACGTAAACCTCTCCCGTCCGGCCGCCATTACTTCGCAGATTTTTCACGTTCGCAGACTTTTCAACTTTGCGTGAAATGACACTGCAGCGTCGAGACCCCTGCAAAAAAAAAACCGTACAACATGCAAGCCGACAAAAACAAACAAACCCTGTACTTTTTTTCGTCGTCAAAACTTCTAAAATCTTTTCACACGTGGGAATATATTTTCAGATTGGTGTAGACGGATTTGCTTAGCTTAAAACACAGTGCCGATGTGTTTTATGATAAGCTTGAAAATGACGTGACAGTGGGTCGAAAAACCGCAAGACGACAAAATTTCGTACATCCTAAGTTCAAGAATGACGCAAATTGTACTTTACAAATTTGCGATTTCTTCGTACGGTCGCAACTTAGGCAGTACGGCGCTAAGTTATAAAGGAAAACGACAGAAAAAAACCCGAACTTAGCCACATGGGGCCGCAGCCTTAGCCGCAAAAATGAAATCAACTCGTTGTCACGTCCACCGTGGACGTGACGACGTGTCATTTTAGTTTCATCGATATTTATACGCGTGTAGTCGGGTACGCATTTATATTTTGTACGATGTTTATTTGGTTTCGTGCGAGTTTACACATGTTGTACGTCGTCCTTTAATATGTGTCCAAGTTCAATGTAACGGTTCGCGAGTTGATTTCATTTTTGCAGTAAACTATCTGCGCGCAGCCATTTTATTTATATGTGGCTGCCGCAGTTTGGTTACAGTAAACCTGCGCCGGCCGTGTGAAATTTTATTTTTTTGATGACTGTCGACGTTTGCAAGCGCGACACTTTTTTAACCGCCGGTACAATATTCCGCCAGTCAAAGCCTGCGCGCAGCAAAAATCGTCTCTACGATTAGCAATTCCCTTATTTTTATACGCCAAAAAAAACAATTAGAGTAATGAACGCTAATTTATGTGATAGATCTTTTTCAACTATGAAGTTTACTCTAATTTATTTAAGCATTCTATATTAGGTTATGTCGGCATAATTTTTTGCGTGATAATTATGAACACTAAATTACGTAGATGTACAAAATGTGTCAGTCCGTATGGTATTGACGTCATTATGACGCTGGTACTACACCGCGAATCGTTATTAGCGTTGAGAAATTATTAGTGTTAAAAAATATTTAGCGTTATTAACACTAATTACGATTATCATTTTTTTTGAAAAAAATGTTTAATACTAATTGATCATTAATTCTATTTTCGGTACGAAAGATCTGCCATCAGGATCTTCACAGTAAAATCGATTAAAGTACAAATCTGACAAATTGTACACCGTCGCGTCTTTTACTCTAATTTATTCATTATTCTAATTTGGGTTCCTCCGCTAATAATTATTTAGCCGCACAATTGTTTACACTAAAAAGGATACAAGTACAAAACTGTCAAATCGTACCTCGTACCGTCCTTTTGCTCTAATTTATTCATATCTCTAATTTGTCTTATTTCTCGCGCGACGAATATAATTACACTAAAAGAGGTACGAGGACACAATATGACAAAACGTACATCGTCAAGTGATAATGACGTTGACGTGCGTCGGATTGCAAAACGCAGTTACCCGTTAACGCGCCAAAAAATTACAACCGACATATGTTACGTTAATTCAGTTTTATATGCTGTAATTTATGAAACTTGAATGACTGGACAACGCCGTTTACGCTTTCGTTTCATAGAATTTACAGTAAATTGGGTCATTAATTCTAATATGGTTGCCGCTCATCTAAATATTTTGCGTCATTTAACAGTAATATGGTCCCTTAACTCTAATAAGGCCGTCAGTTGTCTGTTTTTTTAGAGTTAATGTACTCTAATATAGACACTTAACTCTAATATGGTTGTCTTTCGTGAGACAAAATGAAAAAAATACCAATTATTAGAGTTAACATTAATTCTAATTGTGGGTAAAACGTCCACAAAACTTAAAGAATCACCGTAACAAAGCAATGATTGGCTGTTTCCGAATACACGTGGCTTCTTTGAAGTCCACTTATTTTGAAAAGCTGCCAACGAGCGTGGATAACGTTGGAAAGACCGTTTGCCAGGTTCATTACGGCCACAATATTACCCACCAATAATTTTCCGTACAACCATGAAGCTGGAGCTGCTTTCATGGCGCTATCATCAAATTCGTCGTCAATGTAAGTTTTGAACTTTCCTCCTAAATTCAACCAAAATTTTTGCAATTCCCGCTTTACTGCCGCTGTTTCAAATTTTACGAAAATGAAATCCGAATATTCATAATTTTCAAAACGTTCAGAATTTCAAATTTTGAATGAAAACGTTTGCAATGTCATTTCCCTTGTTTTTTACCGATCACTTCCATTTTCACTTTCACCACCTGTATTATATATATTTCGCCGTGAACCCATCAAAGTCACTGTCAACCCGTTCCGTTAACCTAAATTGTTCAGGGTGCCACTTCTATTTTTCTCCATTCCACGTTCTTCCTATTTCCTAACAGATTTTAATAATTTCAAAGTATGTGGACACACAAGACAACATGGGGTGGCAATCCCCAAAGCTCTCCGTCTCAAAATGAGGACGAAAATGAGAGGAACAATGTGGAGACCGCATTATTCAATGAGGGAGGGGAATTACCGGAAGGGGAAACATCACTTGACTGAAGGCCATTGTTGATGGGTTTTCTCCATCCACTAGTAATGCGAAGGGACGTCTTTCCTATAGGAAGATCAAGCATGTGTCAAATAAGGCAACTCGCATGCGGGTTATCAACTGGATGATCTCCGAATGCCAAAAATACGGGAGAAGAGTCTCATATCAAAGACCATGAAAAAGTTTCCGGAACATTTTACAGGAAATTATAGTACGCGTAAGTTTGTTTTTTACCTCCTTTTGTCAAACGTGCCGATCGCATAATTTTAATTTTATTTTTACCTTTGTCATCTAACCGCTTCTTTATAGATGGTGTTTCCTCAATTTTTTCCTAGCAATTGTCTGTATTACTGTTATGTTATTTTTTTCAACCTCTCCCTCTCTCTCTCTCCCTTTCCACCGACCTCTCCCTATTCGGCTCCCTCGCCTCCTCTCTCAATCTCCTCTCTCATCGTCTCCCTCTCTCTCCCACACTCTCTCCCTCTTCTTACTCTCTATCTCCCTCTCTCTTTCCCACTCTCTTTCCCTTCCCATGTCTCTCTCCCTCCTCTTCCCACTCTTTCTCCAGCTCAATCTGGCGCTCCCTAACGCTCTGCCTCTCCCTCTCTCTCTCTCATTTAATCAACCTCTCCCCATCCAACTCCCTCTCTCTCTCTCTCTCTCTCTCTCTCTCTCTCCCTCTTCTTACTCTCCATGTCCCTCTCTCTTTCCCTCTCTCTCTCCCTCCCCCTCTCTTTCTCTCCCCTCTTCCCACTCTTCCTCTCCCCCAAACTCTCCCATTCCCACTCTTTCTTCAACTCAAGTTGCCACTCCCTAACCCTCTGCTTCTTCCTATCTCTCTCTCCCTCTCAATCGACCTCTCACTCACTCGCCTCTCCATTCCTCTCCCTCTCTCTCCCTCTTCTAAATATTTCTCTCCCTCTTTCTAGTCTCCATCTCCCTCTCTCTTTCCCACTCTCTCCCTCTTTTTCCCACCCTCCCTCTCCCCCAATCTCTCCAATTCCCACTCTCTCTCGAACTCAATTTGCCGCTCTTAAACGCTCTGCCTCTCCCTCTCTCTCTTTCCCTCTCAATCGACCTCTCCCCATTTCCCCCCCCCCTCTCTCTCTCTCTCTCTCTC
>JBBHKE010001464.1:73979-132471 GCA_037447655.1 Zygnema cylindricum
GAGGTAAAAAATGCTCATTACTCTTTGAGAGGGAGGGGGGGGAGAGGAGGGAGAGAGATGGGGAGGGAGACGGAGTGGGAAAGAGTGAGCGAGATGGAGAGTAAGAAGTGGGAGAGAGAGAGGGAGAGAGGGAGAGTGAGAGAGCAAGGGAAAGGGCGATTTAAAAGATGTTGGGGAGAGAGAGGGAGAGGAAGTGGGAGCGAACTTACCCATCGAGTTTCTCATTACTCGTAAAAAATGGAGCGACGATAATGAATCTCACAACCTTGTCTTCCGTCGCCCCATAACATGGCGGCAGGCGGAATATATCTCGTAAAAGTGTAGAAGGCGGCGGAACATTGACCGGCTTCCTGTCGGAAAAATGGTGTTGTTTTCTGAAGATGGCATCGCGAGCTTCAGTCGTCTTCCCGCACACAAAAGGGGGGGTGGATAGGATTCGGCAGAAAAGAATCTATTTTTTGTGTTTTCTGCGCATTTGCCGTTTGTTTGCTATCTTTTCTGTTTTTGAAGGCTTGTCATACTTTAAATCCTAAATATTGTAAATTTACACTATTAAGTACACGTTCTAACTCTAATTTGTTGGCGTTTTATGAAATATAACCCATTTTAAGGTGAAATTTAACTCTAATATGTCGAGTTTATCGTGAACAAGTCTCTTTTTAGCGTTGAGTTTCTCCTTGAATCCTGGAATAGAGTAAGTGTTTACTCTAATTGTTTTGAAGGATCTTAAATAGAGTGAATTGGCAAAGAATTAGCGTGAACATTCACTGAGTTTACTGCATGGGTAAAAGCCTCCCAGTTCACAAACGTAACATTCTCTTTTTTTTCGCATGTATACATGTTAACTGTTCACATTGTGAACCCTGAAAACTTACGTTTAAATGTATGCGAACGGATTTTCACAAACTCGTTTTCACTTGTATCGTAAGCGCATTTTCTCGTGCGATCGACATAATTTCCAATATTGTTGCGTACTCTTTTACTTAAGAAAGTACACTATTGTACGAAATGATACTTCCGTACACCACGCTATTCAATTTTCTCATAAATTAGAATTATGAACGCTAATTCTTTAGAACCGTAATTAACGTAAAGAAAAATTTAGTATTATTAATTATATTTCTGGTTTTGGACTCAAAATTTGGGTGTGCCGATATAGAGTTCATAACGCTAATAACGATTCGCGGTGTAATAGCGATTACACGCTCTACTGAACAGGGACAGAGTATTGAAAAACCACTACGCAAAACAGAAACTGAAACGTCTAGCATGCACATACTGTGTGAATTCGTTTTTTATAGCGTGAGATCCCTTTGAACTTGGGAGACTATTGTCACAATGTCAGAATTGAGAATTGAGATGCTTGAATAAAAAATGGAGTAAGCTAGTGAGGTATGGGATATGAAATCGGAAATGGCAGTTTGACCTGAAAGTTGAAAATCGCAAAGCAGTTTTGAATGTGCAGCAAAGGTCGCAAAAGTCAAAATTTTAGATAACCGAGACCGACATTTTTTTTTTTAAATCTGAGTACCCGACGCCCGACCGGGTTATGTCACGCTCCTAAATTTTTACCCGGTACCCGATACGCGTTTAAGAAAACAATAGTTAACCGAAACTTGATTTCTCGCGACTACCCGTACCCGCCCGTACCTGAATGAGTACAAAATTAATGGTACATCTCCCTCATAGCTTCCACGATGCCAAGAGTACAAAGTACAATAATGCTGGATGGTATGGATAGTACAAAACCTTCAATATTTTTCGTTTTTGCTAACCCGACCGTACCCAATTTTTTTTTGTGAATCACCCGCCCGAATCCGACCGGCCCCCAAAATTTGGCACCCGAATCCGTTCCGGATCCGACGCGGGCGGTCGGGTAACGGTCGGGTATGGATTCGGGTACCCGATTGCGACCCCTGATGCGCAGTATTACATTACAAATCAAACTTTCAACGACTACCCTAAAGTTCTAAACCTTGAGTAAAATCCATAGAGGTTTCATTCGTTAAAATTTTAAAATTTTTACGATTATGCATTCTTTTTAGGGTTTTTTGAACTTTTCGTAAATTTCGTATAGTATTCGTGTACGGACAAGTTGTACGGATTGTACTTGTACGGACGTACAGAAATTACGGGTCTAAATTGTACGGAAAAGCGAATTGTACGTAATTAAAAAAAAAAAAAAAAACGATGTCACTTCATTTCCATTTTTTTCGACTTCTTGACCTTTCTTCCAAGAAGACACGAAGCCACCATTGTAGCCGCATTTGAAGCCTCACTAGAGCCGCCATTGAAATCTCTCTTTAGCCTCCGCGAACTTTCGTAAACGCAGCCATGCCAAGGATTCGAGGAACAGCGTGGGAGCATGTTGTAGCTCCAACTGGTGGTATACTTGGGGACAATAAATTGTGCATTTGTGTGTACTGCAAATTACAGTATAATGCACAAGCCACCAGGATTAGGAACCACCTTTTAGGAAACGTGAAGAATGCAGGAATCAGGCCATGCAAATTATGTCCGGATGATGTGAAAGCAGAGTTAAGTGTAATGGAAATAGACAAGGCTTCTCACGACTCTCAAAAGCGTACAATATCCGTTCTGGAGAGACTTACTGGAAGTGCTATCGCGTCTAGCCATCTTGTCGAGTCTAGCCAGAGCAACAAGGTGAAAGGGGTGCAGACGAAAATCCGAGATGCTTTCAATAAGCAAAATATGAAGGAGGTAGATGAAGCATGGGCCAAGGCATTCTTTGCCAATGGCTTGCCATTTAGTTTATTAAAAGACCACTATTTCAAGGCTGCAGTGAAGCTGACCGGGGAGATAGGGGAGTGTTATAAGTTACCCCACCGAGATGCCATGAGAACTCGTCTATTGACTGTGACTAAGGCGACGATAACTAACGATTTGCAGAGTTACATGGAGACTATGAAAGTCACTGGTGCCACTGTCACATCAGATGGTTGGACAGCTGTTGACCAAACGCCTCTCCTGAACATTCTAGCTGTCACCCCAAAGGGGGATATGTTTCTTATGGCGGAAAACACTAGTGGGCAATGTAAAGATGCCGAATATGTTCGTAAGGTGTTGGAGAAAGGAGTTCTTGCGGTAGGGGTGGAGCATGTGGTCCAAATTGTGACCGATTCTGCTCCTGTTAACAAAGCGGCAGCCTCTTTGCTCATGAGCAAGTACCCTTCTCTGACATGGACGCCATGTTCTGCCCATATTTTGGACCTGTTGTTGGAGGATTGGGGTAAGTTGTCTTTTATCTCGACACCCGTCAAAGAGGCAAAGGAGGTGTTGAGATTCATCACAAACCACAATATGAGTGTATCCATCTTTAACAAAATCTCGACACTCCGACTTTTGAAACCTGGAGAGACTCGGTTCGCGACAAACTTTATCATGCTCCAAAGGTTTTTAGAGGTGAAGGATAGCCTCGAGCGTTTAATGTTTGATGATGACTATAGGCAGTGGATGGGTAAGTCTGCATACAAGGTTGAGGGGACTAAGATCAAAGGCCACATTTTGAGCCCGGGATTTTGGATAAGAGTGAAAGAAGCTGTGACAGTTTCAGAGCCTGTGGTACGATTGATGAGGGAGTGTGACAAAGGGGCCCCAAATGTGGGGAAGGTATATTATGGTTTTCACATGATTGGTCAATACTTAAATAATATATCGACCAATGGAGGAGAAGGAAACTCCGAAGGAGTGCATGTTTTGGAGGAGTTAAAAGAATCTTGGTTGGCTAGATGGGGGATGGCATATAGCCCCATACATGCAGCCGGCTTCGTACTTGATCCTGAGTACCAAAGTTCTGAATATGGGCAAGAGACCGATGTAATCGTCATGGAAGGCTTCCACACTATCCTTCAGAGGATGTTACCGCGTGTGGCAGACCAGACTGCGGCCTACATTGAGTTAACTAAGTATAGGGGTTTTGAGGGTGTATTTGGGAGGGAGGTAACATTAGCTTGTGCTAAGATGATGCCAGGGTGGAAGTGGTGGCAGCGGTTTGGGGCTGTCACGCCTATCTTGCAGAGGGTAGCAACTAGGGTCCTTGCCCAATGCTCGGTTGCCAGCTCATGTGAGAGGAATTGGTCAACCTATGACCATATTCACTCTAAAAAACGCAACAGACTGACGGCTAAGAGGGCCAATGACCTGGTTTGGGTATTTAGCAATCTGAGGTTAGCACACCAAACCAGGGATGTTAGCTATGAGGAGGCTATGATAGCATGGGAGGAAGAGGAAGGGGGGGGTAGAGGGAGAGGAAGGGGGTGTAGTTGAAGAGGAGTCAGACCAAAATATGGATGAGTTAGATTTAGAGTAGAGAGGTTAATGTTGTAGCTCCATTCACGGTCGTTAATGACTTGACCAAGTTTTTATGTGTAAACTATGCCATTTCACTCACATGAATACAAAAACGGTTATTTTTGCTTCAATTATATTTTTTTCTTTTTTCAATGTTAAAATCTTGTAACATGGCCATTTTTTGCTTCAATTGTCGATTTTAAAATATTATATTTGAGCATGTTGTAATGGAACCATGATGTAATGCTGAACTAGCGACGAGGCAGACTAGTCGCAGATTGCTGACCAGGGAAGAGGCAGCCTAGTCGCTGACTGCTGACCAGCGAAGAGGCAGCCTAGTCGCTGACTGCTGACCAGCGACGAGGCAGCCTAGTCGCTGACTGCTGACCAGCGACGAGGCAGCCTAGTCGCTGACTGCTGACCAGGGAAGAGGCAGCCTAGTCGCTGACTGCTGACCAGCGAAGAGGCAGCCTAGTCGCTGACTGCTGACCAGCGACGAGGCAGCCTAGTCGCTGACTGCTGACCAGCGACGAGGCAGCCTAGTCGCTGACTGCTGACCAGCGACGAGGCAGCCTAGTCGCTGACTGCTGACCAGCGACGAGGCAGCCTAGTCGCTGACCTCTGGTTCACTGTTTCAGCGACCAGGAAGTGTGGTCGCTGGTTGCTGATGAGGCACCGACGACACTGGTAAAGTTTGGAGCATAGAAATATCGATTAATACTTTAATAGTTTAAAATGTCGTATTGTATTTTAACTCTGATTTTTTTTTTTGAGTTTTCGTATTTTTATTATATAATAAGTCAAAGCTGGTCAACGCATTTTAAAAAATATGAAATTTTGAATAATGCGCATATGCATTCTTTTTCAAAGTTTTTTACCGTGCGCATACTACGAATGAAACCTCTATGGTAAAATCTGATGCAAAATCGGTTCGAAAATCGAAAACGAATGCAACGAATGCAAAATCGAAAACCGGTGCAAAATTGAAAACGTAATGAGAATCTAAAGTCGGTGCAATATCGAAAATGCAAAATCGGATGTAGGCTTTTTTTTTTTGTGGCTTTTGATCACTGGCAAAGTTTTTTGTAGCGTTGCTGGCTTGCTGCAATAATGATTTAATATTTCAATTATCCAAGACACATTTGAATTAACTCAATTGATACTGGATTTCCTGCAGCAAGTTTATTTGTTGTAATTGAATTGTTACTGAAGTTCCATTCAGCAATACAGCGTTTACTGTAACTGAATTGTTACTGAAGTTCCATTCAGCAATACAGCGTTTACTGTAACTGAATTGTTACTGAAGTTCCATTTTGCAATACAGCATTTTTTACTGTAACTGAATTGTTACTTAAGTTCCCTTCAGCAATACAGCATTTACTGTAGCTGAACTATTACTGAAGTTCCCTTCAGCAATACATTTTCTGCAACTGAATTGAACTAGTTTCATTAACAATTTATTCCTGGAATCACAAACAGAACAAGATTTAATAATCTGTTTCCGAGTGTCTAATCAGATAGAAAAAAAAAATATATATATATATATATATATATATATATATATATATATATATATATATATATATATAATATATATATATATATATATATATATATATATATATATATATATATATATATATATATATATACAAACAATCAAAAAGTCGCAACACATTATTGCAGGAAATACTTTAAAGCTACAGAGCTCATGACAGGATCCTTTCTTTTAGAGCCTTCACTCCTCACTATTTCTGTCAAATCTTCTCCTTCTCCTGCTTTTTCTGCCCCTTTTTTCGGAAACGCCATTCCTGGAGCTCGCTATAAAAGGCTTCCTTCTCCTTCTCCTCTCTCTTTTTCTTCCTTTAACTCAAACTTTAACTTAAAAGTCTTTAATTGTCAGTTAAAAGGCGAAGATGGCAGTCCTGGTGGAGGTTGCACTCGAAAAACTTCAACTTTTTTACTGAAACTTTTGCAACCAAAGCAGCAAAAAATTGCTGCCTCCATCCTTCCTCTGTTTCTGACTTTAGCTGTTTTAGGTTCACAACCTCTTCCTGAGTCAGGCGAAACGTTCGAAAATGTGCCACAACTTTTGTCAGGTAATTTTACAGTTTTTTTCTTTTACGGTCTTTTTTTTGCAGCGTTTTTCTTTTGCGCTGTTTTTCTCTTGCGCTATTTTCTTGCGTCACTAATTTAGGAGTGAAATTGAGACTTCGTTATTTTTTTCTCTTTTCTTAATTTATTAACAGAATAATTGACTATATAGGGATAGTGTTCGGAAAATTGCCACAAACTTTTTCTACGTTAACATCTTAAGGTTTGACTTTTATCTTGTGACAAATTTTTGACTTGTAATTTTGCGACTTGCATTGCTCATTCAGGAGGAGACTGAAAAAGAAAGCAAAGAAAGTAGAAATTTTATTTATTTCCTTTGGTTTGATTGATCCAGGGGACGACAAGAGACCGGCAAGAATTCAGAGGCCGAAATCGGCAAAAGCCGAAAGCTGCACGAGAAAGTGTGTGGGAACGTGCATTCGAGGGGGGGCAGGAGCTCCGGGAGAGGGGCCGTTGAACGTGAGAAAGTAAGGAGGGAGAGGGAGAGGGAAAGGGAGAGGGAAAGGGAGAGAAAGTGAGAAAGTAAGGAGGGAGAGGGAGAGGGTGAGAAAGTGTCGTGCATTCGAGGGGGGAGGAAGCTCCGGGAGATGGGCTGTTAAACGTGAGAAAGTAAGGAGGGAGAGGGAGAGGGAGAGGGAGAGGGAGAGAAAGTGAGGAAGTAAGGAGGGAGAGGTAGAGGGAGAGGGAGAGGGCGAGAAAGTGCGTGGGAACGTGCATTTGAGGGGGAGCGGGATCTTGGGGAGAGGGGCGTTGACCGAGAGAAAGTAATGAGGGAGAGGGAGAGGGAGAGGGAGAGGGAGAGGGTGAGGGAGAGGGAGAGGGAGAGAAAGTGTGTGGGAACGTGCATTCGAGGGGGGGTGGGAAGCTATATTTTGGTGACATATCTTTGTCTTTTTGTTCAGTTTATGTCACTTTTATAACTGATTCCTGCTGGTTTCTATATAGTTTGGTCTTTAAGCCGCGATTTTGTGGTTTTGCTTTTTTAGTTGCCGCTAATATTATTTTTGTTATCAATTCTGGATTATTGTAGTAACATTTAAATACCCATTACTAACGTTTTATTAAGTTTTTATGGACGTTTATGTAACCATTTGCTAACATCTGCATTCATTATCATTTTATTAATACTTTAATAACAGTTGAGTAACGTTCCATTAAAATTTGATAAACAATTCAAGGAGTATTACTCTATTAAATTTTGTCGTAACATTTTGTAGTATTTTAACGACTTTTTACTAACATTTTATTGACACTACTTAACGGTTTCTTAACATTTTATTAACGTTAAATTGAAATACTTCACGTTTTATTAATATTTTATTGACAATACTTAAATGTTTTATCAACATTTTATTGACAATACTTCACGTTTTATTAACATTTTAGTAACATTTAATCAACACTTTGTTAACTTTTCACTCGGGTGCTTGACAGGCCTCTCGTTGTTTTCAAGGAGGGCTTCAGATCACGTCAGTACTGGTGAGTTTCAAATTATTCGGTTTTCGCATTCTTTTGATTGATATAGTTGGTTGCTCCTATTAGTTCTCTCCTGCTCTCTCTACCCCTCTCCACCTCTCTCCCTCTCCTCTTGCATGTGTGTGTTTGTTTGTGTGTTTGAACATTACGAGCTCTTCCTCTCCTTCTCCCTCTCTCTTTCCTCTCTCTCTTCCTCTTCCTCTAGTTCTCCCTATCCCTCTCCCTCTCCATCTCCTCTTGTCTTCCCTTTCTTCTCTCCCTTGCATGTGTGTGTGCTTGTTTGTGTGTTCGAACATCATGGATCTCTCCCTATCCTTCCCCCTCTCTCTCTTCCTCTCCTTCTCTCTCTTCCCCTCTCCCTCTCCCCTTCCCTCTCCTCTCCCTTTCCCTCTCCCTCTCCTTCCCTTTCTCCCCTCTCTTGCATTTTATGTGTGGTTGTTTGTGTTTGTATCGACATTATGAATTGTCCACGATTAAATTCAAAAAAACTGAATATCCTTTTTTTAGTCATACAATACGTCCAACAAAATAAAAGATCCTTAATTTTTTCTTTCTTTTATTCTTAACCGTAACTTCCTTTTTTAGGAGTCAGGTGGCCTTTTTAAAAAACCAAACTTATGTAAGGTTTTCAGATTTCTCGTATTTATTAGTAAAAAACTTTAATCGACAAATATGTGCAGTTGGGGTTTCTTTAACAACTTCTATTTGTTCGCTCGGAAAATGTATTTCCCCATTACTTACTAATTTGTAAATCGATCTCTTTAATTCATTCTTTTCTTAATTTAGTTCTTTTAACATTTTTATTTGACCTTTATTTGACCTTTTGTTTAACCTTTTTTTTCACCTTTTTTTAACCCTATTTTTAGCCCCTTTTTTCACCTTTTTTTCACTCTTTTTTTAACCTTTTTTAAAACCTTTTTCTTAACCCTTTTTTTTGTTATTTTTAATTGCAGTCTGGTGGAATGCAGTGACATTTGCAACCTTATAGATGGCAAAGATGATGGGCCTTAGTTTTTTTAAATTTTGGTTTTTTAATATTTGTATCCTTTTTTGACACTGAAAAGAAATAATTTAATGTATTACATTTGCGTAAAGTTTTTGGTTATTTCCAACAAAATTGTCGCAACGTCTTCTTTGTTTGATTTAGAAAAAGAAATACCTTTTGTTGAATTTTTTTGTTAGTGAAGGTAATAATCGAAAGGTTTTTGTTTCTCCCTTGTAAGAAAATCAGTAGATTTTAAGCAGAAATGGAATTTAGGGAGAGAATTTTTTTTGACAGCGATGAATTTTGAGCAGAAATTAGTGTTAAGGAGAGATAAATTGTCTTTACGGCCATAGTTTCCGTCCTTTCATTTTATTTTATTGTTTAATTTGAATCGCCACATGTGTATCATATTTGAGGTTTCCTCCCTAATATGCGTCAAAACTTTTGACGATCTCGCGATTTAGGATTTTGGTAGATTAGCTTATGTTTTTTTTTATCGGTTTTTGCCTGTGTATCTAACATTTTTTATCCACATGTACCAACGATCGTTTTAGATCGTTTTTCTTTTTCAACATAAGGCATAAATGCACCATGTATTTTTTGTTTACAACATTGCAAATCACAATAGAACGGTTTCCATTCATGTTACACAAGAGAATAGTCCACTGAAGTTGTAGCGTCCTGTTTCTAAATGATGACTACAAATCTTTTTTGTTCCATATTAGTGTGATTATGTCTTTCTCTTTCACTCGGGACTTGTCAAAGTCTCCAATTGGTTCCTCACTTGGGGTTTAAACATTTTTTGCTTTCGAGATCCAAAATGCTCTTGGTGGCGATTGTTTGTCAAAATATGTCTCATTACTCCAACACGGGGACAGGATTAACAGTAAAAACAAAACAAAACCAAACAAAAAAAAGAGAGGACACAGTCATTAACGATATATCACACAGGCGAATAAGACAATATACTCCAACCAGCTTCTTGTCTGCTATGGTCCATCATTTGTTAGTGTTTTGCCTGTGTAATGTCAATGCACAAAACATTCAAATCCGAGATTGAATCAAAGTTACCATTGACAAAGCTTTTTTTTTTTTTTTTATGGGAAACATCCTTATTTTGTATTTTTTATCGGAAACAGCTGATACTATTGGAGATGGGAAAGCATGGTGGTTTTGGCCGTGCTGAATACTCGTGCCATACTCTCTTTACTCAAACATTCTTCTAAAGAATGCGGTCACTGCCATTCGAGCAGTAGAAATGTTATAATTGTGGATCGCCTTAACGCCAAGAAATCCTTAGTGCAAAGACTGTTTTAGCATTAAAAAATTATATTTCTGGTTCACATAATTTTGTGAACCGCAAAGAGAAATAACACTAGGAGAAAAACAGTTAATGTTACTAATGCTAATTTGAGGTTCAAATAGCCAAGGAAAAAAAAATGGAACTGGATTAGAGTTATCAACACCAATAGCGGCTCACTGCAGTGCAACATCCTCGTAAGTGATATCTGTACTTATCCTGACCTCTGTATTTAACGACGGTAATCACCTTGCTATGGACATTGTGACACAAGATATAATATTGATACTGTTTTTAATTTTGCTTCTTTTTTGTTTCTTTTTGTTTTTTTTTGACAGCAAGAGACACTTCTGGGCTTTTACTACTATTCATGAACCCAAGCTGAACTTTTTTGGATAGACATATATTTCATTTCAATCATCATGTGTCAATATCAAAATAAAGTACCATCATGTTTCGTCGAAAAAAAGAAAAAACTCTTCTAGTTCAATTGCAGATAAACCTCAACATCCATAAATCTTACCGTGTATCAGCATTGCATGACAATTTCAAGTAACATTCGCTCTTCCTTCCCCGTTTTCCCTCCCCTCCCCCCCTTCCTTTTTCCCTTTTTTTTTTATTCTCTTTTTTACAACACAACTGGTCACAGGCTGACAGTTGCCTTCAGAAAAAAACAAAAAAAAAAAAAGCTAAAGAAATAAACCCTAAATATCAACCTCAAAAGAAAACCTCCTCAAATCCATCGACATAAAAACCATTTCCTTCTGAAAACCCCAATTTTGTTCCCTTTTGCACAATACCGTCCATATCGAAGCCCAATTTTATGCAAATATTTTAAAAATTGTGCCTCTTGTACAACAATTCCTCGAAAAAAAAAACTCGGAACTTGAAAAATAGCGTAAAGAGACTAAAAAGAGGCCAGAAAGAGACTAAAAAGCGACTAAAAAGAGACGAAAAAGAGATGAAAAAGAAACTGAAAAGAGGCTAAAAAACAATCGGCTTATAGAGACTTTGGAGTAACTAACCGACTCTCTCCTGGGAGATCCCGACGTTCCCTTCCCTCTTTTGTCGTCCATGCTTCCCAAATTCGAGACTTGGGAGGTTCTTTTGCTTCTCCAATAGGAGCTACAAGCCCGGGTTTTCCGTCGTCTATAACGGCATCCACGAGACCGTATTCAACGGCTTCCCATGCATTCATAAAATAATCTCGATCCGTATCTATCTCCATCTGAAATTTCAAAACTTGATGGTTTAAAGTGAGTATAGAGTCCTTAAATTCCTTGAGGGGGAGGGAGAGTAAGAGAGAGAGGGAGAGGGAGAGAGAGAGAGGGAGAGGGTGAGGGAGAGGAAGTGTTAAGGAAAGCATAAAAAAGCCCTTAAATGAAGCCCTGAGAAGAAACCGCAAAGAGTTACAAAAGAATCCTAAAGAAAATTCTAAAAAGGAATCAAATCTGCCAAGCTTCACTGATGAAAGAGCAGTGGAAAGGATTCACCTACTTCAAATCAAAGTTTACTTAGAAACATACCATTAAAAGAAACCATTAAAAGAAACCTAAAAAAGAAACCAAAAAAAGAAACCATAAAAAGTAACCGTAAAAAGAAGCCGGAAAAAGAAATCGTAAAAAAGGAAATTGTAAAAAGAATCACTAGAAAACAACACTCAAAAAGGAACAAAATTTGACAAGCTTCACGGATGAAAGAGAAGTGGAAAGGATTCTTATACATGTGTACCTAGAAAGGAACCGTAAAATGAAACCATAATAAAGAAACAGTAAAAAGAAACCGTAAAAATCCAGAAAAAGTAACCGTAAAAAGAAACGCTGGAAAAGAAATCCCTTCAAAAGGAACAGAAGTTGACAAGCTTCACGAATGTACGAGAAGTGGAAAGGATTCACCTGCTTAATATACAAGTGTACTTAAGAAGAAACTGGAAAAAGGAACTGTAGAATGGAACGCTAACAAGATATCTTAAAAATAACGAGCCAAAACAAACTCACCTGCTTTTCGTCTTTTCCTGTAAGACGCGACATAATTTTATTCAATTTCACTTTATGGTACATCATCTCCCGAACCTGTAGAGCCGCATCAATCGCCTGTAGAAACATCCTCCCCAAAAAAAAGATGTCAAAAATCAAGATAAAACAGTTGCACAAACTTTCTCACGGCTCTTCCTCTCTCTCACTCTCTTTTCCCCCTATCCCTCTTCTTCCTCTTCCTCCTTTTCCTCCTCTCCTTCCACCTCTCCCTTCCTCTCCCTCCTATTCCCCTCCCTCCTCCGCCTCCTTTTCGTCTCCCTCCTCTTCTGTACACTTTTTCCCTTCTGCAAAATTATGCACAAATGCAAGTTCTTCTCGAACTACTGTTTTCACCCTCCATCACTTCCATTTCATTTTTTGCAGCTCTCTCCTTCCACCTCCACATTTTTTCATTTACTCTTCCTTTCTTTTCAGCTTTAATACAGAACTAGTGAAAAGGAAACTCATCCTCCATCCTATCTCCCCTACCTCTCCATCACATATATCCTTCCCCTTTCCCAACAGTTCTACTTTTCCTCTAACATAAAAAAAACTTCTACATTTTTGTTCGAATTTAATGAAGTAAAATTGTGGTGGTATTTCATCGTACTATGCATATCATACAAACTAGCTAAATGTTAGGAAAAGGACCACAGTTTTCTGCGTTTTTAAATTTCGAAAAACCAAAACAACCACTAGTTAGGGTTCCGGAAAACTATGAAATAAACAAATCCACAGCTAATTAGGGTTCAGAAATACTACATAAAAACAAAATTACGGTTTAAGGATGTTTAGGGCTCCAGAACATCCCAGGTTCAGGAATAATTAAGGTCCACTGCACCAAGAGGTTCATGGATAATGACTCGAGTGTTGGGCATAATTAAAACCATAATTAAAGTTCAAAGATCATTATAGTTCAGAAATAATTAGGGTTCAGGGATAATCAGGGCTCCGGGGTGATGGCAATTCAGAACTAATTAGGGTTCAGAGATAATTAGGGTCCAGGAAAAATTAGGTGTTGCCGAGCCTCCAGCTCCACCAAGAGGTTGATGGATCATGACTTGGTCAAAGATAATTAGCGGAGGGTTCAAGGATAATCAAGGCTTCGGGGTAATTACGTTTCAGAAATAATCAAGGTTCCACAATAATTAGAGTTCAGTGATAATTGAGGTTCAAGGATAATTAGGGTTTACCGAGCCTCCAGCTCCACCGAGAGGTTGATGGATCATGACTCGAGCGTTGGGCATACAATATCTTTTTCCCTTTGTTCCGGAACAGAGAAGGAAGGCTCCCATGGAGGCAGCAAGTCCAAAACAGACAGTGGAAATATCGGCTTTGCAAAGTTTCATGACGTCATAAATCCCCATACCTGTTTTGTCCCATTCACTTTTAGCACTTTCAGCTGACCGGAAAATGTCAATTTGATGACATAAAATATCATTGTAATAATAGTATTTATTTGTCGATTCAAAAATGTTTCAAGTGAGGACACGGTTTCCAGTTGACGCGAGACCGATGTAAACTCCTGTTTTGTCTTGCCATTGACTTACACATCGTTCAATAGTTTTTTTAGCGTTTGTCAGATCGTCTTTCACAAATGGAAAAAAAGAATGAAAAAAGTTTTATTCGGACTTCTTCTGTCAAGATCTCCAGCTAGTATATATAATGGTTGTTAAATGATAAAGACTGCTTCAATTGGTAAAATGATGCAACATCGTTGACGTAATTGTATTATTAATTTGTCCATTTAAAAATGTAGAGTGTGAGGAAATGATTTGTCCAATTAGGTTTATTTTTCTATTGAGCGTATGAATTATTGTATCAATTGTCCATTCAAAACTGTTCAGGGAAAGGTTTGTCTTAGAAATGAGGATATTGCTGATTCTCTTATTTTTTGCATTCAAAACTGTTCATGACTTGTCCCAGTAGCCATTTCCTTCAAGAGATTGTTTCACTAATATTAGAATACAGTGGACTTTCGGTAAAAGAAAAACAAAACATATAAAAGGGAATGAGAAAGTGAAATAAACTACTTTATAATACTTGTATCTTCAAAGAACTTGGAAATGAAGCACATACCAAAAAAATGCAGTATTCATTACTTGTAACGGAGAAAAAAGGAAACAAACAACAAAAAAAAAAAAAAAGAAAAAAAACAACAACAAGAAAAAAAAAATCCAAAAACAAAACAAAAAAAACAACTAAACAAACGAAAACAAGGAGATAAGAGTTTTGCACGTACCAGCAGTGACAGACCCTCCAGGTGAGTTAATAAAAAGTTTGATATCAGTAGTGGGATCCTGGGCATCCAGGAGAAGAAGTTGACTGATGATGGCATCTGCACTATTATCATCCACCTGTCCCACCCTTTGTTTTCCCTTAGACTGTATATATTTCAAAATCCCCAACGCTGTCAAGAAATGTTATTTGTTCATACTTGAGAGAGAGAGAGTGGGAGAAGGAGAGGGACAGGCACAGGGAGAAGATCCCAAAGCAGTCATTTATTTTATTTCCCAAAACCGTTGAGCTTCCATTTTCAAAAGGGAGAGAGAGAGAGGGAGAGAGAGATAGAAAGAGAGAGAGAGATAGAGAGAGAGTGAAAAAGAGAGAGAGAGAAAGAGAGAGCGCGCTAAACTGTTACATTTAGTCCTTTTGTTCCATATCTAAAATTCTTCCATGACAATCTTGAAATGTAGCCAAATTACAAGAGTTAATGCAAAATTCAAGTTGAAACAAACTGTTATTAGTTGATTAGGATACAACTTCTGCAGTATTGAAAATTTAAAAGTGTGATAGTCGTAAGCCATGAAAAATATCTTTTTTGAAAGAGATAAAAATTAGTTCTCTATTCACATATTTGTCTTTCAGACAGTTGTTATCATTTAACAATGATTGTTATTAGATTGTTATTAATTTCATATTTGTTATCAAGATTTCATGAACATAACCTTTGGAAAAGGAATCACGATAAAACCGTTCATTTCATTTAGAATCCCTTCCGTTTACTTCAAATTCCTTTTAAATGGTTCCATTTAGTATCCCCCTTTCATTTCAATTTGTCTCTATGTTACTTTTTTCCATTTTCTAAAATTAATCCTCCAGAATTATTTCCTTCAACTCACTCCATTCACTCAATTCCGTTATTTGCCGCATTCATAACATATACCCCTTTAACCCTTCTAGAATTTTAATTTTTTTAATATTTAATATTGTCAAAAACCCACTATTGTCAAATAGGCTAATATTCAAAAAGCATTCTCGGCAAACAGAATCGGTTTTTACAAAACCCCTAACAATTTTGCCTCAATGTTAGGTTTAAAATAACTAACCCCAACAATTAAACTGGGTGATTAACTTTAACAACTAATTGGGGTGAACCCGAGTTATTCAAGTCCAAACCCTTCAACTTTTTCAAATCCTGAGACTTCTACCAATCCTTACAATAATAGTACACCTTTCATCACTAATAGGGCAAGTAACAATAATTTGAGTGCATATTTTTTTAGCCCAACATCAAAAGTAAAAGCTAATAACACAATTATATTAAGTAGTCCACACGCCAAACATACTTCATAGGGTACCATAAAAAACCCCAAAAAACCTTAGAATTGTTAAAGCTAACTCTAACAAACTTTAAATTAAGAGTTAATAACTCTAATTCAGTCGCGTAACCAAACTCGTAAAATAGTGTTGCACTGCCCAACACTATTAGAGTAAAGGAATACTTAGTATAAATGCGAAATTAGAATGTAAAATACTAATTTAGAAGAGAGACCTGGTGCAGTGTAGTCCAGACCCTTAAATAGTGTTGGTAACACTATCTTGTGATGTAGAGCCACTCGGAAACCCCAAAAGATTTAGTTGCAAAACACTAAAACAAAAAAAAATAGCGGGGACAACAATCTATTAATAGGGGACCTTAACACTCTAACAGTGATGGGCGGTGTAGTGAAAATGAGCCACGTTATCTGACTATGAACGCTAATGCTATTTATGGTTGGATATACAGTTAGAATATGTCGTTAATACTAATACCACTTTAGCCTTGACAATTAACTAACTCTAGTAACTATGAAAAGGTGTACATATTCCACCATTCCACACTAATTTTACCAATCCTCACAATAATCCTGATAACAATCCTTACAATATTTCTTCAAATAATCCTTGCAAGAACTTTAAAATATCCCTTGGAATAAGTCTTACAATAATCCTAGGAATAATCCTCACAATCATCCTTACAGCAATCCTTACAGCAATCCTAGGAATAATCCTCACAATAATCCTTACAACAATTTTTGCAAACACATTCGATTATAAAAAACAACAATTTCTTTTACTCCAATCAATCCTACCTGTCCACCAAGGAACACAATCCTCTGACGGAGTAACATAGCATTAGGATCAAATTCTGACGCATATTCCGGCATACCAGATGCCTCAATAAAGCTTCTTCCCTCTCTCTCTTCATTCCAAACACTGCAGCAAACAGATTTTGCAAAATCTCTTCTCACTCTCAAACTATCCCTATTTCTTCGACAAGTGGACCGAAGAGGAGAGGCTTCAAAAGAGAGAAAAGACGCGGATTCAACATTTTTAGAAGAAGAAAGAGGAGAGAGAGAAAGAGAGAGGTGAGCAGCTCCAGCAGTTGCACTCATAGCCAGAGCCATGGCTGACTTTTGAGTGTTTTTGGAGAAGGAATTGGAGAGGATTGGAATAACTTTTTACCACTTTCCACTTTCTTGTTCTTTTTGATAGTGTTGGGTATCGGGTAAATTCATATCGCGATAATTTCGATATTCGATATATCGAATATCGATCGAGCAGACTCCTCGATATATCGTACCGAGACCAACATAAATTATCGCGTTATATAGTATTTTTTTAAATATAATATTTTATATTTTAATATAATATGTTTTTTTAGCGAAAAAAACATATTGTCTGATACGCCACGTACGCCGTGATTTTCGTTCCGTGACTTAAAGGTAGACGCCGCAAAATGTAACCGACAAAAAAGTACAAATTCTGTAATTCATATGATTACTTATTTGGGGTATGGTTACATGAGGAGGTATCTGTAATAGTACGGACATCAAAATTTCTGTATTACAGAGGCCTCGGTTAACATCGCGTATCTTCTGTAAACAGGTTTTTACATACGTGTTTTGATTTGAGTGGTCTTTGGAAGTTGACGATCAAATCTCTAAAATCGTCAAAGATTTGAGAACCGACCATTTTCGTATGGAAATCCTTAGGGCGTGTCCCCATGTGTTCAAGTAAGGATTTTTTCCCGTCGTTTACACAGAAAATGGGACTTCCTACTTGAAAATATTACGCCGTACGAAAAGTGGGCAAAGACCATAGTTCAAAAGTAGGCGTTTTTTGGTAGGCCTTTTGTAGGCCCTTTCCATGTGATCTTCTTAGATCTCTACTTTTATCAGCGACCGTCCGATCGTCCGAATGTGACGATAGTCTTATCGAAAGTTGTGTTATGGGCTTTTCATGTGATCTTCTTAGATCGTTACTTTCATCAACGACCGTCAGATCGTCCGAATGTGACGGTTTAAATAAAAAGTCGCACAAAACTCACCGAAAAAGTTTTTTTTGTCCGTTTTTTTTTTCAAATTTAGACATGACGTTTAATTCTCTATCGATCCATGTGCAACTCAACCCTGTTACTATTTTATTTCATTTTGCAGCCAATACAATATGGGTCTTAAGGCCATATTGTATGTTTTGCATACAATAGGCATATTGTATGGGCGTACGGTCACCTACTTTTGAACTACGGCAAAAACTCAAATACATTTTGCGTCATCTTGGAACTTGAAAGGTACGGCGATTTGGCAGTATTATCATCACGACCCACTTCCAGCTCATCTTCACACTTGCACTGAAATCAAATCGCGACCTGCTTTTAATCAAAATACTACCCTATTGACGAATAGAAAGCCTGGTTTGCACGCGTCAAAAGTTTTCATTTGTTTTTTTGCAGTTGGGAGAATACACGAAAAAAAAATTGTTTGTCCGTTTGCTTATGTTGTCCACTTGTGGGCGTCTACAAATGTCATTTGTAGGCATAGGCGATTGCTTATGTCGTTCACGTGTGGGCGTCAACAAATGACAGTTGGCGTCGACAATTGTCCCAGTATGTCAGGAGCTCTTTGCGGCGTACAAATGTCCGCAGTTTGTTCCGAGATCGTTGGCGTTTTGTTGGCGTCTACAGGTGTCGCAAGTATTGGCGACGTGTACAACTGCCACGTATTCAAAATAATGAACGCGCAAGTAACGATTTACATAGGCACACTTTGAAAAGTACACCGTAAAATCAGTGTTAAATTCCAAAATAACGTTTCAAAATATCGGTTACATAGGGACACGCCCTTACTTGCGTATTACGTACGTGTACTTCACAAGTGTACTGCGTCAATGTACCTCAAAGATCTCCTTCACTCTGTTGACTTTCAGGAAAAAACCGTATTTCTTTTCGGCAAAGATTTTACGGTCATCTTGTCCGAAGGCTCGTGACTTTGGAGACCTGTGAAAATTTTCATTTTTTTTTAAATGCCTCGATATATTGACGATACGATATATCGGCTATATATATTGGCTAAATATCGCGATATTTCGATAATCGATATATCGAGGCGATATATCGATTATCGGGTACCTAAAATTCGGTACATATCGAATATCGACAATTAGTCCTCGATACCCAACACTACACCTTGAATCGTTATAACCGTATAGAAATTATTAGTGTAAAGAAAAAATTAGCGTCATCCATTCTAATTTAGTGCCAGGAGACGTGGCAGATTATGGTACACGTCCTTAAATAGTGTAATTTATTCTATTTAAGGTATCAATGTCAAAATTTGGGGGTGCCAATATAGAGTTCATAACGCTAATAACGATTCGCGGTGTATTTGTTAGTTTCCGTATGACTTTAGCAATACCGTACGCATTATGCAACACATTCAGAAGTGCGTAAATTTCGTGCGACATTAAAAAGTGCGCAGATTTCGTGCAGCATTTAAAAGTGTGTATATTTCGTGCGACATTTAAAAGTGCGTAGATTTCGAGCGGTGGAATGGCTCCCCGACAACGTTGACGATTAGGGGACTACTCCTTGTCAGTTTATCTCTTAGTTCAAAAGTAGGCGTTTTTTGGTAGGCCTTTTGTAGGCCGCCTTTAGCGTATGTTGTGTTACGGGCTTTCCATGTGATCTTCTTAAATCTCTAATTTCATCAGCGACCGTCCGATCGTCCGAATATGACGATAGTTATATTGTAAGTTGTGTTATGGGCTTTTCATGTGATCTTCTTAGATCGTTACTTTCATCAACGACCGTCAGATCGTCTAAATCTGACGGTTTAAAAAAAAAGTTGCTCAAAACTCACAGAAAAATATTTTTTTGTCCGATTTTTTTTTCAAATTTAGACATGACGTTTAATTCTCTATCGATCAATGTGCAACTCAACCCTGCTACTATTTTATTTCATTTTGCGGCCAATACAATATGGGTCTTAAGGCCATATTGTATGTTTTGCATACAATAGGCATATTGTATGGGCGTATGGTCACCTACTTTTGAACTATGGTTTATCTCGACGGATCAGCTTGTCTTTTTCTCACCTGCGACATCTCACACGTGCAAATAAAATTTTGGAAGCAGCCGTATCTGACACCCCATACAGGAAATCCAATTGCTGCATGAAAACGGAATCAAGAAGGACGATCGTTCCCATGTTTAAATTTTTATTTTATTTTTATGTACTTTATTCAATGTTTCGCACGTATGCGCCAGCTCACATAGACCAATCAAAAGGGTTTCCAAATATTTTATTTTCCTAAACAACATCTCCAAGGTAAGTTTAGCACTGCATGCAACTCCACTACCAATTTTGTTTACAAGCAAAAGATTAAAAATTCAAGAAATATCAAATATCGAACTCTTCATCGATTCTCGCACTTTTTGCCTCAGATATGCAACTCTTTATAGTATACAATACTTGGAATAGTCACCACCTCTCCGTTTCTTTTACAATAAAAACCGATATTAAGAAAGCGCAATAGTAAACCATCTGAGAACATGGACAAGAAAGAAACGGAAATCCAAAACAAAACTGAAAAACGTAAACGAAACAAAATAACGAAAAACTGAAAATATTGTGAAAGAAAAAAAAAAGGAAAATTACCAAACGATAAAGAAAACAATAACAAACACATAAAAAATAGCTTAATAACAAACTATAAATCTAAAAATATCCAGATTGGTCCCAAACCCTATAAATCTACCATGCTCAACAGACCTCGAGGGAGGAATAAAACACGGCGTTGATCGAGAACGGCCATAGCAGATCGGAGAAAAATGGAGCCTTTGCCATGTTGTAAAGCCACAAATAAACCCTCAAGCAAAAGAACCTTAACAAAAAATGACGAGGTCTCTTAAGGACCCTTCGCCGGTACGAGCGTCGGCCAAAAGAACGAAGAAACCCATCCAAAGCAGCGCCCAAACAACCATAAATCTCCACGACCATTGAAACAAATTCACCTTTAGCATCTCGGCACACATGATCATGTTCCTTGTTCATCACAACATCACATGTTGTAACTCCATCATGGGAGTCACATGACATTAATACACGCATAGGGAAGACGCACAATGTTTTAATTGTGAGAAACTTCAACTTTTGTCCTTTTTCGGCGAAACTCGCACGAAGAGTTTTGTACATTTATTCATACGCCCGATATGTTTTAAATTCCGTCCATTTTCAACGAAAATTTTACAAAATGTTTTGTACATTTTGTTCATACTTCTGGTATGTACAATTTAACCAATGAACAGACATGAAGAAAACTTGTAAGATCCGAAAACCGTCCAGTTTTTTTCATACCACACGTTAATCGAAATTGTATAGTAAACACGTAAGCCTTTCGAAATAGCAGAAGGTATCTTGTATCAACTTGAATTACAATTGACTGTTTTATCATAGACTATAATCAATCTTTTCAAAATTCTCTGCAAAGAGATTACCACTTACATGAGATCGTAAATGTGGGACATTGTTTTTTCATGGCTATAATTTTGACAATTCTTTTTCCTTTCCGGGACGAGTGTCGATCTTGCTGACAAATTTCATGACAACAATGATAAACACTTTTTTATTTTATTTTTACATTCAAGTTGTCATTAAGAGATCTTATCGATGATGACCTTTTTTTCATCGATTCACGTATTTATATAATGACAACAATGAAATAAAAATTCACAACAATCTTCCATGGCAAAAATGAATTTCAATGAACAAATGCATTACATATACTCCAACATCCACACACATTAAATATTGTTGAAAAAATCGTGGTATATATCATCCTCACAACCATCACAACTTTGGAAAATTTCATCTTTTTCTCTAGTTGTACACATAAAATTTCAAAATTCACCCAAAGGAAAAACTAAATTACGAACATCGAAACAAAAAAAAATAAGATCCCAAAAAATGGAAAGAGAAGTCGAGGCCAAAATACATGAATATGTTAAGGCAAAAGGTGTCAAACATATAATACAAGAATGTGAGTAAAACATTAATATCAATTGGAAGTACATATGTTGAAAAGAATCAAGACCAAGAACAAAAACAAGAATTTTTCTTGTTGTTCATTGTCAACAAGAATATTCCAACCGCCAAATGCCTTGGCCCAATACAGAGATGATATGTTAAATGACAAAGAATACCATAATCCACTTTTTTTTGAGTTTCTCTTTATATTCATTAAAAAAAAATAAAAATAATGATAATAATAATAATAATAATAATAATAATAATAATAATATCAATAGAAACTAAATAAATCTCCCCCCCCCCCCCCCCCCTTCTTATACCCCTTACACACCCAAAAACCGATAGTTAACACACACACACACACACACCCACTCAACCAAAAAAAAAATTATCTAAACATCAATTCTCTCCTCACCTCTTGGTTCCGCCCACTACCATTTTCACCATCTATTTCCAGTGGTTTACTTTCCCCCTTCCCACTTTCCCTTACCTCTCCCTCTCACAATTCTCATGCATCACCCTCTCATTCAATAACTATGGTCGGCCAAGCATCCTCGCCCCCTCTCTCTCTCATCTCCTCCACCTAAACACCGCCATCAAGCCTCAAAACGGATAGAATGTACTGGGTGCCATAACCATTTCGCGGCGGGTGCCGGTATTTCCAGGCATACAAAGAGTTGTCAACAATTTTTGGCCTAGGGAGGCCCATCCTCTAGTACCCTTCCATCCACCGCACTCCCATCCGGACCTACAAGCGAAAATTGGGCATTTGTACGCGAATTAAACGTGCTTGGAGCGTATGATTTGGGATCACCCCGTCCACGATTATACACGCGGATCCCCATGGTTGTGCGGATTATAGTACAGGACGCCCTCCACCTCCCTTTGACCTTTATTTGTTCCGATCCCACGGATGTTGGACCTTGGCACCTCCTTTTTATGTTTTCTCTTTGGGTTCTAGTCTTACCACGCCGTGGAGGTGGTAGCGAGGCCCGAGAAACTATGGCTCGCTGCCGACGATTCCTTCGAGGTGATTGGAGGGCCCTTCACGCCAAGCATGAGGATCGAGTTGCGAGTGCTTCCTTCACACCACGTGGTGGATCTAGGACTTTAGATGTACCATCCTCTTATCGTCGTGCGGTTCATTTGGGCTGAGTTGGTGAGCTCTCTCGAGCGGTTTGCGCCCTCCAACCGTTTAATCCTGCTCCTCGGTCTACTGAGACTATCGAGATTCTTCGATCTCTCCATCCACCGGCTCCCACCCCTGAATCCCCCTCTATTCACACCTTTGAGCCATCAGAATGTTTTATTCTAGATCGATACGCTTTCATTAAAGCCCTTACGACTTATCCACATCTTTCAGCAGGGGGTCCATCGAGCACAATTTATGAGTTATTTCGGGACGTTTTGCCTCCGGAATCAGGTGCCCGAGGTTTTGATATGTTTTTTCGAGTTTGTTTTCTTATTGCCGGTGGTACTATTCCCTCTCGTATATGTGATCTCCTTACGGCCTCCCGCCTTGTAGCTGTCACCAAACCCAATGGAGGAATCCGTCCTATTGCCGTGGGCGAGGTTTTGTACCGATTGGTGGCCCGTGCCATCTACATCCAGCTCCAGCCCGCTTTCTATGATTATTTCTCTCCTCATCAGTTTGGAGTGGCAACCCCGGGAGGTTGTGAAGCTGTGGTCCACGGGTTCCGAGCGTTGTTGGATGCCCACCCGGATAATTTAGTCCTTCAGGTTGATGTTTCTAATGCTTTCAATACAGCGCATCGTAATGGCATTTTTTCCGAGCTTATGGCTGCACCTTCTCCAATTGTCCAGATATTCCTTTTTGTGAGGGCCTTTTATTCTTTGAGCAACAGCCTCTCCATTTCCATTGATGGTGATTTGGTCCCACTTTCTTCCACGACCGGCACTCCTCAGGGCGATCCACTTGGAGGCCCTCTGTTTGCCCTTGCTCATTACCAAGACCTTCAAGCTTCGGCTGTCGCTTTTCCATCTTGCCTCTTCCCTTCAGTTGCGGACGACACACACATTATCGGTCCTTGGGACCAAGTTATACCGGCCTATACCTTTTTCAAAGATCCTTTGGTCGAACTCAATCTTTTTGTCCAACCCACTAAGTGTGTTGTGTGGTCTCCCAGTGTTTTTCCTCCTTCTTTCAATCCACCTCCTGGTTTTCAGACTCCTCCATCAGAAGGCATTCGTGTGTTAGGTTGCCCTCTCGGTTCTGATTTATACATCAAGCAATTTCTTGATTCTGCTCTTCAGACAGATTTGTCCCATGTGGATGACCTTCCTCACCTTTCCGATCCCCAAGTGGCTTTTGCACTTTTAACCGGGTGTTTCCCCCATCACCCCTCCTACCTTACTCGTACTTCCCCTCCCACTCCTACTTTTGTGTTGTCCCTTTCTGCATTTGACGATCAGCTCATGGACGTCTTTCATACTTTGTTAGGTCGTGGGGCCTTTGATCGTGAGTCTGGGCCTGCGGCCCGTATCCAGGCCAGTCGGGTTTACTGTCGACGGCCCGTGTTGCTCCAGCTGCCTATTTGGGAAGTTGGTGCCTTGTTGCCTCCACTATTGTCTCTCGTTTTTTGGCTAGGGACACTCCTATCCTTGCAACTGTTGTACCCCGAGTTTTGGACGGTATGCTCGCCTTCCAGGGGTCCCTTCTCGATGCATCTCGTTCTCTTACTCTTGCTGCTATCGCGGATATGCTAGTTCTTTCCACTCTTGTTTCGACATCAGTTGCACGTGCACAGGAATCCATTTATGATAAAGTTTTCGCCGCTATTAAGTCCGAGCTTCTCGAGGCGCTTCCTTCTATTTCGCGTGCACGCTTTCTTTCTTGTGGCGGACCTCGTTCTGGAGCTTGGCTATTGGCTATCCCTATCTTCTCTACCCTCCGATTCACCCCTGCACAATTCACCACGGCCCTTAGGTTTCGGCTTGGCCTTCCTCACCCACCTTTGCTTGGCTCTCTTGTTTGCTCTTGTGACCACGTTCTGGATCCCGACGGCATTCATTTGCTTCGTTGCTTCCACAAAGACAAGTTGATTCAGGCGCATGACACGATTCGAGACACCATTGCTACTATCGCTTCCGAGGGAGGATATTCTGTCCGTCGGGAAGTTTCCCACATTATTCCTTCCCGTCGGATTGACATTATATTACTTGATGGTGCGCGTCGTACATTTGGTGACGTTGTTTTGGCAAACTCTACTTCTGATACTGTTGTCAGTCGGGCAGCTCGACATGTGGGCGTGGCCGCACGCGACGCGGTCAGGAGGAAGGAGCGTGATTATGCCCATCGCGATGCTATGGATGGTTTCATTCCGATGGCGGTGGAGATATTTGATTGTTTGGGTGTGGCTTTGGACCAGTTTCTCCGTGCTTGTGGTCGGCGTTCGTCTGAGCGGCGAGGACCTGGTAGCCCTTCGGTTTCAGTGCTTACTTCCTTTTACCGTCAACATTTATCAGTGGCCCTTCAGCGAGTGCAGGCTTCTATCCTACTTGGATCGTCTATTGCGCCTATGGATCGTCGACGTGTCCCGGAACTCCCTCATCGTGCTCCTCCGAGGTTCGGGGACTTGTGGTTGCTTTGCGTAGATATTTAGTTTTGTTGGGGTTTTGTTGTTAGGTATTAGCTCTTTCTTTTGATGTTTCGTTTGTTGTTCTTTGTTTTTTTGGGTGTTTTCCGTCTACTAGCTGTCATTTCGTGTTTTCGTTGCTTTTGCCTTACTTATCGTTTTATTTCTTTCCCCCAACATGTCGTTTTTCAGTTTTTGCCGTGCTACATCTCCTTTGTTCCCATGGACTCAGATGATTTTCCATCGGCTTTTTAATAAAGTCAGCCACATATTTACAATAATTGAATCTTGATTGCTTGTTTGAAGGTCTACACCATGATTTAGAAAATTAGAACTTCAAACGAGAAATTTAGGTTCCCAAGCTCAAGCTCACAATCAAATTTTAAGATTGGGTGAAAGATTATGTTATAAGCTTTTCATTAGAATGATTACTTAGGGAGTTTATCTTGAATAATCACCTATGCAATTCAATGGGGTTGATTTAGTTTTGCAGTTGTTAGGTCATGCTCGTACAACCTTCCAATTACCCTTTCCATGCTGCTGAAATACCTTTGCTATAACTCCATTTATTTCTTCATTTAGACCTACAATTTTCCTCTTTATTCCCTTGCTTGGAATCAGTTATTCAGTTTCGGTTATGCCATATTTTCTAGGTTTCCAAGTATTTCGATGGTTCATCAAAGTATTTCTTTAATGACATCATCTTATCTTTACTTGTATCCACCTAACCAGCAAATAATTAACAAACCAATAATCCAATACCAGCGATTCCATCAAGTGATGAGAATAGTTGAAAACGGAAAAACCCATGTCTACGACCATATTTGATATACAACTCATTCCTCAAAACATCCCTTTCAAGTGATTTTCCGGAAATAATCAAGCTTACTGCTTCCACGATCTTAACAGATGGAAATGAGGAGAAGAAATAGTCATGATCCAAAGCTTTCACTTCACTTATCGTTGCCTTTCTAGAACTAAACACTAACAGTTAAGCAACCCTTTTCATTCCCCTGGACTCCAATGGCTTACCATCACGCTTTTCAACAAACTCGGATATGTATTATTATTGTGCTATCATGGACCTTTTCACCAGTGAATTCTGAAAAATTGTTGTCAGCAATCTATTTCCTTGAAAGAAAATAAATTTAGATTAACCAGCCCAGAAATACTACTTGCTTACTTTATTACCACAGAAAGGGCTATGCACTCGGGTACCCAGAAAATGAAGACGATAGCTACAAAACAACACGGAACAATTAAAAGGCTTATAAATACAATTTCTCCAGATAGTGTGAATATATCCAGAGAAAATCCAGAATGACAAAAACATTAACAGTAGATTACTTATAAACAAACGAAGAAAATAGAGTGTGTTTGAAAAAGGATTTCAGCGTGACTCAATATAAGCAGGGGCAAGGACACACGCATATTCAAAATCTCAAACCTTATTAGACTATACAATCCTCCGATTGTAAAACCTTGGTAACAAATTAGTAATATCGTTAACCTAGGAAAGGGGTCATGGATCTCTACACTGCGAAACCAGTCCAACTCTGCTTTAAATTGAATTTAAACAGTCACGAGGAAAAAAACAAGCGAGACAAACAATCGAGGCAAAGCAGCGACAAACTGAAAGCAGAAGAACCTGCCATCGACTTGAGCATTAGAGGAAGACCGAGCTTTTCTTAAGCTGGAAAGCAGATACGAAGAAATGGTGCTTAAGCCCTCATGTTACTTAAAAGTTGTGGACAAACGGTCTATCGTCATCAGAATGCGAACGCAATACATTCAATCTTTCTTGCCATAAACAACCGGGCGTTTTGAAGAAGGAAAGTCAGATTTAAACCCGCCTACAATTTGTTCAAGGAGTGGCAAATTAACGAATGCCACTACAAACAGCTTTCGTGGACACCACTGAACTCTACTTCTTGGGATCCTTCAAATTCTCTGCTTTTGAGGACTCCGGACATTGAAGAAACCATTCCTACATCTAACCTTTTGAACTACTTCGTCGCAACGTTGTTCCATCGGATCTCTATGTAGACGGAGAAAATTTTAACATTGCGGCTTACCACAGGTAATTCTCACTACTAACCACGATCGCTGAATCCTCCGTTGTATCCATCTCCGCACCTACAATGGCATTTCCTCAAAACTTGAAGCTGAAGAAGTCTTTCTGCTCGGAGCAGAACTACTCAAGTCGACTGTTCAGATGCCAAACGATGGTGTATGGCGCAAAGGACCTAGTCCATCCTGATTGATTCAAAAAAACATACATAAGGCATGTCAAGGGCTGGACCAGAGCAAGGTTATCTTCTCCTGCATAGCCAAACGCCACGAGAACAGTTACGAATGAATGGGGTAAAACCAAAACAGATGCTTGTACACTTCAAAATGAAGCAGCTTCAGAAAGGCCCTGCATCCGAGGATATGTACAGATGGTCAATCGATACGTCAACTGCAAATTCGCTAATTCCTGACAAGAAGGTTGTCAGGAACTCTCTGCAATAATGATGGACAGAGTCGACCAGCAATTGAACCCGTGACCAAGAAGATGTTCGGTGTGTAGGAAATACGATGTGACAATCGATGCTTTTTCACGGAATCTCCTACAGCCAATGACAACGCACGATCAGATAAAAACCTTCGACGAAAAAAATACATCGCCAAAAAGGCCCTGGTATTTGCTACTAAGCTACTCACCAACTCAACCCCCTCAAAACGGCGTGTGACGATCTTCAGCACGAGGAGAGGAAACCTGTAACTCCTAAATAGGGCAAGCTGTGAAACACATACATTATTTGAAAGGAATCCTGACTACATATGCCACTTATCGCAGCATTCTGTAAGATCAGAACCAAAAACTGCAGGTTGAGGAAAGTCAAAGTGGCAGCAATACTACAGTTGCCGCATGTTCCAGCAAACAGCGAATCGACCAGAAGAATCTGCACTGACGACTATCGAAATTTGTTTATATGAGACACATCCGGGTGGTGACGAGCTCATACCCTTCAACGACGACGGCCACGATATTCTTCATCACGATATTCGCTGCGGTGGTTTGAACGATAGCCATCCTCACGAGAAGGTGGGCCTCGAGGGCCAGGGTTGCGCGCAAACGTCAGACGAAGAGAGGGAGAATCGCGTTCGAGCTCATCAAAGCGGTATCCTGACCATAATATCTCCATTGGATTAGGTTAGTCAAACTTTCCTGCCATTGTTTTCCAGATGAAGAACTGGCAGTTCATGTCCAGTTTCCTGTCTCCTGAAGGGACTAACTAAGCCTTATTGGAAGTGCATAATTGGTCAAAAGACTAAACGAATGGATAAGATGTTGAAAAACTTACAACAATCAACCAGAATGAGAAAGACCATTGTGACTTTCCATCTTCTGTACACCTGCCTCAGTTTTTAAATAAACACTATCACCAGTTGACAGATCATACCTTGCAGAGCCTCCAAAGCTGTTGCTGCACAACGAGCATCTGCAAATTCAACGAAACAGAGGACCACTTTTTCCCCTGCGGCCTGCTGATGAGACGAATCACACTTACAAACAACATTAGTCTTGTAAATGCAGAAGGGTTCCAGGTTCAGCCAGAAATCAGCGCAGCAAAACATAAAAAAAACTCGAGACAGCACTTATAAACAAGATTAAACAGCAAGCTGGAGAGGAGTAAAAATTCACCCGTTTAGCCTCTTTGTGGACAAGGCGGACTTCCTTATATCCAATAAATGGACGAAATATATCTGCAGAACAAAGCGATTGTCAGAACAAAAAAGCAGCAGTACCCCTCCAACATAACAACAGAAAAAAGAAGGGGGAGACGAAAAACGGAGAGGTCAAGCTAGATCACAAAGTGACTTCACACAGTGAAGACAAGTCCACAAAAACGATGATTGTATAGGCATCCACACAGATGGAAGGGACTGTAGGAAACATTTTCCAAAAAGGATGACCTACAATCTTTAAAAGTAAATTCATGTGAACAACACACGGTTCAAGGCCAGCTAATAGCCACACACAGTCGTCGCATGAACATGATGATAACCAAGACAAAATTATACACTTTGAAACACTAAGAGTTAAAAAGTTACTAGCGTCAAGACAGATTTACTGTCCATAAAAATAGGGATAGACAGCATGGCTCATTTCAGGCCTCCTTTAACTAGTGTCATTAAAACTATATTACCAATTTGAGTCAAAGAAACAGGCAAAATAGTCAAGAGTTATTAATTTTAAAATCAATGAAAGGTATTGCTTATGAACAAAACACCGTCAAAAAACAAGATTTTTTGTAGATGCAAAGAAAACATACGAGCTGCTTCGCGTTTTGAGCAGTCCACTGGCAGACCATCGACAAACAACGTAGCGGAAGCATCCGGTGGAAGAAGATCCATGGCATTCCTTTCTTGTTCCACAGCTCCACCATTTAATACCAGGGTTCGGCCATCAATAGGTGCAAGAGCTCTTTGTCCAGGAGGGCCTAATAAGGCATCCTCCGGCATAGCAATTGGAATTGATCCAACTCCTTGACCAGATGGAATTATTTGTCCTGCTATACCAGGGCCAAGGTTTGAGCTATAAACCTGCCAACAAAATAAACTACAAACATTTTCAATAGCTTTATAAAAAAAAGCATATATACACGTGTGTGTATATATAACAATAAAAAAAACATTTTTAAATTATACAAAAAAAAAAATGGTACAGAAAAACCGTGAAAATGACAATCAGCATAGAAAACTTTACTAGATGAAAAGATCAAATAAAAATGTTATTGATTGGACAAAGAGTTCAAATAAATAAACTGTTAAAGGCAACAACCACACAACATAAAACTCAACAATACACCAGAAAAGCATTAAAAAAGTCACAGGAAATAGCATGGTATACATAGTATTTCAACAGCAACTTCTCAAATGGCAACAAAATCTGAAAACAAGAATTCAAATTTGTGACTTTAAACCTTCAAAGGGCATTTAAAAAAATTAACAACTTCATGTAATCATTCTCAAATGTCAACTGAATCTGATAACAAAGATTAAAAAAACGTGACAACTTCCCAAATGTCAACTAAATATAGCAACACACCTTCAGAAATCAACAAATTGTCAACGAAATCTCACGAAAAACCTTCAAAAAAAGAGAGCTTCACATAATCATTCTCACACTTTCACATCATCATTCTCGAATGTCAACTGAATTTGATGACAAACTCTCAGAAATCTGAGAGCTTCACACTGTACTCATTCTCAAATGCTTACAGCAAAGCGTGTTACCAGATCCGCAGCATTGATTGGCTCCTGCTCTCTCCATGAGCCGCGAGCCGCGCCCCTTTCTTCATATCCTCCACGGTCGCCTCTTGGAGTGTAAACCACCTCACGTTCAGCTGCTCGAGGTAGATAGGAGGAACCTCTTGCAGGAGTTAGTTCATCTGGAGCACACATCAGATTCATCCACACTTAACCTGGCTCCAGATTTGTCTAAGGTGCTTTTCCTTTTTCTTCACTTTTCACTCCCTTTCCTTTTACCGCTCACATATTCATCTACACGCTTAACCTTGCGCCGTTTTTGTCTAACATCTCACATACTTTTTCCTCTCTTTTCCTTTCCCCGTACCAGATTCATCCACATACATAGCCCCTCAACACCACCGGTTCCACCCTAATAAATGAATCACTCTTACAAATGACTCATACAATTGACTCACTCTTACAAACAAACGCTTACAAACGAATCACTCATACAAACAACTCTTACAGATGACTCTCACAAACGACTGATTCTCCCCTACAAACGACCGACTCTTTCAAACGGCTCTCTTACAAACAAACGACTCTTACAAATGGCTCTTACAAACAGCTGACTCTTACAAATGACTCTTACAACTTCAAACGAAAACATAAGGCTTCTAACAAACCTACCGTACTGCTCTCCATATTCTCTCCGAGGTCGTTTTGACACAGGAGAAGGGGCAGCACGTCTTGCATCAGCAGGATAACGCTCTCCTCCTCCTCCTCCTCCTCCTCCTCCTCCTCCTCCTCCACCACCTCCACCACTGGGATACCTCTCACCTCCAGCATAACGAGCATCAGCTGTCACATACCGAGGCTCAGCAGCTCCTCTGTACTGCCAATCAGCCATAGTTACTTCTGCAGTTGCAAAACTACTGTCGCTGATTAAAAGCGTTCACGAAAAAGAGGACAGACTGAAAAAAAAAACAAGAGAGAGGAGAATATCAAGTGAGAGCGAGTAGGCGAAAATTGAAATCTGACTGAAAACTTGAAGTTCAGCAGAAGCTATGAAGGAAAAATGTAGAAGTTGAGACTTTAAGAGGTTTTCCCTTTTCAGAACATATGTAACCTTTCAGGTGTGGATGAAATGGAAGGGAAGCCTGCAAAGTGAGAAAACGACAGAAAATGGTACATAAAAGTACATGATAATGTAAAATAAGGTACAATTATGTAACTTTTAATAAGGTACAGGTGTACGGCTTGACAGCTATAGATTGGCCAATTCGGTGATCAGGTCAATGGACGCTGGCAAACGAAATGAAATCTAAAGAAATCGTACATAATTCGCACATATACTGTTCTCATAATGTACTACACCGTGTATAGCTATTAGTGTTAATAATTTTGTCGCCACTAAAAACATATTTTCTCCGTACACACTTGTCCGATTTTCAATTTCAGACCGCCAATCAGAAGCTGAGAATCTTACCTTTCAATCGCCACCGTCAGATCCACAACCTGGCATGTGTGTACGGAGAAAAGATGTATTAAGTGGCAAAAAAAAATAGTAACACTAATAGCGATTCACGGTGTACATGTAATGTATGAGTGTACAACTTTACCAAAAATATCAAATATCGAATGTATACGAGTTCAAGAATTCTGGGGATTGGGCAAATGTGACGGCCAAACGAAAACAAAATTGACAGAAAATCGTATAAGGTACTAGAAGTACAGTACAGTACTGTACTGTACCAAAGACAAGGTTTGTACGGAACCTTTAATACACCCAAGGGCCCGGATATAACAACGATCAAATGTTCGATTCGGCCTGTTCGGAGTCGAACTTTTGACACACAATATAGCAAAGACCTACAGCACGGCACAGTGCAGTAAAGTACAGTAAAATAAAATACGACAGTATATAACAATGCTTAACAAAAAGTACAGTACACTCACGGAAACTTCTTTTCGCACAAGTGGTTTTTACTTGGCTCAACAATTTACGTTTTTAGGTCAAAAAATGTGCAAAATTTGTATAAACTCGATACGGCTTTGCGGTTATTCCTTTCACTTTTGAAAATCAACCTATCTCACAACCGGCCAATATTTTACTGGCTAGGGTCGAGTCAGCAGCACTGGAACTCAGACATAAAATCGAAAAAATCCAGTGGAAGCACTGTTTAAGAGGAGCATATAACCCCATAATGAGAGTAAATTCAATTATTTATAACATAGAATCGGTACTTCTTTGGCAGGTCCTCTCAAGGGGGAAAGACGTCTATGTTACATTTGCACTCACGCTTTGGACGCCGTACAGTAGACCTTGAATTGTTAAGAGCGTCAATGTTTTTTTCGCCAGTTAAAACATATTTTCTCCGTACACACTTGTCGGATTGTGAATCTGACGGCTTCGATTGAAAGGTAATATTCTCAGCTTCCAATTGGCGGTCTGAAATTGAAAATCGGACAAGTGTGTACGGAGAAAATATGTTTTAAAGTGGCGAAAAAATCATTGACAATAACAATTCAAGGTGTACAGTACAGTATGGGTATCGAACAAGCCCCCATACAAGTGTGGGACCTTCGGCACCTCGCGGCACCTCGCGCCGACATTCTGCACCTCTTGGGATCGGGTACGAGAAATAGGGTTTTGGGGTAATTTCGTAGTTTATGCTAATTTGGGAACAGCAAAAATAGAATATTCGTTGTACAATTATATACATTAATATATGTATTCTTACAAAATATTGAAAATCGTACGCCGTCGTGAAATTTAAATATCCGTACATGTAAGACTAATTTACGGGTCAGAACAATCCCGTTTTTTTAGCGCACGATCCTATGCGTGCGCGTCTGATTTAACTCATTTTTTGTAAAATTTTCACTTGAAAAGGTACATTTATGTACGGTCTGACATCGACCATACACCACACTATTTAGATATTATTGTAATTCGTCCTTTACGCTATTTTGTACGGTACCTTAATTAACGTCAAGGAAAAATTAAAGTTTTGGGGTTTGGGCTGTTTTTTTAATAAAAAAAAAACAAAAACAGAAAAAATAAACCCTAAACGAGCGGTCGCGGACGTCTTCGGCACCCCGGAGGGCCAAAAAGTTGCAAGATTCAGTACAGTACAGTACACCGCGAATCGCTATTAGCGTCAACAAATATTTAGTGGTAAAGAACAATTAGTGTGATTAACGCTAATTGGGAATTTGGATATTATCAAGGAAATCAGTCACTCTAATTTGGTTTTTAGTGTTTTTTTAGTCACTCTATTTAAGAATTAGGCTTAAAATTTCGGGGCGCCGCATTAGCGTGATTAACGCTAATAGCGATTGGCGGTGTAGTGTTGCGTATCTGTAAGAAACTCATTGCGATAAAACCAATACCAATAATTATCTGTTATCGAAAGGTGAGGGGTGCCGATATATAGCTACGAGACCAACAAATTCCTTATCGGCGATAAGAGGAATAAATATATAGTACGTACTATAATAGTGCTTTATAGTCTATTGTATTATATTTTCACTGTATATAGCGTGGCATGCCATGTATGACAATCTGTTCCGTACTCTGTATAAGGGAAGAACGGAAGTTCAGTGCAACGGCATAAACGGTACAACTCTACGGTATGAACCGTACAATTATCGCCAATAGTTGTCGAACAGGTGTTATCGCGATAAAAAACTGGGGGATTATCATTTTTTTATTGCGATAACACGGGTACCGATATATCGTGCCAATATATAGATTACCAGGAAAGGTCGCAAAAGTCAAAAGTTTAGATAACCGAAACCGACCGTTTTTTTAATCTTCAAAATTTGAGTGCCCGACGCCCGACCGGGTTATGTCACGCTCCAAAATTGTTAACCGTTAACCGAAATGCGTTTAAGAAAATAAAAGTTAACCGAAACTCGATTTCTCGCGACTACCCGTGCCCGCCCGTACCCGAATAAGTACAAAAGTAATGGTACATCTCCCGTATACCTTCCACGATAAGAAGAGAACAAAGTACACTAATGTTTAATTGTACGGACAGTACACAATTTTTTTTTTTTTTTTGTTTTTTGCTTACCCGAACGTAACCGAATTTTTTTTTCTGTGAATCAACCGCTCAATTCGGCCCGGCCCCCCAAATTTGGCAACCGAATCCGTTTCGGATCCGACGCGGGCGGTCGGTTAACTGTCGGTCACGATTTCGGTTGACCGTTTGCGACCTCTGATTCCCAGTAGGCCAAAAAAAGAGGCATATCGGTTATCGGCAAATGGCTACCAATACACAACACTAGCTTTTGATGAACTCTTTTATTTATATGACTCAATTCAGGGGACAAAGCGCTTTTGGCGCATTTGTGTTGGACTTTTTTGTTTTTATGTTACATTCGCTGTAAGGGAGCTACAATCGGAACATGGGAACAAAAAAGATAGTAACACAAGAGCGGATTAATAAACCAAGGAAATTACAACTGGAGCATAAACAAAAGAGTCTAACGCATAAATTAAATGCATTCGTACCTTGACGTGATCTGTTTAGTGACGGTATAATTAGAACAGAAAAGGCTGCCAACACCGCTATAAAAAGGTAGGCGGTAGCGAGGTAAAGAATGGAGTAAGCTTTATTTCAAATATTGCGATAGAAAAACCATCAAGGTACAAAAGTTGTAAAAAAAATAAAAAAATAACATTCAATACTAAAAGCAAGAAAGACAAAGACGTGATGAATAGACAAAAGAGTCAACTCTAACTAAAACATATAGCCACCAAAGCTACTTTAATATACCTAAGATGACTACCCACAAAGAGAAGAAACCTATATTACATGACTCCAACAAACTAAAGTCCACACCCACGAATGACATGGATGTGGATTGGATTCTTCGGTGGAAGATTCCCATGGCTTTGCCTCTCATCTACCACTGTGCTTCATTGGAAGAGAGTTGCAACTTGCGCTCGTTAAAGGGAAAACGAGACAGGTTGACGGTAGAAAACAACAAGAAGGTCGGGAAGAGGACTCCCAATACCCCTGGATTCCTCCGAATACCCATGGATTCAAGTGTGTTTCCTGCACAATTGCGTAGAAAATCATCAAAGGACTTCTCAAAGTGCAAAAAACCTGTGCTCCAAATGGGACAAACTGGTCTGCCAGGTCGTAGTGAACGTAATCTCGTTACTTAGAAGTTGTTGCGTCTCGTCCCGCCGTGGGTCCCTATCGGGCCCTCGAGGGCCCCATCACCCAAGGTGCTCTTACACAAGTTGAGGAAATCCAAGTCATAACCCAAGGATTCGGATAATGCGACTGGGACCGAGGAGGGAGTATATGCGAAACCTCTCGTTTCACATTGTAGCCCTCTTCGAAGCCAAATGTAACAATTTCACAGCGGAATAAATTATGTGCGACAAATTATGTGCGACAGGTTGTTCTCCCTTACGCATGCAATGAAGAAAACGAGTCTCTTCCGAATAAGTTGGCTGGTTACAAACACAATGCGTGCGCCCAACAAGGGAAGGGTAAAGAAAGTACACCTGAAGCATAGAAACAAAAGGGAACAAAGTCCAATGCAATAGTTCAATGCATGTGCGCCTTGCCGTGACCCGTAAATGGAAGTACAAATTTTGTACATTTTTGTACTTACTAATTGCACTGATAAAAAATTACTCTTGCTGAAAGTGTTCCCTAAGTTTAATGCGCTGATTTACCATAGAATGAGTAACAAGCGAGCAAGACTTGTATAATTATGGGTACATTGCGCATATAGTATTGTGCTGTACTGTGCACACCATACATTTGGAGTCAATCAGAAATTTCTTGCCCTTCTAGTTGTTCGAACTGAATCTGGGGCACCATTAAGACAAAATATTCATTACTGTCAATAACATACAATAACTACTACCAACTGTTGTTTTACACTCTTATATGGGTTGCTTGACTTTTCCGTTTAGATTTAAAATGATCGACTGACTACAGTAATCCAATTATATGTACACAATTTGCCTCCAAAATCTATATTAATTCCTGCAAAAAATAGACGACCTGTTCATCAAATTCTCTATCTTTAACTCGTGTTTCAACCCTATAGTTTTACCATTTTTTTTCAAAACCCATGTATTTCGCACATCAAACATATTTACCCGTTACCGGTTCACATCTGTTAAAATCTGAACCTATGTTAAAATGTAAACCGAAACCCTAAAAAATAGACCAAGTTAACAACTCAGAATAGTAAACTGCATTTAATGTGGACTTTTCAAATTCCTCTCAATTCAATCCAACGATAGTTCAAGCCATGCCAAAAAAGTAAAATTCTCCAAGGCATCAAATATTTAACAAATATTTACAATAACAATTTAAATAATGAAAGAAATCTGGTTATTAGAGTAAATAAATCATGTGCATCCAGCAAAATTTCACCAGATAATTGATGAATTGTTTTACTTCTAAGTGTTTGCCAAATTAGAGAAAGGGGTTTTTCGAATGTCGTAAAGGTACAAAACTTTTTAATTCATTTGTATGTCCTCCTATACAAGCTTATACTATGCAAAATCTATGCACCTCAAAAACTAACACATGTCACACGTGTCACATTTCCCGGACCTGACCAAATGAGCTCCACAGAATATAACCGAATTATAAAGGGTAAATAAATACACTCAAAATACACTTTCTACTCCCAAAAGTGTACAAAAACATAAGAAAATGCTTAAGACATAAAAAACGTCGACGTGTGTACCGTTTCCTACCTATCTCCAGACAGTTTTATGATGTGGGAAGTATCCGGTAGCCATACATGAACTACCTGTAAGGAAAAAAAGTAAAGATCACCTTGCCGGAATCGGTCTTCAAGTAAATACCAACTAAGTACCTCAACTAAATACCTCAGTTGCTTCTCAACTTTCGCATGCATATACAATACATATATTGTTTTCGTTTTTGTTTCTTTATTTCTTTCACCCTTTTATCCTCCGAATATCAGCATTTGCCGACCACCCGCCGGTGGTCGAACTAAACCGAGTTCTTCTAAGTTTGATTCTTTGGGCCCTTCCATAACATCTTTAAGAGCTTGCATTAACTGCTCTACCGGTCCTATATCATTTCCTTCAGATTTTGAATTTGATGATGAGTTTGATTTTAAACTTGATTTTGATTTCGATTTTGAAAGACTCTCTCTCGACAAAGAATCCCGTGATTTGCTGCTTCGAGGAAGAGGAATGAAGCCAAAAAGACGCTCTCTGGGCGACTCTTCACCGAAAATAGATAATTTTTGCTCTATATCTTTAAGTTTTGTTTTTACTTCTTGTAACTCACCCAACACTATAGCCAAGCTGTCCGGTTTGAAATGAGCTCTGACTCTACCGCCTGTATTTTGTTCTTCGTCGATACTGGCCCATTTCTCTAATTTCTCCAAATGAGTAATAAATGATTGACACTCTCCTACTAATGTCGCAACTTCCTGATTTTCCCATGTGACTTGATCAGTCCTTTTTTCTTCTGTAGCCAGACCACTAATAAATACATCTATTATCTTATCCTTCTCATTCTGATTTTCTCCAGTTTTCTCTGACACTCCTGCTAAACCTTGCGATACTACTATTGTACATTCTGGTATCTCTGTACCTCCTAAAATTGCTCCATTTTCTGAAGGCCGAGAAGCTCCTTCAGAAATCCTTCGATTCTGTTCCTCTGGATTCTTATTCCAATACTCGAAACTGACTCTACTGTCAGTATTGTTCAAAGAAACCCCATTACTGCTTCCCAATTTGACTAAATTCTTCGAATTCTGTCGTACCAGAGAGCCGCTGGTTTTCCTTTCTGGCGCTGAGACAGAAGTTTCTTTCACCTGCGTTTCTTTCCCATTCTCTTTGAGAATAGTCACAGGTTTTATCTCATCAGAGCTTTTCTTCCCTTCACTAACCACAACTCCCTTCCCACTTTTTGGATTTTCCTCATCATTTACCTGACACTGTGAATCATTTTTGCCATTTTCCCCTAAATTTTTAACAGGAAACCTCTCTTTCTCTAAATCTCTAGTTTCCGTCAAAGTCTCTTTCGAAACTTTACCTGACCCTTCATTGACTTCTACTGAAGGTGGGTCCGAACTCGAGTCTCTCCCTCCACTCCCCATGAGGTTCTCCACCAGACTAGCTCCCATCTCTCTCACCCTTCCCCAATGTGTTCCCTCTTTTTCGGGCCTTCCCTCTTTTTTGGGACTCAATGGCAAACCACCTGCCCTCTTGCCTTTCACCTTTTTACTGTCTCCACCTACAGGTTGTTTTCCCTCTCTCACGTCCTCGGGCTTCGAGGTAGAAACGGGTTCTACGCTTTTCGAAACTGAAATATGTAAAATTGGCTTTTGAGTATTTTCAGATATTTCTTTCTTTACCGAGGCTTTGGCCCTCCACTTCTCCCTATAATATGATGCCAAACGAGAGGCTTCTGTTTGGGCTTCTTCAATTATTTCTAATTCTTCATTGGGAACAGTTTCAGTATTAACAGTAGAACCTGGATTCGAGTCTCCGTTTCCTTCTTGAGTTTCCCATATATCCGGGACAGACGAATCCGTATCCTCCTTTTTGGGTTCCTCCCCGCCTTCTGTGGTTTTTTGTTCTGCGTTTTCTCCTTCCGAGGCTGGAAAAACGACTTTTGGGAATTTTGGAGAGACTTGATCACCCTCCTGCAGGCCACACTCCATTGAAAACATTCGAAATTAAATGTTAAACGCAAATTTTGCTTCGGACATATTCTCTTCTCTTATCATGACTATGGCTAAGTCTTTCTGACTGCAAATTGTAATCTAGATTAAGTGCCATACATATATGCATACATATATACATATATCTCTTAGAATATAGTATATGGGTGTTTAAGACACATTGATGAACCAGTTTTCATGCATTGAAAATGAGTATGGAATCATCATTAGTCAAATAATGCCACGACTTAGAAACACCTACAATCTGTAAGGAAGACATTACCTTTTAGTGTTTCATGAAGTTGAAAAGAATTTGACCAAGCGTTATTGCGATGGCACTAATTTATTCTGGTCCATTTGATTTCCTTTAAAATTCCCTGAAAAAAACATTGTAGGCAAGGCAAAATGGTACCTTTCTGCGTGTATTTTTATAAGATGACCCGAGGACAACCACACGGTCACCCCTTCTTTTCATTTGCTCCAGAGTTTCTTGAAAGTCAAAGTCCTACAGAAAAAAGCAAAAAACAATAGGAATTATAACTTTTGATTGTATTTCCAAGGTCAACCTTTTGGTGAATATGAAAATCACCACAAATAAGACATAAATTGGATAATTTGTAAGAGGTCAACATGGACAATGTATCCCTGATAGTTATAGATTACATCAATTTGCGTAGTACACGATATCTTTGAGTTATTTATGAAACAATGACATAATGGACAATTAGGTTGTTATGTGCTCAATATTAACCACCAAAAAAAACAAAACTAGGAATATAGTCACTTACTAACTGAAAATAATCCAAGACGCCAATTTAAAAGACCAATCTATTCATTATCGCGTTTATTATTGCCTGTAATGATGTTGTCATGTTGTCAGAGACAGAACATTGAAATCAACTGAGCGCATTTTACTATGGTCCCCAACCCAATAAAATAGAAAAACAAAAAAAAAGATGGGACTTCCGAACCATTACATCAAATTCACTGTAATGATTACTAAAGACTCAGTTTGACACGCATATATATTTCATTTTTTTGGGAGGGTTATGTTGCCATACATCTGTAGAAGATTTGATGACCATATTCATAGATTTATAACCTGTTTTGTTTTATGGTGAACCCCGTCCCCCGTTTGTTTGATAGGGGAATTGCATTATCGGGATTAACCCCAAAAGAAGTAAATGTCCGAATTTGTACCATTACTCACCTTTACCCCAAAAACTAGTTAAAATTCAAGAGTTTTACTCGTCTATGAGTCTAGGGAATCTGATGTAGAGTGGTTATGACCAAACTGAACTGGGTCAAATAGATTCTGTTACTATCCCACGATGCAGTATTGAACTCCACGAATGTCTCTGATTGGATCTTTATAAGCATGTATCATATATATGTGTACACACACACACACACACACACACACACACACACACACACACACACACACACACACACACACACATTTATAATATTTATGTTGCCATCCCAACAACATCGCGTTATACAAAATGGATAAGGGCTCACAAAGCCCAATTACATCCCAGTGTCAACAAGATAGACGTAGATAAGTTTTAACAGAAATTCTCAGAGATGTCAAAAGTTTCAAACACATAAGACTTTCCAGCTTAGAACCTACGTTTTGCTTAACTTTAAAAAGGTTTACCTTCCAAATAAAGGTCCAAATTGGCTTGTCCTAGATGGTCCACAGACAATTTGCAATCAGGAACATAAATATTGTTCACCTTCTGACAAAAAAATGTTAAGAACCCCTGTCCCATAAATCTTAATCCCCTCTACAAAAAAAAGTTTGATTGATTCTTACCGAAGTGTGCTCTGTTTCGACTTTAATTCCCAATTTTTTGCCTCCTCCTAACCCTTCCGGCAACTCATCCATGTCCAATAACTGCGCCATTTCCCCAAAAAAAACAAAATCTTACGACGAAAGCCAAAAATAAAAAAACAAAAAAAAAGAAAAAAGTAAAAGGAACAGAAAACATAAAAGAATAAGCATAGATTCTGATTTTTTTTGAGGGTTTTGCTCCCATATACACTTACCCTCATCACTGTTGAAGGAGATGGCCAATTTGGTGATATCCCTTCTTCCGGTACCTAATAAACGGGCGAAAGAAGAAATACAAAGTTGTTAGGTTTAACAACAAACTGGTTAAATATGCAGTATTATACAGTCCCGTGTTGTAAGCGAAAACAGGAAAAGCACAAGACAAAAATGAGCAAGTTAATAATGCAAATACTGAACAATCAGATTCACACAAAATAGGGGAAACATTCAGAAATGAACAAAACCTTTTATCACATTTCATTTTATACAACTTCACGGCAGGATAGAAGTCTGACGAGTAAATTACTGTCAAAACTGAGATAACAGGTGATAACTAGGAGTTACAATTCAGTAAAAATACAATATGTAGTGTATTTAAACAAAGGTTTTCATGTCTTACCTAAATACTAAACCGCTGACAGTAACTACAACTTTCACCATTATTAAAGTTAGTGGATTAATATTAAAGCGCTATCAGAATAAATGCCACCAATTTGTAGTGTCTTATTTTAGGCCACATATGTACATAGTGTTATTAGGATCATTGTATGCTTTGGGGTAAGAAAAACTTGCAACTGAATTAAAGTTATGTACAGCGATAGCGATGAAAGGTGCCCTATGGACCGACTGGTGGAATGGATGTGAAATCAATATGGCTCATGTCAAAAAAAATGGCAAAAAAATGGCCTACTAGGATGATTGTTGTTCACAAACTACATTTATACTTATATCAGTGGTCCAGCCTACTTTAAAGCAGTTAGCAAAACCCTGAAAACCTTAAAAATAAAATGTTCCATTTGAACAAGGCGTGTGGTGGACACCTTGAATTGTTAAGTTACAGTATTTCTTCAATTTTTTTTTTTTTACTTTCACACTTTCAGGGTAATTATCAAACTTTATTGCGATGGAAAGGTAAGGCTCCTATGTTAAAATCGATCAATTCAACATGAAAATTTGAGAAACAACTTTGTGCTTTTTTTTTGTTATTATTATTATTATACTGTTCTAAGCAACAGCGATTCAAGATTTAATGAGACCGGTTCGTTTTCACAATACAACTTCTCGGAAGATTTTCCAATTCAATTCCTTAGTTCTTTACCATTGTCAATTTCACTCGGTAGCTTAAACGGCCCAAATAAAAGAGGGAGGCTAAAATAAAGAAAAAATGTCAAACAAACATACACACTAATTGAACCATTTGAATAAAGTATATCCTCACCTTTGGTGAAAGGGGTTTTACTGCCTCCAATAGCCCTGTGTTAAAATCATAAATCTGCAAAAGATGGAAATTAACTTGGTGAAAAATGCAGCTAATCTTGGTAAGAAAATACACACGTTTCCCAAAACAAAGAAAAACCTGAACCTAGAAAATTCAGCTCAAAGAAGAACAAAACTGAAAAACAAAATTGAAAAAAGAAGAATAAAGTCCAAATGAATAAGAAAAAGGTTCTCACAGGTAAGTCCTTTTCTCTTGCTTTTCTTGAAAGAGCTCGAAGGCACAAATAGACTCGTTTTAAATTCTTGCCTTCAACTGCATCTGAAGCTGTGAATAAATCCACATCTGATAATCCAAAAGCTTTGCAAACCTGGAAACAATAGACAGAAAATCAGCATTTACTGTACGGAGAAACAGACAATTTTACATGGAAAATTGTCATTCACTTTAGAGAAACAGTAAGTGGAAAAGACAATTTTACAAGGAAAATCACCGATTATTGTAGAGAGAGTAAAGCGAAAAACCACTTTTACGCGGCAAATGTAAGGAAAACAGTAACTGGAGAAGGAATTAACATGTCAATTTACTGTAAGGGAACAGTAACTTGAAGCCAATTAAGAAAAAAAAGCCATTTAATGACTATCGCCATCTAATGACAAGAAACAGCAACTGTAGAAGACAATTGAAGGGAAAATCAACTGAAGGGAAAACAGTAATCGGAGACAACAATTTTACACGGAAATTCAAATTACTGACGAAAACAGTATCTGGAGAAGAGAGTTTCGCATGGAAAACCACAATCTACCAAAGGGAAGAACATTATCCGGAAAAGACAAATTTACAAAAACGACTTACTGTAGAGAAACATAACCAGAAAGACCAATTTTATGAAAGTAAATCAACTTAATATTTTCTCAACAAGAATAGGGCAGGTCAAAGATCACGACTTGTCAAATAACTGAAAACAATAACAATAACATTAATAATAAAAGATCAGATCCTTTACCTCCAGAAAATTGTTTACATTGGCCCAAGCTGTCCAAGAACCACTTTTAACAGTCACAGGTTTGTCCAAACTTTTCGTACGAAGCAAATTCCATTTTCCAGGTTCCCCTTCTTCTTTTAATTTTTCCTCTGATTTTACCACAGAATCTAAAGATTGGCCTGTCTCTTTGTATATTTTTCTTGCTACAGAAAGCAGTAATTTTCCATCTGCCAATAATTCAGCAAGAGGAATCTCCATACTAAGTGTCTCATTTAAAACCAGCGATAGCCAAACTCGCGTTTGTTCCTGTTTTTTTCTCAGACAAGAAATAAAAGAACAAAACGAATTTGAGGGTCAGATAAATACAACAGGTTTTTTCGGTTGTAGCACGGGTTTTAAAACAGAAAAAGTTACATTTCTTTATATCCTGACTAGAAGATTCAGAACAACTTCAAACGGTTTTTAGCATGTTGATAAAATATTGCAAGACTTCCCAGTAAACTTAAAAAAAAACTAAATTAAAAAAAAACTCTTTCCTTACCGTTCAAGATGTTTACAAAATTTTTTTATTCACTAGTATAAATAACAATTAGTCCAATCATTTTTTAGGTCAAAATAACAACTGCTACTTTCAGTATTGCTAAATCTGCAAGTCTATTAGCATTACATAGTGACAGCAGGTAGAAATGTGGAACTGAAAAATGGAAAAAAAAGTTAATAATTCGTTCGCTAAAAGTAATAAAAGTAAGGCAGAATAGTGATAAAAGTTACGCACAAAAGTGAAAAAAGTGTGATGCACATAGTACTGCAGAATAGTAAAAATATGGCGACAAAAGTGATGCACAATAGTGACAAACAATTGTGATAAAAGTGATGCACAGTATTGACAAACGTGATGCATAATGGTTATTAAAGTAATGCGAGATAGTGAACTAATAGCGATAAAAGTAATGAGCAATAGTAGCTGTAAAGATGCCTATGGTGATAAAAGTGATACAGAAAGTGACAAAAGGAGTACCTCAAGGACATTCAAATCAGAATCTCCGGGCTTTGCACGAGGAGGAGAAGGCATGAAAGCCCGCGGAGATGCCATGAAAGGGAGAAAACGGAAGACTTTTCTGGAGAGAGAGAGAGAGGGTGAGAGGGATGGGGAGAGGGAAAGGAAAAGGGAAAGGGAAAGGGAGAGGGAAAGAGGGGGAGAAGAAGAGGGAGGGAGAGGGCGAGGGAGCGGGAGCGGGAGCGGGAGAGGGAGAGGGGAGCAGGAGTGGGAGAGGGCGAGGGAGAAGGGACGACTTTTTTGGAGAGGGAGAGGGAGAGAGAGTGATGAAAGGAAACACTCTTCTAGGAGGCCGAGACAGAGAGGGTGAGGGAGAGAGAGACAGAGAGAAAGAGGAAGAGAGAGAAAGAGAAAGCTTGCAAAAGCTTAAAACATGAGAGAAAGAGAGAGCGAGGAAAAGCTTGCCAAGATAAGCAAGAAATTTCTCATGCTGTGAAAGAAAAGATGCTTTCTAAAGAGTTAAAAGAGTTAAAAGAGATAATTGATTATCTTTACAATATATCCATCCTACAAACAAAGATTTACTGTGAAGCTCTTCCTTCTCTTAACTCCTGGAAAGCTTTTTACATGTAAGCTGGCATTGAACTTCATGTATTTTTGCCTTTTCGGAACTTTTGGCAATATTTGTACGATTTGTACGTTTGTAATTTTGTACTTTTGTACTTTTGTTTCAAACCGATATGGCTTGCTTTCTAGTCCAGAACTCCAGCCACTGTCGTATCTGAGGTCAAGCACATGTACAGTACTATCATCTTATCTTTAAATATAAACAAAAAACAACGGTACGGATGGAGATTTTGGATTATCATTGGTCTAAAACGTACCACATACCAGACAATTGTACTGCATGGTAAAACCCATAATGGAGAGTCGCCGTACGGCACAGCCAGAAGATTTTGAACCATTGGATAAAACATACCGCACTTTTCCCCGTATTAAACGTACGAAATGAGTAAAATTGTCGTAGTGGGCTAAGATTTCGTATAATATGTGATTTATTTTTAGGCTTTTGAAAATAAGGTTCAGAAAGCACATCATCAGATTCAGAATTGAAGGCTGCAGTAATTAAATGGGAAGTTTTTTTTTTTTTTTTGTCACCTTTTAGAACCTAATTAGGAGGGTTAAAGGGAAGGTTAATGAAAATCGAATCGGAGGCGTTCATTTCAATCAAACCAACGGACAGAATTAACTACAATGAAATAGAGTGATGGGAAAAGTTAAGAACTTATAGAGTTATAGAATCACATTTCAACACTAAAACCTGCCAACGTCAGTCGTCGCAAAGCTGATAAATATTAAATATTAATTAATATAAGGCTGATGAATATTAACCCGACGTTTCTATTTTTGTCCTCGTAGAGCAAATTTTAGGTCGACTCTGTGGTGTGCACATCGTATTATACTCGTATTGTACGATCTTAATACTATTGAAAATTTGAAATCCTTCGTCTCACAGTAAAATGTGGTACAAATTTAGTCTATGCTTTGTACTCTAGGATGACGAGGTGGCGGCGTGGCGCCGTCACATACGTCTCACAGATTTACGGTACGAAAAAATTCAGATTTTCAAAGTTCCGACTTCGGCGGTTAGCTAAAAGCCGTGGCACAATATCCACCGTCCATAGGAGTCTAGCGTGTGTCCTGTACGGTACTGTACTGTAGCTTCGCATTGTCCCTTTTGGCTTTTTCTGCGAAGAGCGTCGTTCAAAAGTCAAAACTCTAAACCAAAGAACAAAAGTGCGCAAACGCGTGAAAAAGCTGTATCTGGTACCCCCGTACTGTACACAATTACAGCACTTAATGACGTATAATACGCATATAGTACAGGGCTTTCAGATATAGAGTCAGCATCTCGCAGCTCGCTTTTATCTATGGTCAAACCCCATAGGTAACTTTACACGTCCACGTATCCGGTATCCAAGATCCAATGGCAGAAATTGCGACAAGTGTCGTCGAATCTTCATGCATGAAAGATTTGGCTCTCGCGACCAGTTCTGACTCAAAAATTCAGAAAGTCCAAAAGTTCTGATTTGACTTCCGAACCAGCTTCGATTTCAAGTTCGCAACGTGGCAGATGGTCAAGCTACTTTGTACGTGCCGGAGTTTCCGCCTCAAATCTGCGTATGCCATAGCTCAGACACGTGTCGAGATTTTGTAGCCGCACAGTGTACGGCATATCCATTTGAACTTTTGAAGGAGAACCAAAGTGGAGTGCCCATGTAACCGGAACTTTGAAGTGGTACTTCGTATTTTAGGCCTCAAATCCATTAGGCGGTCCCAGGAAACATGCGGAGACGTCTATTTGTAGTGTTTACACCGTGTATTGCTATTAGGGTTAATATTTTTTTCGCCAATTAAAACATCTTTTATCCGTACACACTTGTCCGATTTTCATTTTAAGACCGCCATTCGGAAGTTGAGAATCCTATCTTTCAATCCCGACCGTCAGATTCAAAAACCGACATGTGTGTACGGAGAAAAAATGCTTAAAGAGAAGAAAAAAACATTAACACTAATAACGATTCACGGTGTACTGGCACGGCGTTCCATTATGTCGTGCCAGTAAACATCGTTTCTCAATTATGATTGGCGCCACGTAGGTTATTTTTCAGATTTTTAAAATCTAGAAATATTCTTCAAACTAAAAATCTGTACATAATATTTGTACGAGCGGAGGTAGTTTATGATTCGTACAAAGATTTTGCGACAAAATTTTAATTTTGAAATTGGAAATCAAAATTTCGAAACGGAATGCGCCGCAAACATTGAAGGTCACCGGATGTCAAAAGGAGCGTGCGAGGATATTTCGGTCGACCTTCATCCAGCGTGGCGTAAGGCACATGGCCTGTACGACGTGTTCGTTTCTCATCGCCTGTTCGTGGTGGATACTTTTTTTACTTTTCACGTGTACCAATGGTACGCGACACGTGTGAATAAAGTCTCCCTGGAGAGGAGAGTTTCTTCACACTGGACGATTTGCGCGACTGCTTTGCGAATCTAAAAAAGTGAAACATCCAACGGTCGATACTTACGCCTATAATATTGGAGCCATCCGATAAACATGTTTCGTCATGTGTCGTCTGACAAAAAAAAAAGTGGTACGCATATGTACGAAATAATACGGCATCCAGCAAACAACCCAACTTTTCCTCTAATGGAAGTTAGTTCACCCTAGTGAAGATTCTCGGACGGAAATGGCAGCAAAAGGTACTACATGGCAGACAAAGGTACGGCATGGCAGAAAAAATTACGGCATAGCAGCAAAAGGTACGGCATATTAGTAAACGAACCCCCAGTATTATTATTCGCGCCGGTATCAATTTTTGCATGGACGGTCCGTCGACGGGCGAACTGCACCGACACTTGCAAGGAATACGTACTTTATCATTTAGTACGTAATCTTTATATACTTGTACTACGTGTTCCTCCAGTCTACTGTCCTCTGACCTTCGTACGCGAAAAAATTGGACGGACATGTTCGAAATAGGCGGTTCGCCTGTTAACCTGCCGTCAACACGATACTGGCGAGACGCCACGTGGCCAACCAAATCGAAAAAAATTGTACTTCCCAGTTCTCACGCTTGGCGATGTCCCTCGAGCGTTGTTACTTGTTAGGATAGCGTAAGCGGCAATCAGTACGGACGATTTTTCTTTTACGGGATTGGGTGAACACTTCTGAAAACCTATTAGATCTCCTCAAACCGTACATTTTCGTACGGCATTTCCTTTGTGGGTATCCTCCTAGCAGTTTGAAATGTCCACATATCAATAATGCTCTTCCATGAACCCGTCAAGGAAGTCAATTACCGTACATTTGATAGTTCGTACGTTCTTTCTTTTGTCAGAAATACAATTCGACGATTCCTATGGTTTCGCACTGTAGTTTGACAGCTCATGTGCAATCGAACAGTTCTATGTGCTGTCTAACCAAGGGTGACAGTTTCAGCGCAAGCGACAAACTTCCTGTAAGTGTTTGAAGTTGCCCATAACATATTTTTGCGAATGGTCGCCAAATATCTGCGATCGTCAGATCGAGAAGATGTCAGATTAACAACTAACTATGCCGGCGACTTTAACTTCTAAACTGTAAACCCTTCCATATATTTTTTTAAAAAGAACCGACGCTCCGACATGAACTCTGAACCCTGCCAACTTTATTCTTCATCTTTCAACCATTTTTTGAACTGAAAACTGCAGAATACGTCCTGCTGCTGCTAGTTTTACAATCATACATTCTCTTTTTTTCATTTTGCCGTTTTACAATCCTTTTTTTTTTCTTCCTTTCTTTCTTTCTTTCTTTCTTTCTTTCTTTCTTTCTCTTTTCTTTCTTTCCTTCTTCATTTCTTCCTTACTTTCTTAAAATAAGTTATTATGATGTCAGCAGAATCTGATTCCAGAGTTTGTAAAACTTCATCTCCTATCCTCCTTTCGGATGAGAATACCTCTACTTCTGATCTACCATTGTCACATTCTATTTGTAGTATTTATAGCTGCAAATGGCTATTTTTTGATGCAAGTAATGATTTTAAACAAACTTGGTTCGATTTGCGAAAACAATGGGATATCACAAATAGTGTGGTTTTTCTAGCTTCAATTTTAGGGTTAAGCTCTAGTATTCTTGCCCTAATAATGGGGATTCAACTGGAAACAATATCAGAATCAAAAATCGGTGCAACAGAAACACTATTTGCGACTTTTATCGGCGGTTCGATTTTTGCAATTTTTGGATCTTTACCAACTTGTATTGTTGGTGTTAACGGAATTTCTACAATTTTTATAACGGCCGTACAAATAACCGCTAATAAAATGCAAGTAGATTTTCTACCATTTATGGCGTGGATAGGAATTTGGACTTTTGTTATTTTGACAATCGCGTCAGCCGGAAACTTTATGCGAGTTTTACAACCGAGAATCCAAAGATTTGGATGGGAAATTCAAAAAATCCTTGTTTTTTTGGCTTTAGGATTAGATTCCATATTATTATTAAATCATGTTATGGATAATTTTCCATTAACAACTGGAATGGTTGCTCTTTGGTTAGCCACTATGACTCTTATTACCGGAGTTTTTCTCTATTTTTGCGACGTTTGGAGTATTTTTACCCCTTCAGTGACTATTTTTATCTCAAGAAATTGTTTTTTTATCTCATGTTTTTTATTCACAGGTAAGATTATGGAAAAGCCACAATTCACAACAATACGTGTGGACTATTTTTTTTCGTTTTAGGTGCTGAATTTTGGGACTTTAAGCATAAAATAGTAAATAAGGATCTTGACATAATTGTGGATATCATTTTTTAAATGGAAGTAAAAACTTAAGAACAATAATTGTCCCTGTATACCCTTTTTTTTTACTAACCAAAATTGATGTGGATTTTACTAGTTCCTATCTATACATTTTCTTTCACCGACTAATTATGATGAACAAACCAGCTTATACAGATTGATTTGGAAATAACATTATAGAATTTTATGTTCTATCCCATCTTTTTCATATATCACAAAACATAGTTTGTCCTTTCCCAACCCAAAAGTCTACATAAGACCTTCAAACTTAATTGATTTCCAAAAAAAAACAAGCCCAAATGACAGTATTCACAAAAAACTAAGACAAAAATAAAAACAAAACAAAATCAAGTTCAAAGTACACTGCATAGTATATGAGACTTGTACTGGTCCAGCTTTGCAGGGAGTCCCATTTTTCCTCCCTCCTTCCCTCTCCCCCCCTGTGGCTCGTCTGGAAATTCCCTCTCCGGGACGACATACGGACGACATGACGCGACTCGGAAAGTTTGTGGAGGTGCATTTATTGCCCGGTTGGGCGGCAGTTTTGTCGTTTCTACCGGCCACGGGATTGGCCAGTTTGTTGATTCTCACACATGCGACTAATAGCGCTCTCACACAGGTTAGTGTCGGTTTTGATTTTCTTTTCTTCTTTCTTTTTTATTTTTCCTTTCTTCTTTTCTTTTCTTCTTTTCTTTATCATTTCTTTATTTGTTTTATTTGTTTTTCTTTCTTTTCTAGGAAGAAATATGAGTATACTGAGATTTATCAGTGTTTTGGGATTTGAGTGTTTTGACATTTGTATGTTTTAAAATTTATGTGTTTGAGTCAATTATGTTGCAAATTGGGTATCGGAGGTTTACTATAATTGCTGCCATGGTTTTTGTCAGTTTATTTTCATATACATGAGTAGTTTTCACTTTCAGAACTTTTCATTTGTGTAACTTTTCAGTTTTAACTTGGGGATAAGTTAAAAAAACTGTGAATGAAACTGTGAATGAATAATTAGTATTATGATCCCAAATCTGAAGTTTTGTAATTAGAGTTTGGATACAGATGGTATACAGTAAGGATTGGAGATCTTACTTCAGAAATTGGGCATTGGACAAATCATTCTAATTTAAAATAGTATCTCATTAATTATTTGCTTAAAACTTTAGTTCTAACTTGTCGAAACATAATGTTTTTAATCTATCGGGCATTGGACAATGGATTAAAATGTCAAGCCATATCTTATGAATAATTTGCTTTCGAAACACACTATTTTAACCCAGGAAGCGGGAAAATGTCACATCTCTAATCATCACATCTATAATAATAATCTGCTTCAATCTTGATTTTATCTCCTCAAAGCATAATACTTCTTTCAAAAGGAAGCTGAAAAATGTCACTTCTCTAATCATATCTTATTAATAATTTGTTTAAATCCTGATTTTACATTTTCAAAACATAATACTTTTTTCCGCAGGAAACGGGAAACCGTCGCGTCCCCTGGAATCGAGGCAGTTGGGATTTACTACCCCTGGCCTTTCTTTCTTTATTCAATGGGCTTTTGGGACTGCCTTTTGTATGTAGTTTGTCCGATTCGGTGAGTTTTTTAATCAAACTCTCTCTCTAGGAAAACCTCAAAATACGATTCTAAAATTCGATTCCAAACTTGGAATGTTTTTTTCTCTTTCTCCCCCTCTTCCACACCTTCTCCTCCATCCGTCCATCCCCCCATCCCCCTCTACCTCGCTTTTTTCTCTTCTCCTCCAACTAATATTAAATTAAATAGTAAATCTTGTAAATAAAATTTTGAAACAAAAATGGAAATTTAAATATAAGACATTCGTTCATTGTACGAGTGGGAAATTTTATGTATATTTTTTTGGCTTTACAAAATTTATCCAATTTATAAAAAAATATCAAGAAAAAAATTGTAAATCTAAATATAAGAATCTAATACATTCTTTCATTGTACAAATGGGGAAAAAAAAATGGGAAAAGTTTGCAGAGTGTTTGGCATTATACAATGTTGGCGAATTCGCAAATTTCGAATCCCGAAGAAGATCGTCAAAAAAAGAGAGAGGAGGGAGGAGGGGAGAGAGAGAGGAGAGAGGCGGGTATTTGTTTCGGAAGATCTTCATCCCTACTGGCTTCTTTAATACCTGGAGTTCTTCTTTTACCTGGTGCATTAAAACTCCCAAGTTTAGTTCCCCAAGGAGTTCTCATTGGTCTCCTCTTACTGGTAAATTCACCACTTTTTGATATATATATATATAATTTTTGTAGGATTGTTTATAAGGTTTTTGTCGTTAATGTTTGTAAAGCAATCAAACAATATCATCATTAGCTCCTCTTTTTTTTTTTTTTAAATGTTTGACATGATTCTCATGTAATAAAATGTACAATTTGACATTATAGAAAAACATGTACATTTCTACGTAAACACCAAAATCCTTTAATGATCATGGCAGTAAAATACATTACACATACATTTATCCATACATAAATTCTTTGATGAAAAAAAATCGATACTCGTACACATAAACAATTGTACATACAATGAAAATGTTTTTTTCCCTTTGTCTCCCACCACAGGTTGCATTTCGCTCTTTGGAAAATATCGATTTTTTTCAACATCTTCGATATTTAATTTCTTCCAAAAACAAGCTTTCTTCCAATGACACTCATAAATCCCTGTCTCGAAAACATGTTTTAACATATATTGTGGTACAATTCACCTTTTCCCTTCTCCTACTCGGTTTACTTTTAACCCCCGGAGGTCCACTTTTCCCTCTCTTCCTCCTCCTCCTCTCATTTCTTGGTCCTTGGGCTCTCAAGAATTTTCTCCCTCCAGAGTCTCTCTCATTTCTCAATAGAAAAATCCCTTTCTTTTTCTCCCTTCCTGCAATAGAAGAAGAGAATACCACCGACTCTCCCACCACTTTAGGGAATTCTGTTTCATGGCCAGAAACTTCTTCTACCGAACTTTTATCAGAAATAGAAAAGAAAAAAGGTAGAGATAAACAAAAAGATGAAGAAAAAGATAAATTTCCGCGGAAAATTTCACGAAGTGAAAAACGACGTCTCCGAGGATTGGCTTTAAGTCGTTTAGATTTACAAAGTTTCGAAAATTTTGAAGGATCTTCTAACTCGGAGCATCCGAAATTTTCTGACATATCAGTCGCTAATGTAAAAGCAGATTGTACAAGTAACAATTCTTCAAAAACTGTTCTTATTCCAATGTTGTCAAAGAAACCCAAGATTCTTCAAAAAAGTCAATCTCATGTTGAAATAGAGATTTTTGAAAATCCCTCAGAAGAAGTTCAGTCCAGTAACAGTTCTGAAAAGAAGAGCAAAAAATTTCCACCTGTTTTTACAGAACCTGAAATGGAAAAAGATATAGAAAAAAGGGACAAAAAACAAAAAAGCCTCGACGTTCCTATACCTTCATCTTCTATTCAAATGTACAACAATTTTCTTTTCGATGGAGAAGATAATATCCAACCCTCTTCTCCTTCTTCTTCGTCTATCTCTCCTTCTCCTTCTACTTCTTCTTTTTCGTCTTTTTCATTCAAACCGGATCTCGATCGGGCTTCTTCTTCACAGGCTTCTCCTGTTTTTTCTGAAAAACAAAAAAGGAACGCTGTCGCATTTAACGTTGCCTCTACTTCCACAAATATTTTTGAATTCCCAGAAAAAAAAACCCAAAAAGAAGAAATTGGAAATTTTTTACATAGAGAGCTTTCGTTAAGCCGAAAACCGACTTCGTCTGACTTGCAAAAAGTACAGGAAGTACAGGAAGTACAATCGTTTTTTACGAATTCTCCAACTATTTCACCGACCAAAAACAATCTCTCAGATGCTCAATCTTTTTCTGCGAGTCTTTATCCACCACCTCCTCCCTCTTCTTTCCAAAAAAGAGGCTCAAAAGAGTATGCTTTTCTCGAGGAAAGAGACGAAAGAATCGAAAATTCTCGGATAATTTCTACTCAGAAAGTCGAAGATCGATTTCCTTCTTTGTTTACGACGGTCGAAAATCCAATTCCTTCTTTAGTTAAGAAAGAATCTGAAGTAAGTGGAAAATTAAATCAAACTGTGGAACAGATGGTTAGAAATGAAAGATCTGGTTCGCTTTTGAACCAAAAAAATATTTTTTCCTTCAAAAAAATTAAGCAACAATTTTTTCCACTAGTTTTGGGCGATCCAAATCTCGAAATAGATGGACAAGGGGAAAAACATGCGAAAAAATGTACGGATTTTGAAACAGATGATCAACTAGGGGAAACATATGTGGAAAAAAGTACGGAAGAAAATTGTTCTAAGTCTCAGGTCCTTAGCGATAAGTCATTTGTTATAAATCATGGACAAGAAAAACCAGTGGCAGGAATAAGTGGTACAAATACAGTTTACAATCGTAGAAATACGGATAAACCATTTTTGACGTTTTTGGGTTCAGAACAGGCAGTTAATACAGACCAATTTAGTTCAAATTCGAGCGAAGAAAGAGATTTTTTCGAAGGAACAATCAAACAAAAAACATTCCCTCCAGTTATAAAAGATCCGGTTCCTGGAATAAGAGAAACTTTATCAAAAACCATTACAAAGAAAACAGAGGAGCATAACTCTTTCGAAAATCAAATTTATAATGGCAAATTTTCGATTCTAAATCCAAAAGACGAGGAAAAAGAAGACGACGAAAAAAATGTGAAAATCGGTGACTCAAATTCGGATTTAAGGCAAGAATGTTCAACTAAACCTTTTTCAAAACCGGAATTCTTAGAACAAATTGTCGGAGGTGAAAGACTTAGTGAAGTCTTAAACAAAGAAATTGATATTTTGGACAAAAACAGTAAAGAAAAGGATTTCCTCGTCCGAGGTGAACGATTTGTTGGAGTAATAAATAGACAACTCGATATTTTTGATAAAAACAGTAAACAAAAAAATTCCTCAAGAGATCGATATTCCGAAATGGCTGTAGTGGAGAATCCTCTGGTTTCAAATACCAGAAAAAACCTTTTTGAAACTCAAATTTCCAGTAACGAATCCTTATTTGTTAATCAACTAGAAAAGGACATGGTCGAGGGGAATAGCAGTACAAACACAGTTTTTTCGAAGGAGATAATTAGACAAAAATGTTTTCCGAAAGACCAAAGAAGAGACCAAAAAGAGGGTATTTTGAATAGAAGAGAGGAATTTCTGTTAAAAGTTTCAAAGGAGGGAGAGAAATTTAGTAACCGAGGAACAGTAGGAGATTCGGAAAAAGACAAACTCCTGTCAAGAGAAGGTACTTATCATCCAATCATAAGTCTCAGCTTCCCTCCCGAAATTAGAAAAAACAACGAAGATAATTTGACTTTGGAGAACTCAAATTATAGATCATTTTTTTTTCTGAAAAATGAAATTGGAAACCAGACTCCAATTAAAGAAATAGGACATGGAATTGGAGGGAATAAAATGGGAGGGAATAAAATAGGAGGAAATGAAATAGGAGGGATAGGAAAAGGAGAGAATGAAATAGGAGAGAGAGGAAAACTTTCACAAAATTGCCAATTTCCGTTTCCAAACCTTCCAGATTCGTCTTTTTCGAAAGAAACAAAACCCCAATTTGTAGAAAAAGCCGGAAAAGATGATAAAACATACGTGACAGTAGCTTCAGGAATGTCAAAAGGAGACAATAGGGGTTTAAAACCTGTGCTCGGTTCCTCTCAGGAAAACTCTGGAATGAAAAATATTGACTCAGAGGAAACAAAATTAAACATGGGAGTCCTTTATAGAAATACCTTAAACCCACACCAATCAAGGAGTCCTTCAAGAGTCCCATATAGAGAAATCCCAAATTCTCACCAATCATTAAGTCCTTCAAAAACCCCACATATAAACATTTCTAGTCCACAACAATTAGGGAGTCCCTCAAAAACCCCAAAAAAAAATGTTTCAAATGCACGCCAATTAGGGAGTCCCGCGAAAACCCCAAACATAAACGATTTATATTCACACAAATTACAGAGTCCTACAAAGACAAGTCCCTCGAAAACTCCGAATACAAAAGTCCCATATCCACAAATAAATTGTATTCCACGTAAAGGTTCGACAACAGCCCCGGGGCCCGGGTTAAAGGTCCTTATTCATCGGCCTGGTTCCAACAGTCCGACAGAGATACCGAAGGAAGAAACAGACGAGCGCCTCAAAACCACACCATACCTTAAAATCGGCTGGCATTATAATTCCTCGACGGAATCGATCTTTACTTTTTGGTTCAAGATGTTCCCCATCTCCGCGCAAGGAATAAAGAGTCTATCTCCTCGCTTCGCTTCCCTCTTCCTCTTCTTCTCTTCTTCCTCTTTCCCCTTTACTCCCCTCTTCCTCTTCTATACCCTCCTCTTCTCCCTCTCTCTCTTACACTCCTCTTCCCTCCCCACTAATCCTAATGGTCAGTCTTATGGGATGTGCACTTCTGTACTAACAAACAATAAGGAACTAATTTGACAAAAAAATCCAAAATTTCTTAAAAAAAAAAAACTCGAAACCCTAAAAAAAACAAAAACAGACCTACAAGCACCCAGCTTTATAACAAAACAAAACTTGAAACTCCAAAAGAAAACACAAAGTAAAAACAAAATATAATTTGAAACTCCAATAGAAAAACACTAACAAAACAAAACAAAACAAATTTTGAAACTCCAAAAGAAAACACAATAAGAAAAAATAAAACTCAGAACTCCAAAAACATATCACCCACTGAACAATAAGATGCACTAATTTATCAAATCCAAGACAACCAAAAAGAATATAAGAAAAAAGAGCGAAGAAAATTGAATATATGAACAGATACTGCGAAATAATCACTGATGCTTTTCTCCCCTTCTTTGTCCTTTTCTGTCTTTTTGTCTTTTTTCTGGCCTGTTAAAGGGCACTTGGCGAGATTAAAATTGCTGCCCATAACTTTTACAAAAAGCTTCTGAAAAGTCAAACCTCTGGGTCAACAAATTCCTTCAGCTTTTTTCCAAATTTTTTCTTTATATCTCTTTAAATTCCTTCAAATTTCTTCAAGATCCAGCCTACTTATGGAATAAATACCGAAGGAAACTATCGAAAACTCTTAAAATATAGCACTTCTATCAAAAAATAGACTTGTAATACTTTTACAGTATTGATGTTAAACGGAACAAGGAGACGCTAATTGTCAAAAGCACAACTTTTTTTCAACTTTTTTCAGTTTTTTTTCAACTTTCTTTCAACTATTTTCCAATTCACATAGAAATTACTGAGTATTCACATTTGAGTTCCTTCTTTTGCTTTTGTTTTGCAAAGAAAAGGCGAAAAATAGAAAGGAATTCCAAAAAAACCCTTTAAAACCTTTAAAAAACCTAAAAAAACATTAAAAAACCTTAAAAAAAACTTTTAAAACCCTTTTTATGGTCCTCCAAGGATAGCATTTTCTAAGTCTTGTCGACTTAAAGCGTAACTAAATTTTCTTTCTACGTCTCTCGGTAGGCTTCCGGGACCACTTTTTAAATACCTGTCAAAAAAAAACAACAAAAAAAGAAGTTTCTATCATTTAGTTCAACATCTCTTTAAGACTTTTTTGTACATGTACTTGGTCTAAAAAAAGTTAATGTACATTTAATAAAAAATGTAGTTTTAGGGCAGATTTTTCGGTAAAAATGTTGTTTTACATGAACTGTCCTTTTGTTTAGAATATCGGGGAGAGAGAGAAGGAGAAGAAGAGGGAGAAGAAGAGGGAGACGGCAAGGGAGAGTGGGAGAGAGGAAGAGGAGGAGGTTGTTTGACACGATTATAATTTGTATCCCCTTATGAAAAATAACATATTTTTTTTATATGGTTACAATTTAATATGATTATAATTTGTATCCAATTGTTCAATATAACCAAATTATTTAATATAATTATAAATGGTTGATATGATTATAATTTGGTATCCTTTTGTTAAGAATAACCGAACATTTTTTGATATGATTGTAGTTGGCTTATTTGATTGCAAATTTATTTCATTGGTGATTCTTTCTTTAAAATAACAATTTTTAATCCAATTATAAATGTTTGAAAGAATTTTAGTTTGGTATCCTCTAATCAAAATAACCAAAAAATGTTTAATATGATTATGATTTGAATCCCTTCGTGTAAAATAACCTAAAACTAATATGGTTTAAATTAATATGCTTGTAATTTGAAATGCTTGTAATCCAATCGAATTAAGGCCTTTTCCTATGGATTTTTTTTGCTATTTTTTTACATGATTGATCAAAAACAGTTAGAAATAGGTTTTCTCTCAGAAATTCTGTAGTATTTGTGAATAAAAACCACAATGAAATTGTTAATCGCAACTTAAATTTTAAACTACGTACAATTTTCTTCTAAAATTTAACAAATTTAATCACAGTAAAAAATAAACGTAAATGCATTTTAATTTTCCTTCTATATACAGAACAAAATAGCCGATTTAACCACATTATGACTCTCTCAAATTCTTCCAAAACTCATAAAAGCAACAAGAATTTTTCTTTTTCTTTTGCATACCAAAAAAAAATTTGAAACACAATTCTCGCATGAAACCAGAAACTCTCAAAATTAAATATATT
>JBBHKE010001465.1:0-22251 GCA_037447655.1 Zygnema cylindricum
AGGGGGAATAGGACTTAGAATATTTTGGGTAGGTAGCTGCCTCTCCCAGAGAGCACCCTGTATAAATGGCAAACTTTGGCCAGCCATAACTATCAATTTACTTGACCATTTCAGTGATTCTTTTTGCTGCGGACTCAGGGGAGTCTAGGCTACACAGGAGTGTAGTCAGTCAGAGTTTTTGTCTGCCAGGGTGGCTGCATTTCTAAGGGAAAGTCAAAGTGGGTGAATGTGTCCAAATCTCATATTCAAACTTTGCATTCTGTGGTGGAACTGAGCACACAGAAAGTGTTATTTCACATGGGTGGATATATATTGGGGTTCTGACTGTCAAGGGGTCAGTCATTTGGGTTTAATTAACTTGGATTCGGCACTATCTAGATTAGCTTCTTTTGGATCTGCTTATTCTGAGGGCCAATGGAGGTCTTAGAGTTTCACCCAAAAACCTATCAATTAGCGGTCTTAAAAAAGAAAGTACACATGTAGTTGTCTTATTTCAATTAACGTGGTATTTCTTTTTATGCTACACATTGTGATATTTAATCTTTTGCTTAATCATTTCCATCAAAAAAATCAAAAAAAACCTATGATGTTTATCGATATGTTTCGACGTTAATAACGTATAAACCTGAGCTCAAATTTGTGACGAGTGTCACTAAACAAGACACGCTTGTGATAGGCTTGGATGTGAACTTCACCTGTGAAACAAAGCTAAACAATTTTTAGTTTCTATTTTGCTTGTCTTACATGCATGGAAAAAAAACCACGTGGCTAAACTTTTAGTTATGTTGCCTTAGAAAAATCTTCTAAGGAAACTCTAGCTATGGTCAAAAAGCCAAAAGTTACAAAATTTAGAAGTGAATGGATGGAACAACACTCAAAATACCCAAAAAAGGTCTTTGCCCAACAAAGACAAGCTTTGCCATAACTTTTTGGGCCCCTTGGCCCCTTGTTCTCATTGAAACTCCAACGCCCACAATCCTAAAGAGAACCAAGACTCCAAAAGTTAGTCTCTCTTTCCTCCCCTCCGTAACACTTATTTATTTAACCCTTAGGAATCTATCAGTGCTTTAATATCTTACACCATAAATTAGGGTTGGGAATGGTCAATGTCTTGTATTGTTGACAAACTCTCAACTTCTATACACTCAGTAGTTGATGTCAGTTGATTATAACTCCAAATGGAGGGATTTCCACTCCCACCCTCTATTATTGGTTGTTGTTGGGTGGTACTTTTAGCTCCTGACTGATATTGGTTCTTGAGAAGGAGAACGTTAAGGCACCTCTTATTAGAGAAATCCTTATGGCTCTATGGTAGAAACGCATTTCAACCATACATGGTCTATGGTACAATTTCGATTCCATGTTGTCATGTGTTCAACATAAAACGACATTGTGCACATGTCTATTATCAACATACAATTATGATTCCATGTTGTCCTATGATTAAAGCCTTTTCCAACCATACATATCTTTTGTAAATTGGAATCCTATGTTTTCCAATGTCCTTGAAAACAATGAATTTTCTTGTCCAATGCCACATTCAACGCTTGGTGTGAAATCCATAAAGGGATGTGACAACTTAGAATTCATTACCAAACTCTCTCCCTCTTACTCTACCTCCCTATCTCCCTCTCCTTCTACCTCTCCCTCCTCCTTTCGCTCTCGCTCTACCTCTCCCTCCCCCTCTCCCTCTCCATCTTCCTCTCCTTCTCCCTCTCTCTTTTCTTCTCCCTCTCCCTCCCCTCATACCATCTCTCCTTTCCTCTCTACCACCCTCTCCTATACCTACCATTTCCCCTACTACATCTTACCGTTCCCCATCCTTTCCCCCTTCCCTCCCCTCTCCCTTCCACTTCCCCTCTACCTCCCTCAACCCCTCTGTGTAACTCTGAGACCTCTATAGGTCCTCAGAGTTGGCACCTCACACGAAGCCTCTAGGATAACCCTGACCCCTTTGTGTTTCAGCAAGAATAACTACCACCCTGGCAGACAAAAACTCTGACCACCTTCACCCTTGTGAAGGCAAGACTTCCCTGAGTCGATAGCAAAAAGAATCTCTGAATTTGCTCCCCTGAGCAGTCAGTTATGAAGGGTCAAAGTTGACCTTTTGTACAGAAGCTCTCTGGGAGAGAAGGTCCAATCTATGAAATTTTTCTAAGTCCTATCTCTCTCTAAAACTCTATCTACTGAAGTACGGCACCAATCATTATACTGTATCGTACAGAAAGGTACAAGTTTCGGTGTACTTTCTGTACGGCCATTGTACGACATGGCCAATAAGTCGACACATGTCAATTTTGGATTCGATCCTGAAATCCCTGGAGATGCCGTATTCGAATATGGTTGTGCCACGTATCATTCGATGTGACGTTGAACGCGAACCGCGGAAAAACTATTCCACGATCTCGGCATGCTTCGCGGCCGTCCGATTAAAACAGATTTCAATCGTAGCCGTCATAAATACTTTCGCGATATTTGTTTCGCCTTCGAAACAAATTGCCTGGTATCCGTTTCGGATATTCCGTACGTCGTACATTACAAACTGTTTCTATGTCAAAATATCCCGTTAAATGAAATAGCCTACGTGTAAGTATTTATGTAATTATCAAACCCTGTATCGTATAACCTTGATTCTAATCTAATTGGTTAAGGCTACCGTCTACAGGCAGCTTTGACGGATGGTAGGTACCAGGCTCAAATCCCGGGTCCGTCAAGAACTATTTTGGTAAATATACCAATCTAATGTCTGTCCCCGTCTGGATAGCATAGGGGGCCATGGCTCTATCTCCTTCTCCAACTTTCAGTGACTGCGACAAGTGTGGGAGCTGGAGAGAGGAGTTAGAGGCGGACTGCCTCTGCTTCTTAACTGCATTTTACAAAACCTAGAAAATACTAAAATAGCCTTTAATTTCTACACTCAACCTCCCCCTAGCCTTCTCCCTTCCCCTCCCCGTCTCACTCCCCCTTACCCACCCCTCCTACACCTCTCCCACTTTCTCCCCCTCCTCTCCCACTTTCCCTGCTCCCCCACCCCCTTACCCTCCATCTTTACTTCACCCTCCACGCCCCCCTCCCATTCCTCCTTCGCTTCCTCCAACCCCCTCCTTGCTCTTTGCATCTTCTTTCCTCTCTCCCACTTTCCCATTCCCTCCCCCGATCCCTCTCCCTCCTCACTCCCTCACTCTCCCTCTCTCTATCCCATCCCTCTCTCCCTTCCCTTACCATTCCCCCTGCGCCTGTCCCTGCCCCTCCCCCTTCTCCTCGCTTCCGTCTCCCCCCCTCTCCCACTCCCTCTCAATTGAATCTCATGTAGCTTACTACATTTTCCCATTTTTTTCCATAATAGAAGTATCTTCTTATATACACACACACATGTACAAGTTCTTTAGTTATACTTCTTTCCTTGTAAGTTTTTTCATGACCTATTCCTCGTGAGTCATGCCATTTTTACATTGAAATGAAAAGTAACAAATTACCTATGTGTTGACATATTTACAGTTACGTTGGAATAGGTATGTGGGAATACCGCAGTCGGAACTGAATACAACTAAGTACAACCGGAGTACAACTAAGTACAACTGGAGTACAACAGTATCGTTATCATGTAAACAACAGTTAACAGTTTACGTAGGTATATTTGACTACAAAGGTAGGGAGTTAAGAGGTAGGTTGCAATCTTCCTTGACTTTTACACAAAAGCTAGGTGTATGCAAACAATTTCCCTTGGCGTATCTACTATAAAGGAAACGTGAGAAGACGTGTACATAAATGAATTTGAAGGTTTTTTGATACCTACAATTAGAAAATCGATTAGAAATCTTGATTGAACTGTAAAGTTCGAAGCTTTGAATTTACTTAATCCAAAAAAAATAGTTAGAAACCTAATTTCCTTTTGATTCCCATTCATTATCAATGTTAGTCTCTCCATAAACTTTCTTCAACCACCGGCTACTACAAAATCGATACATTCTTTTGTTTTCTCTCTTTGAAAAAACTAGAAAACACCTACTGACATATTTTGTTTTAGGTGTTCATGCTTTTTTATGAGCCTCTATAATTATCTCCACAAGAATTTGTGTGGAATCTTGATAACTTTTAAGTAAAAATAATGTTTTCTTAATCTATACACTAAAGCAAGGATGTTCATCAGTATTTTGCAACCCTATTGTCCGATTTCAATTTGAGCCAGCCAATCGGAAGCTGAGAATCTCACCTTTCAATTGAAATCGTCAGATCCACAATCCGACACATGCGTACGGAGAAAAGACGTTTTGATTGGCAAAAAAACATAAACGATAATAGCGATTCACGGTGTATTTTGAGCAACGTCCATCGTGATAGGATATTCACTCAATCGAAATGTGCTCACGATTACAAAAATAGCCCAATGCGGAAACGAAATTGAAACATTACAAACACAATGAAAGCTCAAAATTTAAGATATCAACAAAATGAATACTCACAAAAATTATTATATCATTTTATTATTCATTGACTACATTGCTTACACATTTTTGATGATCATTCTATGTCACTCACAAGCTGGCTAACCGCAATTTATCCAGAAATCTATTTGTAGAAGTGTCTTAGGGTGTGTGCCCATGTGTTCAAGTAAGGGTTTTTTTTTCGTCGTTTTCACAGAAAATAGGACTTGCAATGAGAAAATACTACGCCGTACGAAAAATTGGCAAAAACACAAGTACATCCTGCGTCATCTTGGAACTTAGAAGGTACAACAATTTGGCGTTATCATCATCGCGACCCACTTCCAGCTCATCTTCACACTATGACTGGAATTAAATCGCGACCTGATTTTAATCAAAATACTGCCCTGTTAACGAATAGAAAACCGGGACTGCACGCTTTAAACGTTTTCGAAAAAAATTGCATGAAGGAAAATACACGCTATTTTTTTCACTGCTCGTCACGCGCATGCACATAAGAAAATGACAAATATGTACGGAAAAAATTGCAAGGGTCTCGGACCTCCACTTATCTTCATGGGTCCTTTGCAAAAGTTTATGTCGTCCTCGTCTCTCCTCCTCTTTCTCGCTCGATCACTCCTATTTCTCTCTCCCCTAAATGAAATGCGGCAATGATGGTTTCAAATGAAAAAAATATATTTTTTATCTTTTTTTAATATCTTTGGTCGTAGTTTGATGGCATATTGAATGATAAAAGAGAAATAAAAGAAATCGGAAGCCATGGCGGAAAGTTTACGTACTAATGACGTCACAGCGTGGCGTGACTTCGCAATGTTAAAACCATAAACATCTACATTGTAACAAAAAACTCGGCGTCTACAACAGTCACCGTTTTTGTAGACGTCACTTATTTTAGTAAGATTCGCAATAGTCTACATTTCGTTTCGTTATCTGTCGCACATTTTGGAGACGTCTACGACTGTCTCAAATTCGAAGTAATGAAAGCGCAAGTAATAAATGACATTGGAACACATTGAAAATTACAATGTAAAATCTGGGCTAAAATCCAAAGTGGCGTTTTAAAGGTTTGGTTACATGGGCACACACCCTTATTGAACTTAGACGCAAATTTAGAAACGAAGCAAACTAAAAATGAAACTACCAAAAAGGTCTCGTACAAAAACTTAACTCACACGAAATGAAACTACTAGAAGTCATGTATGAAAATGTAGAATGAAACAATCGAATTTGTGTACACGAAACGTATTGGCAAAAAGTACAAATCAAACTAAACGAAACAAAACAAAATGCACGACGTGCCGAACGACCAAAATTAAACCACACTAACTACGAACCAACATTACAACATTGACAATGACGTTGAAGATTCCCACATTGTAAATCCTAGGCTTAACGTAACAGTTTTTTTTGTCGTTTTCCTCGAAAATTGAACCTGCAACGATAAAATCTTACATCATAGGGATATTGTGTGAAAACCATAGTGCATTTTAAGCCATTTTAAAACTTAGAATGTACCGTACTACAATTTGGCGTTATTATCTACTCTACCGACTGTCACGTCATGCGCTCATTTTCAAAATTTTAATGAAAAAAACTAGAGAATCACACATGAGCAACAAATGGTAAAATATTGTCACACGAGTCACACGTTTTTGAAATATTTTGCACGAGGGAGAGTACACGCTATTTTTTTCCATGTTCGTCACGCGTCGTTACGTAAAAAAAATTGCTCGAGTCTTTGTGTCCACTTTCATTCTTGGGTCCTCCGCAAAAGTCTATGTCGTTGTCATCTCTCCCCCTCCCTCTCAAGGTCGTGCTCCGTCAGGCGTTTCCAGTAATCGTACGGACACGTTTACTGGCAGTAATATTTATATCACTTCTACATCACGTCTTGCCAACGAGGCACCAATTGCGTACGTGTTGGATTGCGATTGGAACCACGCAGGATCCTGTTCAGCCGGCCGGAATATCGAAAGATTTGAAAAGTACATAATTTGAACAACGTATCTGTATGCACGAGCGAAATTTAAGATTTGTAAAGCTGTATTAGATTTTAATTTGTATACGTGCATATTTTATTGCTATACAAATTATGCAATTATGTTTCAAACGCAAAGTCTTTTCTGCGAAGTAAAAGAAGCGTCAGAGGGATATCCGCCAGCAAAGATTTTTTCGTCGCTTTTTGTAGACATTTGAATCCATCCTGCACTAAGGCACATGACCGTTGTCAAATGTTAGGTTGTAATCGTTATTCTGCGCATGGATCATATCTTTTGTTTCCAAGTGTACCAATCGAAACGTAACTCGAAATCGGACGGTCGAAATTTTTGCCCAAAAGTTTGGAGAATATTGTCGAATCTCCAACAAATATGTTTTATATATATAAAAAAAACAGTACGACTTAGTACGAAAAGGTACTTTTCCTAGTAAACAACCCCACTTTTCGCCTGATGGAGGTTCACCCTCAAACTACCGCTCCTCTCTCCCTCTTCTTGGAACGAAAACGACAATATTCGTATGATATGAGAGAGATTTTTTTTTTACTGCCTTTGGGCGTAGTTTGATGGTGATTCGAATGGTAAAAATAAAGTCATGAAGCCATGGCATAAAGTTTATAGAATAAGTGACGTTGACGTTGTCACAAGTGAGCATGACGTCACAATGTCACAACCCTAAACCTTCGATGTCACAAAAAGTAGACAACAAGCGGTTCGACAACACACATTTGCAGACGTCTACAATTGTCGCTTGTTTTTTCGACATCTACAATTTGCTGCAAGTTTTGTAGACGTCTACAACTACCAAAAAATCAAAGTACCGATTTCGTTCTTGTGTATTGTTACACTTCCGAAACATAGTACGAAAAATCTTCATTAAAATAATAATATCCAAAGGTCTTAGATTTAAAAATTTCGGGTACATGGGAACACAGCAAACCACAACGCTCTCGCCCTCAATATACTTTTCAGCGACTCCTGAGCAGCGTCTAATAATCTCACCCTCGAATTATTTTGAGACACACAAAGCACTGTCGCACTAAATTTTTTCTTGAGCGTCGCGTAGAGATTTTGTCGTTTCCGTCGACTTAAGATGCGTGATGTTCAGCCTTTTTACCAAATCATTTAGAATTGACTTGAGCTCTTCAGCTTCTAATATTGCCCAAATAATGGCGCAAATACTCAGTAATGACGTCATATTCACAATAATTCCTAAAACAAATATGGCAGATTCCAATGCAGATTTGTCTTTTTCAACGAATTTATTGAGGCTGGTGCACGTAAAAAGGGCGATACTAGCAAAAATGATGATGAGGTTACTGTAAATAAGGAGAATTTTAAAAGTTAAGGAAGCAACTGACATAGCTGACCCGAAAAAACCCTAGTAAACCCTAAAAAATCGCGATAATTTATGTTGGTCGCGGTACGATATATCGAGGACTTTCCTCGATCGATATTCGATATATCGAATATCGAAATTATCGCGATATGAAACTACCCGATACCCAACACCACTAGAAAGGCGTAGGTAAGTAGACAAGGAAAATAGAAAATGGTCGAAGGGAAAATCTTGAGCTGAATGTACCGTGGCTGTTCCATATTGGCGACATTTTATTTTATTTAGTATATTTTATAGAAGTACGCTTATTGATTTTTCTGTTTTCTGGTCGTTTGGTCTTTTCTTGGATCGACGAAAAAGTCATAAATGCGCAGAGCGACGTGACGGTCAAAGTCGTCGATTGTCACGCAAAAGAATTTCGGCCCGTCGTTTGTCGTTTGCTATGAGGACGTTTATTCCGTTGAGAATGAGAGACCCACGGAATCGGTGTCCCAAAATCCCGTCAGAAAAAGTACAGAAAAAGTACGGACGCCCACGAATATGATTCCTCCAAGACGAGATATTTGAGTTCGCTTCTCAAAATATTATACTATGACGAGAAGTTTGCGCAAATGAGAATAGAGCGCGAGTAGGGCTTCCGGACAAAATGTTGGTATGGTCCACGAATATTAGAATTATCACGACAATACACTGAGGGAAGGGAAAAAATAGTTGAGATTTTAAAAAACAAACAAAAAAAGGTACGAACGAATTTTAATAAAACAAAAATCATAATCATTTCCAATAGAACATCTCCAACAAATCGGAAACGGCCGAATTTAATGCCTCACGCGTGACCATTTTTTATTTTTGAACGATAAAAAAAGTGAACCATATCCACCCGCGTAACCATTTGTGTACTTTCTTACGATAGTCAAACTTTTAGAACAGATCATCTTTGACATGTTAAAGCAAGGATGTTTAACAATATTTGCAATCTACATTCTGAAAGAAATACCACAAAGATGGGATGCAGCGGAAGCACACAAAATAACACACAATTGGCCACAAAATATATCTTTATAAAAAATGGCCGAAGCCTTTTTACAAGGCTTTTCCCTTTCTCTCACTCTTCCCTTTTTACTCTATTAATCCCAAGATAATGTAAAGTGGATTGATCCAAAGCTAAGTCCAGGACAAAATCTGCAGCTAAGCAATCTAGCTTAAATAGCTGCCTAAAATACGTGCCGTGCACGATAGATAAATGCATAAGTGGCGCCTTTCGGAGGAAGGCCCACGGGAAGAAGAAAGCACGCAGAAAAGTGGCAGACGTGCTTTTCTCCTTCGAGAAGAGAAGAACATTTAGTTTCGTGCGCCGTATGCTACGAAACTTCGTATAATTCATTTTCGTGCGCAGTACGCCACGAAACTTCAAACAATAACTTTAGTGCGCCGTGCGCGCACGAAACGCCAAACGTACATACTCCAATCGTACGGTAAAATACCGTTGACATCCGTACATAGACCGAATCGTCAACGCAAACCGAAAAGTACCAAAATAAACATTATTTGAAAGCATATCGCTCCGTGCGAATCATCATATCGCGCGCGTTCGATTCTCCACATTGAATCGTAACACATTCTACTAGTGCATAAATTGTCTAGATATTGTCTTGAGATGTGAGGTCAAAATATGTTAAAGTAATAACTAGAATAAACTTAAAAAATGAGACTAAGTGAATACAATTTATGTAAGCAATACTATTTAAGGTATCTCAAAAGAATTGGAAATGGAAAAGTTTCCTTTCTCCTATGTCATTGACGGGGAAGGTTTGATATCCACGCGGAAGTTTTCTTTCAGTGCATTTAATGAAATGTCACACATTTTTTTATATCCCCACTTTAAACGTGTTCACAAGAAACAAGAAAGTAAGATTTTTAATTTTATTTTTTTTGGCAACCAATAAATTGTCACGCAGTTTTATCCGAATTTCCGGGGCTTCATTTTAAGGAGCGTCTGGCGCTGGCTTCTTTACCGTCGAATCAATTTGAACCTCGGGCGGCGGTAACATCTGGCCGTTCATTTCATTATTAGGGTCAGATGTTGACGTCGCTGCCTTCGATCTACTTCGAGGAACGCCGAGCGCTCTCTTACTCAATCGAACAGAGCTTCCAAGCCTTGTGCACTGTGCATCCAAACTCATGTGAGCCTTCTCCAACGCTTTGTTAGCATCGCCCAGCCCAGCTGTGGGTGCCGGGCCGCCCTCCTTGATCTGCGCCAAATAAGTTCGAGCTTTGCTCACAGATTCCGTCGTTTCCGATAAAGCAATATGAGTAGCGTCCAGATCATCCGCCAAATCTGTTACAGTTTCCTTAAGTTTCTCATTTTCTGCGTCTGCCCTAGAAGTGAGCAGAGCCGTGATGTTCACAATAATTCCTAAAACGAACATGGCAGTTGCCAGAGATTCCAATGCAGATTTGTCGTTTTCTGCGAATTTATTGAGGCTGGTGCATGTGGAAAGGGCGATACTGGCAAGAAAGTTGATGAAGTTACTGTAGAGAGGGAGGATTTTGTACATCCATTTAAAAGAAGTTATGGAGGAGTTATAACAGTTGGTTAATCCTTTTTCACACGCATCCATTTCTGCCTCAGTTGTCACAGCTGCCTTGACTTCCTCCCCTGCCATCTACCCTGTATTTTAAATAGAGAGAAGAGCGAGTAGAGAGAGTCTAGAAAAGCTTTTGTAAGTAGACAAGGAAACAGAAAATGGCGAAGGAAAAAGCTTGAGCTGAATGTAGCTTAGTTGTTCCACATTGGCGACGTTTTATTTTATTTATATATTTTATAGAAGTACGCGTATTGAATTCTTTGTTTTCTGGTCGTTTCGTCTTTTCTTGGATCGAAGAAAATGTCACAAATGCGCAGAGCGACGTGACGGTCGAAGTCGTCGAATTCTGCGCTTACCTCTTTTGTCGCGTAGAAGAATTTCGACGAATGCCGGCGTTTGTCGGTTTATATAATTATTAATAGTAGGAAGGAGGACTTTTTCCCGTTGACCACGCGAGACCGCAGTTTCGGTGTCCCGAATTGCCGGCAGAAAAAGTACAAAAATGTACGGAATTCCGTGAACATTACACCGCCAATCGCTATTAGCGTGTACGTTTGAATAGTGTATACTATTATTTAGCGTGGTGTACGCTAATTAAGAATTTGAAAATTTTGGAAAAAAACATACATTCTAATTGTTTACTAATGCTAACAGGTGGCAAATTTCTAGAGGCTTCTTGGCGGCGCACGCTCACACGTGTCACCCCATGGCTGGTATTGTGTTTAAGGGACACCATGACTTTGTGTTAATTAATCAAGCAAGGAACACAAGGAGGAATAGAGACAAGGAGATAGAAGAGCAAAATTTGTAATTTCGGATTTTTATTAATATGAGAAATTTCCGAAATGTCTCTTCAATGTTGATTTAATGTTTTATAATCTGAATGCTTCTGCTGCTATAATTGTTTGTAATTGAGCTCAGAATTTACTATCGATCCTTTCAGACGTGCCTTGCACGATAGATAAAAGGTGCCGTGCACGATAGATAAAAGCATAGGTGCCGTGCACGATAGATAAAAGGTGTCGTGCACGATAGATAAAAGTATAGGTGGCGCCTTTCGGAGGAAGGCCCACGGTGGTGCCTTTTGGAGGAAGGCCCACGGGAAGAAGAAAGCACGCAGAAAAGTGGAGACGTGCTTTTCTCCTTCGAGAAGAGAAAAGAAACATTTAGTTTCGTGCGCCTTATGCTACGAAACTTCGTATAATTCCTTTCGTGAGCAGTACGCCACAAAACTTCAAACAATAACTTTAGTGCGCCGTGCGCGAAACGACAAACGTACATACTCCAATCGTATGGTACCTTGCTGAATCGAGCATTTTTAGGTGTGAAGGTCGCGTGTGAGGGGGTCCACGTCGCCCTGCACTCCTTTCACTCCAATTTCGCTTTACGACGCCTCGCGCCGCGCGGCGGGTCGCAAGTATAAATATGTTTAGGGTTTTTTTCTCATTCGTGTTTTTTTTTATAAAAAAAAACCCGAACCAATAACCCTATGACCCTAAAAATCCGCGGTACCCGGGCGGTATTTTGCAAGTGTGCAGGTCTCGGCGCATTTCGCCTCGTGTAGGAGACCTGCACACCCTGCACACCACGGGCGAGCCGACTAAGAAACCTTACCTGTACCGTTGGCGTACATTCTGCGTACTGAAGCGTTGACGTGAATCAAAGTATCGCGAAGTACCGTGACGTCAACACAAGTCATCAAAGCATACTTAAAAGTGAATTGTGCCACGCGAGCCAAAATATCGCGCGCTTTGAATCGTAACACATTGAATCATAACACTTTTCCTTCTAATTTTAATCTCATTCTCCCTTCTTTCTAATTATAATCTCAATCTTTTTTTTTTCTAATTTCAATCTCAAACTCTTCTCTCTTTCTAATTCTAATCTTAAACGCTCTTCTTCCTAATTCTAATCCTGATTTCTCTTCCGTCTAATTCTCATCTTAATCGCTTTCTTTTCAATTTCTAATCTTGATCGCTGTCTTCTAACTGTAACTTTGATGGAGATGTCTTCTAACTGTGACTTTGATGGAGATCCCTTCTAATCCAGATCTTGATCGCTGTCCTTTCTAAATTTGATCTTGATGGGTCTAACTTTAATCTTGATCGCTATTCCTTCTTATTCTAATCTTATTCTTTCTTCTTTCTAGTTTTCATCGTCATCGCTCTTCCTTCTAGTTCTAATTTTGACCTCTTTTCTTTCTAGTTTTAAAAGTCATATCTCTTCCTTCTAATTCTAATCTCAATTTCTTTACCTTCTAATCCTAAATCATTTATTTTTCCTTTTAATTCTAATATTAATCGCTCTTCAATTTAATTCTAATCATGAACACATCACTTTTCTTTCTAATTTTGATCTTAACTGTTTTTTTTTCGAGTTCTAATCATGATCGCTCTTCCTTCAAATTCTCGTATTAAAAAATCTCTCTTCCTTTTAATTCATATTTTAATCAATCTCTCTTCCTTCTAGTTCCTATGTTAATCAATCTCTTCACTGTCTAATTCTAATCCGAATCTTTATTTCTTCTAATTCAAATCACTATTTCTCTTCATTCTAGTTCTAAGCTAAATCTTCTTTCCTTCTCATTCGAATATTCATCCCATTCCCTCTCATTTTTATCTTAATTTCTCTTCCTTCTAATTCCAAATTTGATCGCTCCTCCTTATTTCGATCTAGATCGCTCTTCTTTCTAGTTCTAATCTTGATCGCTCTTCCTCCAAATTCGAATCTTAAACTTTCTTCCTTATAGTTCAATACTTATCTCTCTTCCTTCTAATTCTAATATTAATCTATATTCCTTCCGATTCTAATTGTTATCTCTCTTCCTTCCTGTCCTAATCGTAATCTCTTGTTCTTTCAAATCTAATCTTACTAAATCTCTCTTCCTTCTCATTCTTATCTTAATCAATCTCTCATCCTTTAAAGCATTATTTCAATCAATCTCTCTTCTTTCTAATCTATATTTGAACCAAACTCTCTTCCTTTTAATTCTAATCCCAAACTCTCGTTCTTCTAGCTTTTATCTCAACTTTTTCCTTCTAATTCTAATGTTAACCTTTCTTCCTTATTCTAATTTAATTCTCTATTCCTTCATATTATAATCTCAATCTCACTTCCTTCTAATCTAAATCTTAAACTCTCTTCCTCTAATTCCAATGGCAATCTCTCATCTTTCTAATTCTATCCTCAACCTCTCTTCTTTCTAATTATAATCTCAAGCTCTCTTATTTCTAATTTCAATCTCAATCCTTCTTTCTTCTTATTTTAATCTCAATCACTTTTCGCTATAATTATAATTTCAATCGCTTTTCCTTCTAATCATGATCTAGATCGCTCTTCTTTCTAATTCTAATCTCAATCTATTTCTTTTTAAATAAAATTTTAATCTTTCTTCATTCTAGTTCTGATTTTGATCCCTCTTCTTTCTAATTCTAATCGCAATGTGTCATCTTTCTAATTATAATCTCAATCTGTGTTAATTCTAATTCCATTTTAAGATTGTTTTTTTTCGTAATTTTAATAGCATTCTCTCTTTTTCCTAATTCTAATCTTAATCGATCTTCCTCCTAACACTAATGTTCATCGCTCTTCGATTTACTTTTAATTGTAATCGCTCTCCATTCTAATACATCTTAATCAATCTCTCTTCTACTTTCAATCTTAATCAATCTTTATTCCTTGTAAACCTCATCTTAAACAATCCCTCGTCCCAATTCTCTTCTTACTCCATCTTTCTTCCTTCTTATTCTAAGCTGAATCTCTTTTCCTTCTTATTCTAATCTCAGTCTCAATTCTATCTAACTGTAATCTCAATATGCCATCCTTCTAATTACAATTTCAACTACTCTACCTTCTCATTTTTAACATCTAATTTTAGTCTTAAACATTCTCTTCCTTCTAATTTTAATCTTAATCGATATCTTTTCCTTCTAGCTAGAAAGTTACTCTTCTTTCTAATCAAAATCTCAATCTCACTTTCTTATTGTTATGATCTCAATGTCTCTTCTTTCTTTTTTAATTTCAATCTCTCGTCTGTCGTATTCTAATCTCAATTCGTCTTCCTTCTAATTCTAATCTCATTCTCTTTTCATTCTAGTTCCAATCTCAATCGCATTTCTAATTTCACATTAATCAATCTCCATTCCTTCTAATTCTCGTTATAATCTATCTCTTTCCCTTCTAATTTTAGTCCCAATCTCTCTTCTTTCGGGTTTTAATTCCAATCTCTCTTCGTTCGAGTTTTAATTCCAATCTCACTTCTTTCCTGTTCTAATTTTAATCTCTCCTCCTAACTCTAGTCTCAACCAATTTCTCTCATTCTTTTAATTACAATCTCAATCTCGCCTCCTCGTTCTAATCTCTATTTCTCTTCATCTCATTCTAATCTTGATCGCTCTTCCTCCTTATTGTCACATTGATCGCTTTTCATTCTATTTTTTATCTTGATCGCTCTTCTTTCTAACTCAAAACTTGATTTTTCTTCTTTCGTAATCTTCATCGTTTTTCCTTTCTTCTTATTCTCATCTTGTTCGTTCTTCCTTCTAATCCTGCTCTAGATTGCTCTCCCTTCTAATTTATAATTTTAATAGCCTCTCTACCATTTGTTTCTTATCTTAATCAATATCTCTTCTTTCAATTTAAATCCCAATCTCTTACTTTTCGTCCTAATCTCAATCTCTCTTCCTAGTAGTTCTAATCTCAACCCCTTTTCCGATTATAATCTCAATATCTCATTTTTCCAATTCTAATCTCGATCTTTCTATTTTCTAACTATAATTTCAATCGCTCTTCCTTCTTATAAATATCTTGATCGTTCTTTTCTCTAATTATAATCTTAAATATTATTCTTTCTTCCTCTAATCTTAATCGCTCATCCTTCCACTTGTGATCTTGATCGCTCTTCCTTCTAACTCAAAACTTGATTTTTCTTCCTTCGTAATCTTCATCGCTTTTCCTTTCTTCTTATTCTAATCTGATCGCTTTTCTTTCCTCCTAATTCTCATTTTGATCGCTCCTAATTCTGATCTTGGTCGCTCTTCCTTCATATTCTAATATTGATTGTTCTTCTTTCGTAATCTTTAACACTTTTCTTTCCTTCTAATTCTCATTTTGATCGCTCTTCTTTAGATTCTGACCTTGAAAGCTCTTCCTTCTTGTTCTGATCTCGATCTCTTCTAGTTCTAATCTTGATCATTTTTTCTTCTAATTTTAATATTAATTTCTCTGCCTTCTACTTATACTCTTAATCACTCTTCCTTCTACTTCTAATTTTAAATGCTCTTCCTTCTAATTCTAATCCGAAGCTCTCTACCTTCTACTTCTAACCTCATTCACAATTCTGTCTTATTCTAATCCTGCTCGGTCTTTCTTCTTCATCTAATCTTGATCGAATTTCTTTCTATCACTAATCTTGATCCCTCTTCTTTCTAAATCATATCATGATCGCTCTTCCATCTTATTGTGATCTTGATCCCTCTTCCTCCTAATCCTCTTGATCTCTCTTCCGTCTAGTTCAAATTTTGATCGCCCTTCCTACTAGATTTATTCTCGGAATCTCTTTTTCTTAGTACTAATTTGAACCTATCTTCCTTCTATATCTAATCTTGATATCTTTTCCTTCCGATTCTTATTGTAGTCTCTTTTCCTTCTAATTTTAATCTTAATCTCTCTTCTCCTAATTCTAATCTTAATCAATATCTCTTCTTTCTAAGTCTATCTCAGTTAATCTGTCCGTTTAATTCACATCATTATCAATCTCACTTCTTTTTTATTCTAATCCTATTCTCTCTTCTTTCTAGTTCTAATATCAATACCTCTTTTCTATTTCTAATCTCAATCTCTCTTCCTTCTAATTCTAATTCCAATATCTTTTTCTTCTACTTCCCGTCTTAATAAATCTCTTTTCTTTCTAATCTCATCTTAATCAATCTGTTTTTCTTCTAATTCTAATCCCAATATATTTTCCTTCTCATTCTAATCACAATCTATCTTCCATGTAGTTGTAATCTCAATCCCTCTACCTTCTAATTCTAAACTTGATCTCTCTTATTTTAAATTATTACCGTAATCGCTTTATCTTCTAATTCTAATGTTCATGTTCTTTTAAATTCTAGCCTTAATCGTTTTTCCTTCTTATCCTTATCTCAGTTGCTCTTCTTTCTTATTCTATTCTTGTTCGCTCTTCCTTGTCTGTACTCTACTCCCTCTCCCTCTCCCCCTCACCCTCTCCCTTTTCGCTAACCCTTCCCTTCCCCTCCCCTTCCCTCTCCCAATCCACCATAAATTGAAATATCAGTCCACAAATATCTTTGTGTATCTTTACATATCTTCATTCTTCCCGGTCGTTTGAATTGTAACCTTGAAAAACTTGCATTGTAACTTCGAAAAACTATAACTTCATCCGTAGTTTTGAAAATGATATGAATATTTGTCCACAAATACTTTTGTTATTTTAAACAATGACACGAAATGTTTGCTTTTTCCCATTCACATCCAAGAAGGTATTTGAAGATGCAAAACGACATCATTACAATAGTCAACCGAAATTCAAATTAAAGATCTTGGGTCTACTTCTCCAACGAAAATGTAGGACAACGTTTTTTATTTTTTTCTTTAACTGTAATCGTGCATGTACACATCTTGTAATGTTTATTTTTTAGAGTAGAATATGCATCCTCCCTCCCACTGTTCACTCACAAGAATTGCAATCTTGTGAGGTTCCCAATCTCTGGAGCTATGCTCCCTCCCAATGGTTCGCTCATAACTTTTTCCTCGACATCTGTGAACAGACATCTGCACTGACCACCCGGATATGTCATTAAACAAGATCCTTTTATTTTCTTCCCTCCTCCCCCACCCCGCTCGCCATTCTACCCCTCCTTACAACCCACCTTCCGATTGTTACAAAACATGTAACAAACCCCACAACAATCCCCTTCATATTCTCACTTAACAACCCCCCCTCTGTTTTATATACAACAATGGACTGCCAACGAGTTACTTCATGTTTTTCCACAACTACCGACCCCTTTCCTCCCTCCCCCCCGCGATCCCCCCACTTCTCCTTATACATGGTAAAGATTTTTCCACTCGGCTTCCATTGATGCCTCTTGGATGGCATCGTAGAAATGGATCAATGTTGTTATTTCATTTGTACGCACGAACAAATCGGGTTCGCTGTGGAATTTATTATTTTGATATCTATGTACTTTCGGTCAAGCGTCCCTAGTACGGGTCCGGCCTGGTCCAATCTTTTTGTACCATGTGGTTAGTGATGTGTGTTGGTACCCTTTTACCGATAATCGATATTTTTTTTTTGGCATACCGACAATCAATATTTCGGCTCCACATTTAGTTAAGGGAACTATTAGGATGAATTATCGATGTAGCGAGAAAAATTATTGAAAAATTTCAAGCCAATAACTATCAACAAAAATTACACAATGTGGTGCGAAGTGGATAGTGAAAAATTGTTCAAAAGCCACCCTCCCACCCTCGTCGTAATTTGTAGTTGTTGGTCATGGAGCGCAATATAGCGACCCTTTACTTTTTCATAACCTACCGTATAGTTTCTCCAATTTATCGCAATAAAATTTTTCCCTATACGCAACACTTGTAGTTCTGGTCTTGCTACCTGGTGTTATTTAAGAAGGTTTATTTGTTGTATTCCCTTTGTGTACCTTCGAAGTAGACAACTGAACCATCCATTGTTATTAAAATTGAACATTTTCCAGGCAATCAAATCTTTCAATCTCATCACGTGTTTTTAAGAAATTCAATCGTGACGTCATGGTCAAAAGGTAAGACCATTACCTTTCGATTGTTTGCCTTATAATAAAAATCCAATAATCCACCACAAATTTAAAAAAAAATATCAGCTCAAAAATTGTTTGACCTTAATAACGGTGAACGGTGTAGTTCTCTATAAGTTATGCTGAGAAAGCTTTAGACAGTGAGAGTGAGACATAGTGATTGATGAAGTGAAGACCTTTGAATTAATGAAGAAAACATTTAATTTGAATGTTAATGGACTTCCGTCAAAGCTCTCTTCTTTTGTGGTGATGCTTTATATGCTTCTGCGTGCCTGATGTTTTTCTTCTTATCTTATGCGTTATTTTTGTTTTTATCGATCCTTACATTGTCAATCCCTCCCCAACTATCGCCCTTCCTATCTCTCTCACACCCCCCTTTTTCCCGCCCCATCGTATTTAAGGGGGGAAGGGGAGATGAGAGAGGGGGAGGAGAGGAGGGGTGGGGGAGGAGAAATCTCTTTCCCCACCACCACCCAAAAAAAACCCCTTCCCCTAAAACTCCTCTTTCCTCTTCCCACTACCTCTCTCAGTGCTCCTCCCCTCCCCTCCCCCTCTAAACCTTTAGGAAAAGGACAAAATTGTCATCAAAAACATGTCGCATCATTTTTCTACCGCTCTTCTTTGTTTCTCTTTCCCCACCTCCCCTCTCCAACCATCTATTTCCATCCACTGCCCCTTTGAGCCTCGCCAAGGCCCAAGCCTCCCTTTAAAATCCCATCGCAACAAAGAGTGCAAATAAATAAAGACCAAACATTTAGTGCGAACATATATATGTAGAAAGAGAAACAGAAAGAGAGGAAAAAAAAAAGAAAAAAGGGGTGGGGAGAGAAAGAGGGGATGTGGGAGAAAGTCATCGCATGTAAAAACTACATTCATCCCCCCTAATGAACCAAATTTCGTGCGAAATTGACTGCAAAATAAAGAGAGAGAGAGACAGAGAGGGGAGAGGGGAGAGGGGCGAGGGAGGAGGGGAGAAGAGGGAGGGAGAGTATTTGCCACAGCGAAGAGATGCATGCAGAGATAATCACTCACATTGAAATTACGCGCCCGGAGTCATCGCATGTAAAGGGTAAGGGAGTCCAGCCTTCTTCCCCTGGTTCTCCTTTGTAGCATTTGATCTTCGGAAAGCTCGCCTTCTTCTCGACGGCCGCCTTCACCGCCTCGAGAGCCGAGCCTGGAGCAAAAGTACGGACAAAACGCGCATTCAACGGTATGGAGAAAACGAGCATTCGCCAGTGCGAAGAAAACGCATATGAAATGAACAAGGCAAGCAATACAAACACTACCTACACTACAAATATGTATTCTTCCAGTGCTTCAATATAATAAAAATTAACATCCAAGTACAAAAGCTTTTCTGATACTATCTCTTCTACACCTGCAAAGTAGACTCCATCTCCAAACGATAACGGTTCCACTAAGTCTCAACAAATATATATGTACACGACTAGGAACGATTAAGATTCAAAACTTGACCAACAAAGAAAGTCAATCACCAATCGATTTGAACTAAACCACCAACCGACTTGATCTACAAGGTATGACTACTAACTTAACGAGAAACTAAACGAACAAACAATTTTCACGTCACTCCAAATACCTAGAGACGAAACTACTTCGTCGCTGGTCGTTGCTGCTTTACCTACGAGAATGTCTCGTCGCTAAATGTGTGCTCAATACTTAGACCTATTCGCCAGTACACAAGTGTACGGATGTCAAGTGTACGGATGTCAACCGATACAATGAAATGCAAAACCAGCCGTACATAAGAGAAAACGCGCATTGGCAAATCAGAGCCATCTTTCACACGTGCGAGTACATCGACTGTACGGCTAAAATGTGGAGAAAATAAAAGTGGAAGGAGAGGAAAGCTTACTGTCTGCTTTCGCCATGGGTCCAGTGTAGTATCCCATTAAAGGTGCCACGTGGCACGCTAAGAACAGCAATGTCATGGTAATAGTGGTGGCAGCCATGGCGACGAACTAGCGACGTGACACGGAGGCAAAGGCTTGACAATGAGCTGCACGTGGCAATATTAGTAATAGTAATTATTCGATTCAAATCGATTGACTTTCACATGTGAGAGTGGAACAACGATTTTGTCTCTTTCTTTGAAGTACGGAAACGTTTCACCGTCTTTACAGTCTTTGGCACGGTTTGCTTTTTTACGGTTTGTGTTTTGTACGGTTTGTCTTATGCACTGCTTTCTTAGTGCGGATTACTTAGATTGTATGCACGATTCAGGTTCGGCTTCGACTACTCGATCCGTACCAGATGTCCGTACTGAAGGTCGCCTAAAATTCGGCGCTATAGGCAACACCACAAGTTACAACATGAGTGGACGACGTGTATTTGTCCTTTCGTCGGTATCCGAATATTTTTGTTTTGGTTGACTGAAAGGCTGGCACCGCCGGCGTCCAGGTGACGTGTTATATAATGTGTTATTTGTCGTTTTCGGACCAGATCTGACGTACGGTAAATTCGTACATTGTGTCCTTTCTTTCCTAGAGAACCAATCACAGGACTCATCCAAGCGAATCGCGTAACTGAATATGAGTACAGCCTCTAAAGTTTCAATCCACGGATTTGATTCGATTTTTTGAAACATTTTTCGTACGATTTAGTATCGTGCATAAATGTGACCGATAATTTCTTGTACAATATCCGTTTTTGTATGTTTTGACTTTGGAGGAAGCCGCGGATATGTTGACAAAAGCCGCGGCTCATGATGTACTTTTGAGGGGGAGACTTAAATTAGGGTTTATGTGATGATTACAAATTTGAGAGGGGGATTGTAAGTCAAAGATTGTAATCGGCCGTCGCGGTCTGTCGCGCGGCCGACTAGTCTGTCTTGTTCAGTCAAAGTAGTAGTCGGCCGTCGCGGTCTGTCGCGCGGCCGGCTAATTTGTTTTTACGTGAAGTTTAGTGGTCCAGGCTGGATTGGAGTATTAAGTCGTGTAGTACTACCTTGGATTCTTGGAGATTCAGTTTGACTACGACCAGGTTATGTTTCGTTGGTGTGTACGGTATGTAGGTACTATTTGTTTTTATGTAGCTTTGACTGTACGTGTGAGTTGTACCGGCAGTTCTCTGTGTTTCGTTGTTGACGCGATTTGACTTGTACGTACTTAGTTCGCAATATCTAGTTTGGCTTGAATTATATAGTGTTCAGTCAAAGTAGTAGTCAGTTTGGCTTGAATTATATAGTGTTCAGTCAAAGTAGTAGTCGGCCGTCGCGGTCTGTCGCGCGGCCGGCTAATTTGTCTTTACGTGAAATCGGCCGGCTAATTTGTCTTTACGTGAAATTTAGTGGTACAGGCTGGATCGGAGCATTAAGTCGTGTAGTACTACCTTGGATTCTTGGAGATTCAGTTTGACTACGACCAGGTTATGTTTCGTTTGGTGTGTACGGTATGTAGGTACTATTTGTGTTTGGGAATTGATAATGACAGTGACTGTTTTGGTTGCGGACAGTCACTTAAATACACACATGCATAAAGCACCGTTGAGTACAAATTTGACGGTCAATCAGTTGAACAACTTTGACTTTGAAAATATTTTTCAACCGCTTAAAATTATGCCGCGTTTGCGAACGTCGACCGTCAAAATAGATTTAGCAATTCACACGGCCGGCGAACGTTTACGGTAACAAAACTGCGGCAAGCACATGTAAATAAAAAGTCGGCAACCACATGTAAATAAAAAGTGTTGCAGATAGTCACTTTTTGTCGTTATGTGAGCTCCACTATGAGAGCACTAAGCCGCAAAATTGAAATTTAATTGTCTAACCGTCAGATGTCGCGAACGGTCAACCGAAACCGTGACCGACCGTTAACCGACCGCCCGCGCCGGATCCGTAACGGATTCAGCTGCCAAATTTTGGGGGTCGGGCGGTTACGGTCAGTTGATTCACCCAGGAAAAAAAAACGGTCGGTTACGGTCGATCAACCAAAAAACCAAAAAAAATGAAAATTTTGTACTGTCCCTATAATCCAACATTCTTGTACTTTGTACTCTTTGGCATCGTGGAAGTACGTGACATCATGATTAGCGTCGCAAATCTGACACGGT
>JBBHKE010001466.1:0-34991 GCA_037447655.1 Zygnema cylindricum
CACATTTAATCGTAGCCGTAATTAATACCTGCGCGGTATTCGTTTCGCTAAAGAAACAAATGCGCGGTATTCGTTTCTTTATCCGTACCACAATTCGTACTTTTACATTACTGAATCTATGTATCGCGTAAATAGTTTCAGTTAAATGAATTATCCTACTTGGTAATATATAACTAAAATATCAAACCCAATAGAGCGTAACACAAGGTCAAGAGGTAACGGATAAGGCTACCGTCTACCGGCTGCTTACCGTCCGGTAGGTACCAGGATCAAATCCAGGGGGCAGCACATATCCTTTTAGTAAATAAACCTCTAACGGTAAATAAACTAATATACATATTTCTCGTAAACCTCTGGATAGCCCAGGTAGCCATGGCTCTAGCTTCCTCTCCAATTTCTCTGTGACTGCGACAAGTTTGAGAAGTTGGAGAGAGAAGTTAGAGGTAGACTGCCTCGGCTTTTTCCTATATTTCTATTTAGACCTAGAAAATACTTTAAACGGACCATTAATTTCTACATCACCACCATCACCGTGTGAGGACAAGACTCCCTTGAGTGAAACGCAAAAAGAATCACTCAATTTGCTCAAGGATCACTGAATTTTCTCCCTTGAGCAGTAAGTTATGGCTGTCCAAAAATGGCCTATAAATACAAAAGGTCATCTGAAGAGATGCGCCTAAAACACGCTAAGTCCCTCAAAACCTACACACAGCTACCTACTGCTATACCCTAGACCAATCAAAAGAGTGTATAGTACAAGAAGGTACAGTGACCGATTATTCTTCTTGTACGGCCATTGTGCAACATGGCCTTCTGGTTGACAATTGTTAGCTTCGGAGCCATCGTTCCTCTTTCCATCTTTTCCGGCATCTAATAATGTGACGCCACGTGGCACAACACGTCCCTATGTCCGAAAGCCGCAAAAGATTCACTCGGGTTTGGCGGTGGCAACGTCGTCCGTGCGATCATATATTTTACACGGTTAGATTCGCATCCGCGAGCTCTGTTGTCTTTATGTGTCGTTTCGTCAATTTGGTATGTTTATGTGAAAGTGGCGTCACATAGCTCTTAAATCAAATATCATACCTCATACGTGTATTGTTTCATCAACGCCTTAATGGATAAGGCGTAGAGTGACGTAGCGTAACTGCTTAATCAAATTTCATACCTCATACGTGCATTGTTTCATCAACGCCTTAATGGATAAGGCGTATGTCTACATGGTACTCTGGAGACCTAGGATCAAATCTGGTCCAAGGCAACATTTTGGTCATCTATCAGTCTATTTGCTTGTCAGCTTGTTTCTATCTGGCTATAGGGGCAACCATGATGACTCTCTCTCTCTCTTCTCTCTAAAGTCTAAATTAAGAAGTGAATAATAATTACTTATTTTCAACAACATCTTCTAACTCATGATTGGGCTTATGATTGTTGGACCGCTTTGCAAAATGCGTTTGAAAAAGGGTTTGAGGCAAATGAAATTTATCTCTTTGAGGAGTATATTGGGTTTAGAATGAAGGAGAATCAATTCATTGATGATGGAGTCAAAAGGTTTAATGTCATCATAGAACAATTTAACTCACTCAATAACTTCCCTGCAGAAAATGAGAGGTTGTTTGTTTTTATGAGGAGTCTTCCAAGGAAGTTTGCGATAGCGAAGAAGGTCATCAACGGACGAGAGAAACCGACAATGACATACGTTATCAAGCACTTGAAGATTACGGAGAAGGAGAAGGCAACATCAGAGAAGAAAATAAGGGGTCATCTTATCCGAGCTACCAGGAGAAGGATTACAAACGAGCTTACAACTTTAAGGGATCTAGGGGGCAAGGAGGTGGACCACGTGGACAAGGAGGCAGGTCACAAGGCCTAGGGAGAGGCTCATATCAACGTGATACCTCTTAGATGACATGTTACAATTGTAACGAGACTGGACATGGCTCCTTTGAATGCCCAGACAAAAGCAAATTGTGTAACATTTGTCAGAAATGGGGACACACTAGTCGCGGTTGTTATCATCATAACGAAAACAGCCATGTAGGGGGACAAATTTGAGGCATAGGAAGTGGAGGAAGAAGCTCATCACGTAGAGGGGATTTGTTGGGGATGGTTCAGTAGGACAGGATCAAGAATTTTTCGTTTCACTCATGGAGGAATCACCGGAAAAGAAGGAGGATATCCTATTTCACACACGAGGCAAGGACAGTAAAGTAAAATTTAACATTTGGATCATAGACTCAGGTGCTACACATCATATGTGTTTAGATCCAGGACTATTCAGTGACATAGAAAACTCACTATACCAAAATCCATCATAGTGGCTAATGGTTCGATGATGGTAATTAATACAGTGGGAACAGTACGGTTCGATCTAACGACACAAGATAGGGAAGGGAAAATTAGAGTCATTACAGTACGTTTTAACAATGTGTTATATAATCAGAGGGGGTGCATCAATCTCTTAAGTGTCCCACAACTTCAGAAGAAAGGTGGAAGAGCCACATGCATGGAAGGGGGTAAAATCATTTTGAGTAGTAAAACAAGACCATTTGCAAAGGGAGTTGTAACTCAAAACATGCAAAGTAGGTTGACTTGGAGGACACCAAAAAAAAGGACGGCGGACGAAGAATGGCACCTCTATTCGGCAAAGGTCAACAGGAAAGACCGCACGTTAAGGCATCATTGTATATGTCACACTTCATAGAGTAACATCGAAGAGATGATTCGTCATGGTGCGGATCGGAACTAGACGTGACGACGAAGAAAAATTGGATGTGTAGGATGAACAAAAGAGAAATATAAAATGAAGCCTCATCAAGTGAAAGATCTTCGATTGAAGGCGAATGCCCCTTTAGACCTAGTCCATATAGATTTTTGTGGTGACATACATCTAGAAACCATTAGAAATAATAAATACATTATAGTGATATTTGATGATTTCAGCAAAAATACATGGGCGTATCTTTTAAAGGCCAACTCAATAGAGACATTTAAAGAATTTGTGGTTATCGTTGAGAGGGAAAGTGGGAGGCAGGTAAAAGCAGTAGGATTGGACCATGGAGGCGAATTTCTTGCCTTGCACAATATTGTTACGAGACAGGGATTAAGCAGCAGTTCAAAGCTTCTTATTCCACAAAATCGAATAGAATAACATAGAGGAAGAATCAGACATTGCAAATGATGGTGCGGGGCATGCTCCATACGACAAAACTCACACATCATCTTTGGGTAGAGGCAATCAGGGCAACTAATCATGTTACCAACCGGAGAATCAACTCGGCTTTAGGGAACAAAACACCGGAGGAACTTTGGAGTGGACAAGTGCGTAAGGTAAAACATTTAAGGATTTAGGGATGTGAGGCTTTCGGGTATGTAGGGGCAAAAAACCGGGAGGGGAAGTTTGCGGCACGGTTATGGGAAGGATACTTTGTGGGGTATAGCGAGAACTCAATGCAGTATCCCATTCACATCCCCGTTACTACAAGGGTCTGAGAGTCTAAAAATGTGGAGTTTAATAAAAAATTGGAATGGATGGTGAAAGGAGCTAATGATTCCAAATGGGCTCAAGATACGAGGAGGAGAGTCATTATGAGAAATTCACAAGAGAGGAGGAGGAAAAGGAAGAAGTCTAGATAGAAGTAGGGACAAAGAAAAAGGTGCAATTTAAAGAGCAAACTTTGGAGAAATATCCGACACCTAAGCCCACCACCAACGAATCACAAGGGGACAAGGTCATTAGAGAATCATCTATTCACAGAAAGAATTTGATAGCAGAAGAGACACCCTTAGAGAAGGAAGGCGATGACAAGATTGAGAGAAATGATTCGGATAAAGAACTTGCAGAGGACATACGGAGAAGTAAGAGACAAACAAAAAGGAAAGTGCAGGAACAATTATCACCAAGACAGTCATATAAAAATCAAACTAGTTACCAAAGGGCAATTTCCAAAATTAGAGAAAGAAAGGCGGAATCCTTCCTTTTATGAAAGGCAAATACAGAAAATCGTCTGGCCGATTCTCTATCATATCAAGAGACTAGAGACTGAAACGAATGGAAGGAGATGTGGAAACCGACTTTTATAAAAGAGTTTAATTTTGTGAAAGAAAATTGGTGTTTTGAAGAAGTAGATTTACCAATTGGTAAGAAGGCGATAGACTTAAAGTTGGATTATAAGATACTTCACCCCCCGGGCACTAATCCTCAACTGTGACATTGGTCTCCGAATTAAACAATCTCACCCACCATCTATCCCTACAAAACAAAAACTACCTCCCGGTTTCAAGAATTACCACAAAGAGAAACAAATGCGGGAAAAAAACTCACTGGAGAGAGAGAGACAGAGCAATCAAGACTGATTTAAGAGATACATGGCGAAACGCCCAGAGAAAAACACCCCATGAACTCCTCCCGCATTGGATTCACAGACATAATGAGAAAGCAAGGGGGGTGGGAGCCGAAGAAACTAGAAAACCCAAGTTCTACAATTTCATCGCCAAATTCTCAACCTCCTTCCTCCAAACGAGTTGTTATGCTAGTAAGGCACCTTATGCCCTACACCCTCACAGATGTAAAGACTCTGGCCTCTTCCCATAACCTGCCAGACTATATCCTCATTCTTGCACTAGGAGAAGATTTACACTGAGAAAGAGAGAAAGTAGCTATATGGATTATAAAGCGTTATCGGTGGCTCTTATTCTAAAATGGACCGGAAATTTCAAGCTTAACAGATTTGGAAAATATCAGGACGCGGTGGTCGATACCATGGCGCTCGCGAACCTAATCACCACTTCTGCTTTACAGCAGATGCCCAAGGAACTCCAGCCAAAAATCTGCCCGAGCAACATCTGCCTGAGCACGGTCAACAGCAAAAGCCAACCGGTCCATGGTATCATCAAAGCAATGGAGATTGAATTTTCAGATGATGCGGGCCAACGAGTCTAAATCCAGCTCCCATTCTTGGTGGTGAAGGCAAACAGTTTGAAATTCTGTTGGGGGTGGCCACATGGACCAGGCTAAATTAGAGCTTAGTGTATGGAAAGAGCAATTTATAGTTCAGGCCCCGAAGACCCCGAAGGGACACAGGTGGTGGTTCCCTTGAATTTATGGAATGGGGGAAAGACAAATGGTCCTGTGTCCGGATGTTACCCTGTATACGTGACCTCTTCTTCGGAGGAACTTTTTTCCAGTTCCACAAACATAGCCGAGGAGATTTTTTTTATTTCGAGAAGGTGGGAGAAAAAATATCACGACCGATTATCACAAATGACAAAACTTCGGCGTGGATTGGATCCGACTTCTTCAGCTATATTATAGAACTAGACAATTTCACTCATTCGGTCAAAATCTTTGGAGATAATGTCCAACAGTGAGAAACTCAACCGACACGTGGTGTCATTGACCATTCCCAATTCATGACTCCGTATTTTATCTCTATTTTCGGGGATCAGTTCTGATTTAATAACAGTTTTGAAGGCAGGATACAAAGTGGAAGCCTATGCCATTGTAGAGATATCCCCCCAAGCCCAAGCAGTCGGCGAACACTGCCTGCAAAAACTTCAACAACTATATCCTCAACATCTCTTATTGTCCGCAATTTCCAAAGTTCGCCGCAGTGTTCCCATGAATGTGGATAACATAATGACACCTCATTGGGCCATGGAAAAGTAGATCTGGTAGCAGCGGGATGACCTTGTCAAGGGTACTTCCTAGCCGGACAAGGAAAGAGGCATAAGGACAGCAGGAATATAACATTTTTCCAAATGATACAGTTGATCTCATGGATACAACAACTCCAAAACACACCCGTAGGGTACGTTTTGGAGAATGTTCACCTGGGAGATGATCGGCGAAAACAAGTTGCCGACAGTTGGAATCAGGTCACCCATATCTTAGGAGCTCCATTAGTCTTTGATGCACCATATATGGGATCTCGATCCCACAGGGTTAGAGCTTATTGGACAAATCTCATCCCACTTCCTGTCCTCAAGTAACTCTTAGAGAAGCAGATCCTAAACCCACAAAAATTTGTGCAACAAATCCTCGAAAAAGGGCGAATAGCGACACTTGTGACAAAAACTGACTGATCCCCTTTCTTCTCGTGCAACAAACCACGATTTCCAAGCCGAGCACTTCCGTCCTTGGTTTCCTTTGCGCACAGCCAAGCATATTGGAAAGGAGCGGTTGAATGATCATCGATAGTGAAGCTGGAATCTGAACAACACCAACAATTGCAGTACGGGAACAGTCCATGGGGTTCCATTCGGACACCACGGCCGCACCAGGAATACGATTTTAGTATTATCTACCGGGCAGGGGAAATCCACGCGAATGCTGACCGACTTAGCCGAAATCTCGATCCCTCCACTTTGGATTCTACCGAGGCGCGGCACGATGAGGATCTGGAGATCAGTCTAGGACTTATTCGAGCCTCTTACGCTATAACTTGGTTTCCCTGATCTGGGGGGGAACTTTTGCGGCAGTTGTGGAGGGGCAGGCACCAATAAGAGCTGGACGGAAGGATATTTGGAATGATCTCGATTCCCTACAATCCATCCAGCAAGGATCTCCTGTTTCCCCCTTGGCTGGAGTTCAATTATCACGTGTGCAGATGCGGATGGTGGCGTATAGCAATTTGGACACTTCGGGCACAAACATACCACTTCTTTTGTCACAGGATCTTATTGATGGCACGGGTTGCGAGCCTAAGTCAACCGAATTGTGCAAACTTACTCATCCTGCGATCGAGTAAAAGCAGCTTTTGACAAAAATGGCGGAACCGAGCTTCATTTTCTTCCCATCCAGGTGATGTTTTATCAATGGTCTTTGGATCTTTTAGGGCCTCTTCCGACCAGCAGACGAGGGAACCGCTTCATACTGGTCATGATCGAACATTTTTCAAAATGGATGGAGTTGGTGGTTTTGCCCCGCAAAGAGTCCAAGCAATCGCAGATGCATTTTTGCAGAGGGTGTTGTTACAATTTGGGGCGCCAGCAGAGGTTTTGACCGACAAAGGCTCCGAATTTGCGAGAGAATTTTCCAACCTTTCGGAGAAATGCCTCATCGACCATCGGTTGACCAGTCGTGACCACCCACAAGCTACCGGTTTGGCCGAAAGGTGCGTACACACAGTGAAGCGTTCACTACAAAAATATACAGTCAAAAAGATTTGGGGAATGGGACAAAACGGTGCCTTGGATTGCCATGGGATACAGGTTCTGTCGGTTGATCGCCGACAGAGCTAAAGTATTCCACCGAGAGATGCCTCTCGCCATGAGGAATTTAGAGGCGGCTCAACACCGCGATCAGTTGTGGTATTCTCAAAGCCAGAGCGAAAATTATATGCCACGACAACAACGAATTATGCCACGGGACTTTGTATATATGATGCAACATATGAAGGACACGATGGATATTTCTGTCGGGCGGGTGATCTTGAAAGTGGTAGAGGTTTCTAACAAGGGGGTTCATACCTGGGAGGGGAACGATGGCCGCAAAATTAAAGAGAATCAAATGAGCGTGGCCCTTTGCCATCTTCGAGGATTGGAGGACAAACGAACTTTTCACTTAACCTACTTCGCTGACCCTCCTTCTTGTTCCTCCGCGTGTAGCATGTCCTCCCAGATGGGCAACGTCTTGGTCTACGATCACTGCAGCCAGTGTTGGCATCCACTTTTTCTTCGCGCCTCTTGGGAGCCACTCCCTCAACCCTCAATCACCTGGTGGTATTTATTTTATGTCTTGGTCACGATTGACTAAGAGGGGAGAAATTGAGATCTCAGCCCGATTACCAAAACCCACCCCCTTTTCCCGGCCAGATAAGGAAACGAACGGGGAGGGGGAATCCTTTTTCACCTTCCAATGCATTCATTTCCATTTCCTGTCCAATTTTCTCCAATGCTTTGCATGCTTGTCTACGGGAGGGATAAAAGGCAAAAATAGGCAATATCACCATCACGGGAAACATCCGCATTTAAGGTTATTCGCAGGAATCCGGTGCAGACTATTTCTGGCGGCGGGTTTTATTCTTATGTTTCCCAGGCACGCTCGACAGCTGTCAAGCTCGTGTACGTTTTCTACAGGCCTTTATTTTCCCAAGATTTTTGGCCCTCTTTCTACCCCGTATAGTCATCAGAGTACGGAGGAGGAAAAACACCAAATCAGACAAGATTGCGGTATTTCCTAAAATGAGCGAAAGGCACTTTATTTCACGCCTAACGGAGGCCGGACAACAAAGTTATTCTGCTTCAAAGATTACAATTCTGTTACATGCGACAAGTTGCCACCAGCCCTAGTGGGGGGGAAATTGTGGAACGCCAAGTAACTTTCTAGATTGTCCTCTAGATTATGTTGTTAGCTGTTAGTAGGGATTCATTTCAAGTCCAACTGACGAGCGGTCCATTAATTAGAATAGGTCAAAGATTGGCGTTTCCGCGTCATTTTTAGTACTTTGTCTAATAAGAGTGGAACGAATTTTGACTTTAGGCTGCGGATCTAGCCGCAGTCAAAAGTACAACTTTTTGCCCTAAGTGTGGTACGGCTTACTTAGTCTTATGTCACTTCGATAGCATTTGCTTTCCGCTCATTCGCTATTGGGATTGCTTTGACTTTTGGACCTGAAACTGGACAAACTTAGTTGTATAAGGGACTTGGGGCCGAAGGAGACAGGTTGCTTTTTCAGTATTCTCCTGAGAAAACCCCCATAAATTCCAAACAAACCTTCTTTGGAGAATCTTTGTTTTGGGTGTGTTTTGACTCTATTGCCAACTTGGTTTTGAATCTATCTTTTGTGGAGATCATAGTTCGGACGGGTAGTTGGCACTATCCATCATTTGGGTGATTTTTGACTTTTTGTTGTTTGGAACCGAGAAGAGTCATGTCGGTCCCGAGCTGCGGACACCAAGTGGTGGAGGATCATACCCGTGTTCTGTACCACCGGGAGAGGTTTTTCCTTATCTCTCTATCATCATTGATTGCCGGGGTATGTTGAGCTTGCTTCGCTGTTTTCCTTAATTTTATCTTTAATTCTCTTTTTCTGGGGCAAGGTGATATTGTTAAATCTATTTCTTTCTTATATTTCTACGTGGGAGTTCATTTGTGTCTTCTTTAGTAGTCTTTTTTGGTTTCGGCAGCGTTTGGCCGGAGTGGGCTGCTAACACCCCTTGATCTAGACAGTGGGTTTTGAGGGAGCATTTGTTAAGACTTCCAATGGATAAGCACAAAATTGGGATCTCAACCCAAATACCAAAACCCACCCCTTTTTCCCGGCCAGGTAAGAAAAACGAAGGGGGAGGGGGTATCCTTTTTCACCTTCCTATGCATTCTTTTCCATTTCCTGTCCAATTATCTCTTATGTTTTGCATGCTTGTCTACGGGAGGGATAAGGGGCAAAAATGGGCATTATCACCATCACGGGAAACATCCGCATTTAAGGTTATTTGCAGGAATCCGGTGCAGACTATTTCTGGCGGCGGACCTTATCCTTATGTTCCCCAGGCACGCTCGACAAGTGTGGGTAGATTAAGAGGGGCAATAGGAGAAATATCTTGTAAAAAGAGCAAAAGCCACCCGAGATAAAAAAAGGTTGAGTTGGCCGTCTATGTGGGACAAATCTGCCTAAACAACAAAATAAATAAAAATTGGGTCACGAAAGTATCCGAATGGGACATCTTTAAGACTAGATGAAGTGGTTGAGACATTTCTAGGCCTAGATGAACCACACAGTGTAAAGGAAGCACTAGCAACACGATCCTCATAGTTGGCAAAAAAGGCCCTCCAGTCACATCAAATAAATACCATATAACAAGCCATATTCTCTCGAGGCCCAGTATCACGCCCCCGACCTGATAAGACTAAGACTCGAGGAGGAAACAAGAGAAGTCTAGGAACCAGGGAGGAAACAGGAGAAGGAGGTGACAAGGAGCATTGTTTAGTGGATCTGCATAAATATAAGACATACGTAGGTGGAAGGCGTTTTGTATTAATATCCACACAGCCATAGGGATACAAGTTTATAGTAAAGACGAGGAAATGTTAAATCTTAAGCATGTACGATATCTTGATCAAGTAGAAAATCCCAATCCTCGATAGTAAGGCCAAACGGAAGTACAATGGAAAATAATGGAGGAATGATACTAGATGAAGGACGACCCAATTGTTTCCCTCTCCCCCTCTCCCCTTGTTCGCCTCTCACCGTTTACCTCTCTTCCCATTTCCCCTTCTCACCTTCTTCTCCTCTCCTCGTCTCCCATTCTTTCCTCTCTCTTCGTTTCTCCCTTTCTCCTCAATCCTTCTCTCCCTCAATGGGGGGAAGGGGAAAAGGGGGAGGGGAGAGGAAGGGGGCAAGGGATGGGGTTGGCAAGGTGGGGAAAATGAGGGGTGAAATGATAGGAAAGAAATGAAGGATGGGAATGGGGGGGAAGAAAAGGAATAGAATGGATGGAAGGGGGGAATCCATGGAAAAAGGAAAATGGATCGTGGAAAAATCATCGGTTGTAAGGTGGAAGAAAGAAATGTTGGGGGGGAAGGAGGGAGTGGGAGGTGAAGCAGGAGGAGTGGAAGAGGGAGAAATTGCATAACGGGTGTGGAGGGGGAGGGTGGGAGAATCTCAATGATGAGGGAAAAAGGGGAAATAAAACAGCCTTTTTTTTCTCTTTCTTTGTTTCTTTTTCTCTTTTTTATTCCATTTTTTTTCTGCTTTATTTTTGTTTTTAAATTTGTGTTGGATATGAGTACATCTCTATATGGATATATAGGTAAGGGAGCTTCGCCCAGAAGAAGGGGGGGGAGGGAGGCGAGGGAGGGAGGGAGTGAAGAACAATCTGTCACGTCTCATTGTACTAAATTAGTATTAAATATATTCCAGTTTCGCCTTTACAGTAAGACATCGGTAACGCTAAAAACAATTGAATAGTCCCATCCGGAATTCCAAACGGATTTTAAAACCATATTCTTCGGTTTGGACTTAACTGAACGGGAACCTAATGAAATTTAACCGAGCCTAACTGAATTCAACAGAATTCAACTAAATTTGACGGAACCTAACTGAAAAGAACCAAACAGAACTGGACTGAAACAAACCAACCAAACCAGACTGAACCGGACCTAATGGGAACGACCCAAACTGAACTGAACTGAATAGGGCCGACTGTTATGCATCGCATCACATCACATCACGTCACGCCATATCATGTCACATCATGTCACATAATGTCACATCGCATCAGGTCACATTAGGCCACATTGTCACATTATGTCACGTCATATCACTTCACATCATGTCACATCATGTCACATCACATCACACATTTACTTCACATCACATGAACACCCCATCCCATACACATCCCCATCCCATATCCAATCCCAGCACGTCACACATTTCACGTCACGTAACATCACACATCACCCAATGTTTTCATTCACACAAATCTTCTCATTTCCCAAACACATCTCATCACATCTCGTCACATCACGTCACGTCACATGTTGTCACGTCACGTCACATGCTGTGCCAGAGTCAAGATTTTCAGAAACTTCCGTTCCCGAAGCTCGTGCGGCACCGGACCGAAAACTCGCGTTCCAATTGGTTCTCCTGCCTTGGTAATGATTACGGCGGCGCTATCGTCGAATCGGATTTGAGATCCGTCGGGACGATGATGTGGCATCGCACTCCGGACGACGACACATGTTACGACTTCACCTTTTTTTACTTTTCCTCGAGGCAAGGCGTCTTTGACCGACGCAATGATGATATCACCGAGTCCCGCGGCGTTGGGTTTAGCGCCTTTGAGAACCTGTCAAAATAACAAATAGTAATAACAATAATAAGAAGAAAAAGAAAAGGAATAACAATAACAATAAAAAAAAAAGTTGAAGTAAAAAAAAAAATTATAATAAGAAGGATAACAATAATAGCAACAACAATAGCAAATAAGAATATCAACAACGATAACAATAATAATAACAATAATCACAACAATAACAATAACAATACAAAATAACAATACGAATAGAAATAATTATAATAATAATAATTATTAACAATTATGGATTTAACTAAAATAAACTGAATAAAAATATATACGAGCAGAAGTTATTTATTTGAAATCAATAGAGCTTTTGAGAACCTGTGAATACCACAAAAAATAAAAATAGTAAACAAAAAAAAAAAGATACAATATATACGTAAATAAACTAAATGAAAATATTAAAAGCAAACAAAATTTGAATAAAAAAAAGGGACAGAAAAATAGGTTAATAAATAAATAACATAAAGAAAAACAAAAATCGTCAAAGATTAAAAAAAAAAGTTTCAAGAAAATGAACAACAGAAAAATATTTTAATTAGCAGAAAATTTCTAATATTCATAATTGGTAGAAAAAATTTAAGCTAGTGAAGAAGTGTAGTTTTGATGGATGGTGAGGAGGGAAGGGAGGAGTGAGCAGTAAAGGGAGAGAGTGAGCAGTAAAAAGAGAGGGAGAGACGGGAGAGAGTGGGGAGAGGGGACCAGGGGAAAGAGAAGAGAGGAGAGGAGAGATGGTGGAGCAAAGAAAGGTGAAAGAGAAAGTAAAGTGGGGGCTTAGAAAGGGGGGGGGGGGGGAGAGAGAGAGAGAGAGAGAGAGAGAGAGAGAGAGAGAGAGAGAGAGAGAGAGAGAAAGAAAGAAAGAGAAAGAGAGCGAGGCGAAGGGAGGGAGGGAGGGGGGGGCGAAGATGAGAGTGGGGAGAGAAACAGAGGAAGAAGGGATGAAGACAAAGAGACGTGGAAAATTAAGTCATAAAAGGATAGAGGAGAGAGAGAGAGGTAGAGGTGAGAGTGGTAAACTTCCAAGAAAGGAGAGAGGGAGAGCGAGGGGAGAGTAAAAAGAGGAGAGGCAAAAATGAAAGAGGGAACAGGGAAGGGAAGACAGGGGAGGTGAGAGGAACAAGCGAAGGGGACAAAAGAGGCAGAGGAGGAAGGGGGGGGGGGGGGGGGGGGGGAGAGGAAGGGGTAAAGAGAAAGGAGAGTGAAATGACAAGTGCGGAGAAGAGAGGAAGGGAGAGGTAGTGAAGGAAAAAGAGGAAAAGGAGAAACATAAGAAAGGAGAGAAGAGAGAGGGGCAGGTGAGGAAAGAAGAGAGATAGGAATGAGGAATCAGAGAAGAAGTAGAAAGGGAGAGAGGCCAGAGAGATAAAACAAGGGGAGGGAAGAGAGAGGGAGGAGAATAGAGGCGAGAAATAGAGTGCGAAGGAAGGGGACGAGGAGGGGGGAGGGGTAGGGGGAGACGGAAAGGGCGAGGGAGAGGACGGAGAGGGAGAAGGAGAGGGAGTGGGAGGGGGGTGAGGGCGAGGGCGTGGGAGAGGGAGAGGGAGAGGAAGGGGGAGAGGCAGAAGGAGAGGGAGAGGGAGAGAGAGAGGGAGAGGGAGAGAGAGTGGGAGAGGGAGAGGGAGAGGGAGGGGGAGATGGAGAGGGAGGGGGAGATGGAGAGGGGGGGGAGAGCGAGAGGGAGAGGGCGAGGGCGAGGGAGAGGGAGAGGGAGGGAGAGGGAGAGGGAGAGGGAGAGGGAGAGGGAGAGGGAGAGGACGAGGGCGAGGGGAAGGGACAGGGACAGGGAGAGGGAGAGGGAGGGGGAGAGGGAGGGGGAGATGGAGAGGGGGAGGGACAGGGAGAGGGAGAGGGAGGGGGAGAGGGAGGGGGAGATGGAGAGGGGGAGGGAGAGGGAGAGGGAGAGGGAGAGGGCGAGGGCGAGGGCAAGGGCGAGGGCAAGGGCGAGGGAGAGGAAGAGGGAGAGAGAGAGGGAGAGGGAGAGGGAAAGGACAAGGGCGAGGGCAAAGTAAAGGGGAAGGGACAGGGACAGGGAGAGGGAGAGGGAGAGGAAGCGGGAGAGGGAGAGGCAAAGGAAGAGGAGAAAGAGGGAGAGGAGGAAAAAGGAGAGGCGGAAAAAGGAGAGGGAGAGGAGGAAAAAGGAGAGGCGGAAAAAGGAGAGGGAGAGGGCAAGGGAGAGGGCGAGGGCGAGGGAGAGGACGAGGGCGAGGGCGAGGGCAAGGGGAAGGGACAGGGACAGGGAGAGGGAGAGGGAGAGGGAGATGGAGATGGAGAGGGAGAGGGAGAGGGAGAGGGAGAGGGAGAGGGAGGGGGAGAGGGAGGGGGAGATGGAGAGGGGGAGGGAGAGCGAGAGGGAGAGGGAGAGGGAGAGGGCGAGGGAGAGGGAGAGGGAGATGGAGAGGGCGAAGGAGGGGGGGAGGGGGGAGAGTGCACCTTTATGCACATGACTTTTTTGGCACCGGAATTGTCGGCCACGTTGAGGATCGTTCTTAATTGGACGTAAGATCGCGAAAAAATATTTTTATCCCTCAAATTATTGACAATTTGGTTCTGTAAAAAAATCGTAAAAAAACAAAAATGTGGAAATAAACAAAAAAGCAGAAACAAAAAAAACAAAAAAAAAATAGAAAAATTAAAAAAGAAACGCATAAACAACAAAAATGAAGGTGTACGAAGGAGAGATGTAGACAAAGCAACAAAAATGTAGATAAGACAAAAATGTAGAAATAAGAAATAAAAATAAAAATGAAAACCTTGAAGAAATAACAAGAAATCGAAAGACGACAATTTTGAAAAATAACGATATATTTAAAATAACAAATATGTAGAAAGAGCTATGAAAACTTGATGTCAAGAACTAACATTTCTCATTTAAATATTTTTTACATTTGTAAACCCTACTAAAAGACAAAAACAAATAAGCCATCTCCAGTACTCTCAGGAAGTCAGAATTTTGCTTTCCCAAAATTTGGGAGGGAAGGGGGAGGGGGGCGGAGAGGGGAATTTTCAAGATCTGCCCGAAACCTTAAAATGAAAAAAACCCTAAAATTACAGAAAAACCCTAAAATGACAGAAAATTCCTAAAATGACAAAAAAACCCAAAACTGACAAAAAAAATTATGCACCTACAAAAAAACCCTAAAATTTACTTAAACAAACTCAAACTCGGCGATGAAAATCCTAAAACAAGCCACAAAAAAAACCTAAAGCAAACCAAACCCTAAATCTGCACAATTCACCGTAAATGGAGTGGACAAGAATGGAAATCGTAAGAATTCCCTTGCCGTACGGAAATCCGTACGGTACTGGATTTCCGTACATTGAAAGGATTTTTAGGGTTAAGTTCTCTTGGACACTTCTGACCTTGTTTTCTACTAAAAAATTAATTAACTAAAAAAAACATAAATAAATAAAAAATAAAAGACGTTTTTAAAAACACCAGTCATAAAAGACATAACAGTTTTTGACTTACCTCCTGACTTTCGTACATGTTGCCACGTGTCATCCCTCCATAGCTCCGCCAAACCTGCCTCCCTGCCCTCCACATGTTTCTGCCACGTGTCTACCTCGTGTACGCCACGAGTATGCCACGTGTCGCGGAGACGATTGCAGGGACTCGCCACGTGTCAATGAGAAACTTCAGCGACAATCCACCATTGTCACATTTGCAGTTTGCCACGTGGCACCTGTCCCTGCAAACTTCAATACAAACTAGGGTTTATAATTTTCTACGAATACCTTTATAACAAGTGATGAAGTGAAGCTTAACCTAATTTAGTATTTTATTTTGTTCTTAAAGTGCGGAAACCGTATTACATAGCACCGTATTAAATAGCGCAGGATTGCCTCAGTTTCGGTCCTTTTTTCAATGATTAAACGATTCATACAGTGCACCGTGAATCGCTATTAGCGTTAATGTTTTTTTCATAGTTCAAAAGTAGGCGTTTTTATGGTAGGCCTTTGGTAGGCGCACAAAACTTGGCACTAAACTCGCGCAGAGTAGGCATACTGTATGTGTGTGCGTTGTGCACACTCTTGTACGAACGTACGAATCTGACGCATCATCATAGTACAGCGCACGCAGCCGGACGAAATTTTTAGCGAACTGACACGGCGTAGGATGACATTCCGCGGGAAAAAAAACCCGGAAAAAAAAAAAAACGCGGACGTAAGTCCTATCGTAAGTTGTGTTATGGGCTTTTCATGTGATCTTCTTAGATCGCTACTTTGATCAGCGACCGTCCGATCGTCCGAATCTGACGGTTTAAATAAAATATACCTCAAAACTCACAGAAAAATAAAAATTTCTCCGAATGTTTTTCAAAATTTAGACATGACGTTTAATTCTCTATCGATCGATGTACAACTCAACCCTGTTACTATTATTTTTCATTTTGCGACCAATACAATATGGGTCTTAAGGGCCATATTGTATGTTTTGCGTACAATAGGCATGTTGTATGGGCCTACTTTCACCTACTTTTGAACTATGGTTTTTTTCGTCACTTAAAACATCTTTTCTCCGTACACACTTGCCGGATTGTGGATCTCACAGTTGCGATTAAAATCTAAGATTCTCAGCTTCCGATTAGCGGTCTCAAACTGAAAATCGGACAAGTGTGTACGGAGAAAATATGTTTTAAGTGGCGAAAAAAGTATAAACACTAATAGCGATACACGGTGTACGGTATAGTATGGTGTATCGAAGGCCCCTTTTCCGATATTCAATATGTACCAAATTTTGAGTAGCCGGTAATCGATATATCGCTACAGTGTGTCGAGCAGATCAATATCGCGATATTTAGCCAATATATCGCCCAATATATCGGCCAATAATTCGATATATTTTTATCGCGATATATCGAAGTGACGTTAGGCCAAAAATAATTTCGAAAGCCCCCCTCCTGTGGCTCGAGCTCGGAGGAGGGAGGGGGGGAGGGGGGGCATCTTCATTACGATTAACCCCTGTATCCTACGAAATGTATCGCTATATTTTTTGTTGATCCCGGAGCAATATATCGAGCACTTTTACCGTTCGATATTCGATTTGTCACGATAAATTATTACCCAATACACAAGACTACCGTCTACATCCTTGGGTCAAAACTCATCGCCATAAAACCAATACCAATAATTATCGATTATCCAACAATGAGGGGTCCTAATATATCGCTCCACAAACAACAAAAAATTTATCGTTGATAAGTGTACGAAATAAAGTATACTATATTATAGTACTGTATACTACATTATATTATTTTTGTACATTAAATAGTGTGGCATGCCACCAATGACAATCTGCTCCGTATTTTCGTACATATCAATGTTGATTTTGGAAAGCTTTAAGTCTCAGTAAATTAGTGTGACGACAGGAAGGCAAATCTATAGAGACGCGTCGTCACTTAAAGCTCATTAGAGGTTTTGGAAAGGCACTTATATCCACATACACATGTCAAACATCAGGTGGGACAACGCAACTGCGATGTAGCAACGCAGCTGCGATGCAGCAACGCAATTGCAATGCAGCAACGCAGCTGCCATGCAGACAGGACGACGCAACTGCGACACAGACAGTACAACGCAACTGCGATTACTGTCGATATGGTCCGTACGGACAACGCAACCGCTGATATCATAATGTGATTTAGTACAGTACAAAGCAAATACGATGGATATGAATCCAGTCAACGGACAAGATTCATAGGATGATCACGCTGGACTTAGCCACCAAATGTATTATACCATTACTTAGTATAGATTCTGAGTAGTGATGGTTAGCTTAGTTATAGCTTAGCGGTAGCTTGACAGATTAGTGTTAGCTTGGTTGTCTGATGTACCTCTCAGGTACACTTGTATCGTCGGTACAACACGGGTATAAGAAGTAGGACGTATAACATTTAATGTATCCAAACTTCCAAGTAGTAAAACTGCAGACAGTTTTTGGGAAACTTCTGAGTGTTTTATCTATCGAGTCAATTGTGCTGTGACTGTAAAGTTGTCAGTGTTTATTCTGTTCTATATTTTTATAGAGCTTTGTGGGGTTTGGATGCTTGTATAAGATTCGGTGAGCACTTGAAAACAACTGTTTGATAAGATTCAAAATAGCTTCTGAGAGTGTATCATGTCTACTTCTACTACTACTGTTGCTCCTCCACCTACATCGGTGGTCATAGAAATGAAAGGTTTAAACCTTACGATTATTGCCAATAGCTATCGTTCTCGATAGTTATGGGTAATTCATCGCGATTTATCAATTTATTTTATCGCGATGGTTCCATTAACGATATACCGGACCTATACATCCGTTTTCGGTAAGTTAAAAAAAGGTAAAATCGGCCATCGACAAATGGCTATTGTAACACAACATTACTAATCCCAAAATCCAAAACCCGAACCAGAACGAAGTCAACCGTATGAAGGAAATGGAAAAAGTGGAAGTACAGTTTGCGTCAGCTTCAAACTTGTCATGCCGCATCGTGTCGGTTGCCCACGCGGAGTAATTTGCATGTACGCGCGGTATTTCTCATGCTCGCGCAGTATTTCCCACGCACGCGCGGTATTTTGCACGCACGCACGGTATTTTGCACGCACGCGCGGTTTTGTGCATGCACGCGCGATTTGATGCACGCACGTTTGATTTTTGCGTTCGCACGTGCGAGTTTTCGTCGGTTCATTTGTTTATGATGTGAACGCGATTTGCGTTCACATACAATTACATACATACTAATTCCGTGCGCACGTTTTATATGTTTTATTTCGTGCGCAGGTATGCGATTTTCGAATTATGGACGCGAAATATCGTTTGAGCGACGCATCGCGATTTCCGGGGATATTTCGTGCGATATGGTTCGTTTCGTGCGGTATGTTTCGTTTCGTGCGTATGCACGCGATTTTGGGAGTATCGACGTGAAGTATCGTTTGGAGGCGTATCGCGATTTCCGGGCGACGCTTCGATACATATATTTATTTAAGTCGCGAACCCATGTAGGTTCGCGCATACATGTAGTTAAGGAGGGACGGTGGATTTTGTCAAGCGTACGGTAGACGATGTTGGCCGCCTATTGGCCAACATCTTTAGTAGTTTCATGCATGTGAAGTAGACTAAACGTAGGCTAATTTTGCTTAGGCCTAGCGTAGCTCATACTTAGCCTAATTCTCAGACTTAGAGGATTTAGCTTTTGGACAAGAATTTTCTCTTGGCAGCGGAGCTTTTCTCTTGCTCTCTCTCTCACCGATTGCTCACGTGTCTTTCTTCTCCTTGCTTGCTAGCTGTAGAGGCTAGATAGGTTAAGAACATTTCCCCTTTTATTTCTGCCCACGTTTTTAATCCACACGGCCTAAGGCCACGTCCGGAAGGTTTCTCTCCAAACTTGGTCCTTTGGTGGAAGTGTGGAATTAGAGATCGTGGGGGAGCACATCTTTACCTTGCTGTGCCTTCCTCGGGCAGCTTGACGGTTTGGTTGTGTGTTTGTGTCTTGTTTGTATTTCGGTTGGCCTGGAAGGAGTGTATTTTTGATCGGAATTGGATTTTCCCTTGTTCCGGTTGGAATATTTCTTGCTTTGCTGTCGTAACGAGATAACTCTTGTAGGGAATGTGATAAATACCAGAGAGCCTAGTGGCTACCTCCTGGCTTAGCATTCTTAGCTCCACTTTTCAAAATCAGATTTTCTAAAGTCTATTTTTTTTAATATTAAATTATTAAAAATATAAATTTTATTTCATTAAAAAAATATTGCCTTTCATATCCGGTTTTTGTTCTTGTTTTTGTCTTTCTATTTTCCTGCCTATTTACCTTTCATTTTCAGTTTTACTTCTCAGCTTTGTGTGACAAAATAAATCCGAAGGAAAAATAAATAAAAATTAAATTATTTTCAATAGAAAATCTATTTTTTTCATTTCTAGATTTCCCCCCACCTATTTTTGAGTTGGTTTTTTCCTTTTGACTTTGCTTTATTTTTCTACAAGATTCATTCTACTTTCTCTCCATTATTGCTTTTGCTTTCAGTTTTGCCTTTGAAGAAAATATTATAAAAATAAATAAATTTATAAATTTTATTTTATAAAAAAAAAAAAAACATTGTGTTTTTGTTTTTTGTTTTCTTCTTTCTTGCTTTCAATTCTTTTATTCTATCTTGCTTCCACTCTATTTCTGGTTTGCAGATTAAGGTCTAATTTTGTGTCAGATTTTTAGGGTTAATCTGCGGAATTAGGGTTTGGCCGCAGATTTAGGGTTTGGGCCGCAGATTTAGGGTTTGGGCGGATTTAGGGTCTATTTTTTGGAATTCTTAACCCTATGTCAGCATATTACCATCCTTTGGTCGCAGATTTTTGATTTTTGCAGCGTGGTATTAGGGTTTGGGAAACCTTTTTGCCCAATTTTACCGTATTTTGTGTTTTATTTTGAACTTTTCTCAATATTTCTTATCTTTCTTTCCTTTAGTGCAACTTCCTTTGCTGTCTAGTTGATGTTTGGTTTGTGGTGGATTTTATATTCTCTTTCTTTATCCTTCGCCAAATCTAATCATTCATAAAACCTAGCAAAGTACAAATATATATTCATATATATTAGATTTGCACGAATTATAATATATAATTATCACCGCTTTATAGTTGGGCATAGCGTGGCATAGCGCCGATACGCTTACCCTAGCAGGATACTAATTGCTTTGGTGTTTAGCGGTGATTTTTGACACGTTTATTCGGAATCGGAGTCTGCAAAATCCGACTTGCCTCGACCAAGTCCGGTTCACTTTTAGTACTCACCAGAGTATTAAAGGTGTTTGTACGTATCACGATGCCTTGCGGGTGCAGGAGCGTTTCTTTGTAATTTGGACACTCGTGTAGGGGTTCGGTGTGGATTGGTTCTATTACGAACCTTTCTTTTTGAGCATTTGCATTTTCCTTGTTTTCCTTGCATGCTATCTGGCCGTGAGTGGCCTTGAGTTTCCCTGTGACTATTTGGATTGGATTTTCTTTCATAGATCTTGTCGTTGGTGGCACTGTTTAGACAATTTTCTGTCTGTGCCGCTGTAGATCTGCAGCGAAATGTGCCTGGATAGTTTCTCTGTTTGTTTTTATAGATTTGGCCCTTCGCCTTGCCCCATTGTTTGCAGGGTAGAGGTTTTGGTATTCCGGCTTCTTGCTAGATCTGACCACCGGGTCTTGATAGAGACTTCGTGTGTTAGCTTGTCTTGTGTGGTTTGGCCTTCCATTTGACGCACCTCGATTAGGCCGTTCCGTTCTTTCCTAGTCGTAATCCAGGGTTTTCTCTTCGTTTATGCCCACGGATTGGGATAACTTACGTTATCAATCCGGATCTACCCGCGGCAAGACAGTTTTCCGTCCGCCGCAGTTAGATCTTTCTAGTTTCTTCGAGTCTACGGACGCACCAGTTTCGGTTGCGGCCCCTGGATCTCCGTCTGTTCGGTCGGTGTTGACCATAGTCTCCTCATTGTCATCGGTTTCGTCTAGGTCATACCCGGATAGAACCGAAGAAAACTTTTCAAAAGAAATATTTTCCTATCCTCTCACATTTCTATTTCCGATTAATCCAAATTTGGAACCACTGGTGCATTCTTCCTTTCACGACATGGCTTCCTCTTGAGAGGGGGGCATGGGAAAAATGCAATTTTGCTTTTCAGGGATGAAGGATACCATGTCTTTATCCCATTTCCGTATGCTTTATGATACCGAAATGCGTGATTTGGCATTTCGCTACCCAAATCGATTTGATCTTCGTGTGGCATTCTCTCTTCTTGGCCGGTACCTCAGAGGTTTGGCCCTTACATTACATTCCCGCAAATATGATGCGATACTCGCGATGACAGAATTTTCCCCTCCTTTTGCTAGTACACCCGAGGTCATAGGTCAAGTGGATATTCCATACCAGGCCGCTTTTCCCGAGGTCTTAGATGCCTTAGGTGTTGTCCTAATTCCCGCAGTCACAGAAATTCCTCGCCAAAACGTTGTGGCCGCTCGTGCTGCTGTCCCAGCACGACCAGAAATGATTATTCCGTTGCGGGATCCACTATCTGTTATGTTCGATTTCTTAGAAGCCGAGTATCGGATGCAAAACCCCGATCAGGTGAAAGAATTAATGAATTTCACGCGTAAACCAAGAGAAACTGCCCCTGCTTTACGTGCTCGCATGGAGACTTTGCGAGAAGCTTTACCGGACCTAATCTCCGATGCGGAAGCTGTTCAAAAATTTGTTGGACAGTTTCCAGATCAATCGAAACGTTTTATGCAAAGTCATCTCACTCACACTTACGGTCTGAAATTTACATTTGATCAAGCCGCTCAATATGCGGTAGAATATGAGATGCAATCATGTTGGTGGGAAGCTCATGATCGTTCGGAAGTCGCTTCTCCACTTTCTCCTCCGAGGAACCCGTGGCCTTCTAATAGGCCCCCAAAGACGTCGGCCATGGGAAATCCACCATTTAATTCGGGAGATCGATTGTGTTTGCGATGTGGAAACACGGGGCATGATGCCCGCATGTGCCCAGATAAGTTCGCCACATGCACCCATTGTCAACAGAAGGGACATTACGTCCACCGCTGTCATGTTAAGGACCCTAAGTTTTCGTATCAGAATCAGCTTCAGAATGGTGGAATTCCTGCCAGTTCTGCCAAGCCGGTCACTCCTCCTACCGAGATAGAGAAAGAGGCGACTCTGCATAAGATCTCTCGCAGAGAGAGGGAAGAGGCCGAGTTACAAGTCATGTTGGCCGCCCTGATGAAGGAGCAATTCGGTGCCTTTATGGCCGAAATGAATCCCCAGTTCACGGGGATTGCAAGGACAGTCACCCACACGCCTTCGTTGGTTGGTCGAATACTCCGGGATTCCACGATCCAACAACGGACAGCCACTTTCGATAAGGGATCCCCTGATCATAATCGGGACGGTAAATTAAAGAATTCCCGTATTCCACTTTCTTTCGAGAAAGAATCTCTCTCTCCTCTACCAGACACAGCTTCCTCCATTGTGGCTGAAGCTCTCACCATTCTGGATAATACCATACATGATGCACATCGAGTCAAGGAACGGCTAAGCATCCTTTCTGCTATGATTGATGAGGCCCCTATGGCGTCCCCCTTTCTAATGAGGTTCCCAAAGCCTCTCCCCTTATTGACGAGTTCGTTGCAGCCGCCGCTTTGAGGGCGTTGCAACTGAACCGTAGTTTTTCCATTATTCAGCCGGTTACCGCGGATGAGCGCCGCGACCTTGATCCTCACATCAGTTTCCTGGACAATTCTCGAATGTCCTTCTCCGTTAATGGTGTTTCTCCTTCTCTCCCTCTCATGGACACTGGAGCCAAACCCGTGATCCTTGGATCCGGATTTGCGGTCAAGCTTGGTCTGACAGCAGACAAGCTCCAAGCCACGTCTACTCGGCTTCTTACTTCAACCGGTACCACGGAGTCGGTGCTTGGAATTACCAAGGACCCGCTTGTCTTTCGGTTTCACAACGAAACTGAGAGTGAGTCCGTATAGGTTTCTGTCCGAGCATTGGTCACCAAATCAAACGACTACGAGTGCATAGTGGGACGGGATGTTATCTTCCGAATCGGTGGAGGAGTAGATATGCATGATCAGATCTTCTCCTACCGTCCCTCTAATTTTCCCGGTCGCAAAATCTGCCTCCCTCTTGTCTCTGCTCGCAAGCCGTTGCCCACTATGGCACGTTTGGCTTCCGCTCTCTCTGCATTTTCCAGTATCGAACTTCGGGAAGACAATGGCGACTCGTTTTTCTCGGAAAGGATCCATACTGTCGATACCGAGGTCTTTCCACACATTCTCAATGTGGTGGATAGCGACACTAATGGGATGTTGAGTTTGCAGAGTGCTTATGCATGTACAGGTGGTGATCAAGGGTTTCACATGGAGTGCCTCTCTTCTCCATTATCTTTCAACCTGACAGACCATTGCTACCTCCGTATCTATTCCAAGCCCTCAGCTATGTTGACCAGCTCCTCCACATGCTAAGGAGCTGGGGGGGGGGAATTATTGGGTTCACTTCACTTAATGGGAGTATTCTTCCTCTTCTTTCTTGGGTCATTTTCACCTTTGTTCCTTCTCATGGTGTATATATTTTATTGACTTTTCATATTTATTTTTGTTGTTGTATATGTTTGTGAGCATGACTTTGCTGGTTGTGATGCATGTTTGCTTGCTTGCCTCTCATGCACGACAAACTTACAATGTATTACATGTTGTCTTCATTTGTTTTTCGACCCACGACCAAGTCACGCCACGCCAATCTCAAACTTTACCTAAAAACATATCGGGGATGTATTTTGAACTAAAGTATCAACGCTCCACAAGTAAGATAAAAAAATTGCACATTTCAAAGGATGTTGAAAAGTTTCAAAATATTTCAAATGACGAGGAAAGTACATGATTTTTATATTTTTTTACAGAGGTCTTGAGAATTCGTGTTATTTACGCACAAGAGAAAAAAAGGTAATTGTATATTGTTCAACCATGGACTCCACAAGGTTAGAAGGTCACACGTCTACAATGTAAGGGAAAGGCATGCGACGTCACAAACAATTTCAAAAATATTGTGTAACAAAGAAAATTGTACACATTAACAACTATCGAAGGCTATGTCGACATATACAATTGTCACAAACATAACTAACGTTTTTGCGCATTGGGTCACTTGTAAAACGTGTATAAGTTTTAACATTACATGGGAACATACCCTAACATTTTACCGCGGGACTACCAATAGTTAAATGTTTTCAAAAAAATTCCCTTGAAAATAGGTCACCAAAAGAAATGAGCCATAAAAACAACTAACGACAAGCATGCGTTCACCATAAACCACCACTAGTCATCTGTTCAATCCCTTCGCAAAGCATTCTTCTTGTGTGCCAACATCGCGGGTGTCTTTTTTGGGTTGCGAAAAACCTTTTGATATAGTTGTCTGTTTGGAGAAACACATCAAGCCATGTCTTTAAACTATTTGACTCCTTATTATTGACAAGATGGGTAGCCTACACCGAACCCCCCTAATAGCGACATCTTATTCGAAACTTTCATGCACCGAAATCTACCACCTAGATCACTGTAAAATGCGACTCTAAGAAGTCATTAAGTTGCCCATTTATCCCACTTAGCTCTTTTGCAGGTAACGCACGAACAAGGTAACGTGTCACAACTTTGCTTTTTTTTAATTATCGGTTTGCTCTTATCTTTAATAAGGGTTTCATTGGGGACATGGGCAAGGCGCCCATTATCCCGCTGATTGCATGTGGAGCAGACATCAAAAGACGGCAGGTTTGAGATGCAATATTTTCAATGAGAAGCAGTGCCTGATATTTAATCAAACAAGAATGTCATGTTTACTCATACCACGATCTTGATTTTTGGTTATTCACGACCTTCTGTTGGATCTTATGTTTTCTTCATAGTGTAAGAAACATCCATTGATGTAGTTCTCATTTACCGTCGGACATCGAACGTTTTATCATGTGCACCACTGTATGCGAGTGTCTTGCGAGTGTCCTCGCTTAGGATGTAGTGTGAAATACGCTACGCGTTCAAAGACTCGGTGGACAACTTTACACCATTTGCATACGAGATCTTTATGACATTTAACTCATTTTTGCCAACTTTTGATTACGCACAACGACCTTCTCTGGTTATATGATTCTGTACGGCTCCCCACCTCTAATGTGGATTTTTTACTCCAAACATATCAACGCCACCCCTCAATGTGCCCAAGCTTAGGCCTTATTTGAAGAGCACGGTGGGGAATGATGGGACGACTTATCTTACCCATGTTTCTTATGATTATGACATGTAGTATGGCGTAGTCTTAGGCTTTGAGCCGAGGGCCCTTTTTTTATGGTATGGGTTAGTGTTTTGCGCTAGTACAGTTTTACATTTGTTTTCATAACTTTCAATTTCAGATTTTTAGTTTTCATTTGCGTTGGTTATGTTGCAAGTTCGTATGGATTTCCGTTTGTGACCTCTAAGGTCCTCAACATTGTTACATTTCAATTACGAGTTGAGCTTAGATGGTTTGGCCATGTTGTTTCTATTTGTGCTAACCCAAAAGCTTACAACATAAAAACGAAACCGTTCATATTGGGGCAAACAAATACGAGCTTGACCAAAACTCTATTGACTGTATACATCAGTTAGAATCTCATAAACGGGTCGGCTTGTCTACCTTGAACTCTTATGTTTCTATGCTCCTCTTACACGCTCATTAGCGAGTCAAGGACTCGTATGAAGGCGCTTGCCGTCCTCTATTTTTTGTCGTATCTGTTTACTCTATGTACCAGGGTTAGGAGAAGGCGCGCGTCCGCTGGATATTTTTTTGTCTCTGTTGCACTGATTTGTTTATAGCCGGTTGGTCAGCGCCAGTCAAACGTAGTCAAAATATTTCCGTACGCTGGTACTTTACCAATTCTGTAGAGATTGAGTACGGATTTGTACCTAATGACGTAAGCGCTCGTTTCCTTGAGTAAAACCGTTTAATCCTGCATAGAAATCGTAACGGCGACATCAACAAAAAAAGACAAAAATAGAGGAATGCTACGTTAATTTTCCGGAAGCCGAAGTCGAATTGTGCGAACTGATGAATTCTGTGCGTACTTGGTATATTGTACGAGCCCTTATCATCCGTACAGCGCTGTGTGCTGACCGCATGACGTTCCCATAACGTGACAGCTGACAGCTGACGTGTCAATCGAAATATCCGATATGCTGCCGTGCTGTTCCTACTTTTGTGGCCGCCCATTAGATCCGCATTTCTCGAAATATTCGCCGATGATTTTTTATTGGTGGATACCATATCACGTTTTTAAAAAACGGATGACCACAAAACAAAATTCAGCGATCGCTCGTCAAAGTTTTCAAATACGTTTCCGTTATTTTCGACGAATAGCGTACAACCGCGAATCGCTATTAGCGTCAAGGTTTTTTTCGCCACTTGAAACATATTTTCTCAGTACAACATGTCGGAATATAGATCCGACGGTTGAGATTGAAAGATAACATTCTCACCTTCCAATTGGCTGTCTCAAATTGAAAATCCGACAATAGTGTACGGATAAAAGATGTTTTAAGTGGCGAAAAAACCTTGACGCTAATAGCGATTCACGGATGACCACAAAACAAAATTCAGCGATCGCCCGTCAAAGTTTTCAAATCCGTTTCCGTTATTTTCGACGAATAGCGTACCGGTTATCTGCCGACGTGTCGGCTTCCTGATTGTTCTGAATTCTTAAAGACGAGTGGTCCGCAGAAACGCTTTAAAGGAGAAAAACTCAAAATTGTGGTCCCGGAGACCAGTCACGACTTGTCAGAATGATTTTGCAGGAATATTAGCCACGTGTTACAGACCATACTTTTTTTTGTCATTTTGGGATTGTATCGAATTATTTGACTTGGATGATAATTGTCCGTACTGGTTCAGGATGTGAAATTGTGAACTTTATTGCAAACGTGGAGAAAAGTTATTAATCATTCACGTGTCTGTAGTTTTAGGATTTTTAGGGTTTTTTAGGAGTTTTTAGGGTTTTTTAGGGTTTTTTAGGTTCAGTTAAGCTATATGTTTGTAACTTAAGCTACAGTTTCGCGGTTACAGACTTTCTTTTTCGCCGCTAGGAATACGGTAAAGTACCTTAAAAAAATAAAAGAAAAAAAATACCTAAAACCCTTACACAGTGAGTCCTTAAAACCCTAAATTCCTAAAATAAACACGCAAATAATTGTCAATTTGAGTGGTGGAGAAACCTCAGCCGCGATTTTACGCAAACAGTAGCCAATAGTACGGCCTTACCCGTTGTTCTAGAAACACCTATTTATGACATGACATGACACGTCAGCAAAAAGTACAGTACTGTTTAAACTTGATAAAAGCGGCCAAGGCAGGATGGTTTTTGGCAGCAATATTTGCGCCGGTTTGTATCCTACTTAATAAGACAAAAATGGTAAATAGAATAAGTACGGCACCGTACTGTACCTGCAGCGATGCAACAGAATGGACAGCAGACAAAAGTCCAGGTGAAACCGTGAATGTGAGGAAAACGACAAAAAATAAAGGCATTTTTGTCGGGCCTTTTGATCCCGACGGTTTGTCTAACGGCCGCTATAATAAAAAGTGCGGAAAAATCAAATAAAACATTCAAATTATGTTCCTCGTGGAAGCGCATGGCGACATTTCGAGAATGATTCGATTCTTACTGAGTCAGCTAGCATGCATACGCGACACGTGTCAGCAGTGAAATATCAATCTGCGGACCACCACGGAAATATGTGAGTCATCTGCCTTCCATGTTCATAATTTGCCACGTGGCATAGAACCTGTCATTGCTTTTGACGCACGACTCTTCATTTCTTCCGGGGATACTACAGTACAGTACTGTACAGTACACCGTACACCGTGTATCGCTATTAGGGTTACTTTTTTGCCACTTAAAAACATATTTTATCCGTACACACTTGTCGGATTATGGATCTGACGTTAAAAGCCACGATTCTCACCTTCCGATTGGCTGTCTCCATGTGAAAATCGGACAAGTGTGTACGGAGATAATATGTTTTAGGTGGCGAAAAAAACATCTAACCCTAATAGCGATACACGGTGTAGTGTACATCTTTCCGGGGGTTGCAAATCAGCTACAGTACACCGCCAATCGCTATTAGCGTGTAGGTTTCATTAGCGTATACAAATAATTACCGCTATTAGTGTTAATGTTTTGTTCGCCACTTAAAACATGTTTTCTCCGTACACACTTGTCAGATTGTGGATCTGACGGTTGCGATCGAAAGGAAAAATTATCATCTTCCGATTGGTGGTCTCAAATTGAAAATCGGACAAGGGTGTACGGAGAAAATATGTTCTAAGTGGCGAAGAAATTATTAACCCTAATAGCGATTCAAGGTGCACAGTACAGTCAGTCTTTGAAAAAAAACGAATCTGGATCGTCGAATCTACATTAGCTGAATTTGGATTGCTGAATCTATTTTGTTCGTTTCCTAAAAGACAAAAAATATAAATTAAAAATGTAACGAATCTTAAATTTCAATTTTTCAATGTCCTACCATGCGTTAGGAAATCTGGGTTGATTTTGAACACTCATAAAAAAACAAACCGACGGTCAAAAAAAGACGGCCCGTCAATTCTGGACAAAATCAGAAATCAAAAAATTAGCCGACCGTCAAAATCGACTGACGTCCAGATCCTGACGATCCGTTTTCCAGAATAGTTCCAAACGTACGCTCCAGATCCAGCGACCGTATTACCGTACAGTAACATGTCCGTATGACCGTACGAAATCGGCGATCGACGGTCAACACCTAGTTTTCGAAGTTAAACCCTGTAATTCCTCGACGTCCGTACACAAAAAGGACAATAATTTATACGACAAAAGTACATAAGGTACAATATTCGTACAAAACCATATTTCGTACTTTTTTTGTACCAATTTATAAAATGCAGCGGATCGGCATGTTTTCAGAATATCCGTACACTGCGGTTCTAGAATCTACATTATACTGTGCGTCACTTTCCGTACATAAAGTTCCCCATCATGTACGAACCGGCTGAAAGTACAGAAATACAACAAGTACGGTCGTTTAAATCCGTACTTCGTACTGTACGAACGGCTTGGCATCCAAACCGAATCGGAATCATTCTCTAAACGAATATGCATCCACGGTCAGAAAACGACAAAAAAGCAAAGGAATCATTGTAAAAGCAAAAAGAGACTGACCTTCAGCTCGCGAATTTTACTTTATTGCACTTTCCGTCTCTGTATCTCTCTCTCTCTCTTTTTCTCTCTCTAATATTCGCATATTCTGCTGCCTCACTTTTCCTTTATTCTATTTTGTCGATTTCTCCCTCTCTTCCCACCCCTCTCCGTCTCCGTCTCCCTCTCCCTCCCCCTCTTTCTCTCCTCTCCCCTCCCTCCACCCCCCATGGCTCTCGCTCGCCCCCCCCCCTTTTACGACCCCTTCTACCGAGAAGAGGGTCGCTCCCGATTGGACGATTTTTCTCTTCTCTCCCACCTCCACGTGCCCAACCCCCATATAATGCGACAAAACCAAGGGGTACAAAGGGGGTATATGGAGGAGAGGCGAATAAATGAGGAAAAGGAGACCGACCCAATTGAGATAATGGGAAAAGAAAACATCCCAAAATTTTCGAATTCGATTTTGGTGCATAATTCGTCGAATAATTCGAATAATTCGTTTCATTCGAATAATTCGGTGGTGTGTTCGAATAATTCGGTGGGTAATTCGAGAAATTCGGAGGAGGCGGAAAATTGTGAAAAAGGGGAGAAAAGTATTTCGGCGGAAAGTGAAGAGTCTTGAAAATGACATTATACTTAAATTTTTTAGATATAATTTTTTTAGATATATTTTTAAATACATTTTATTTTTTTGGGAAAAAAAAACATTTTGTCAGTTGTTTTTCTTTTTTTTTCTATTAGGAGATTTTTTTTTTTTAAATAGAGAGTGCTCCAATATAGGGATGAATCGGAAAAAAACTGAAAAAAATCAAAAAAAAAAATCAAAAGAAAAATTTGCAAAACTTTACGATAATCTTAAATCCAAATTTGTAATTCCGAGAATTGCGCAAAAGATGGGGAAAAAAAAAACAAAGATTATTGTGGTCGAAAAAAAATCGAAAAAAAAAATTGCACGGGAAAAAAAAAGATTTTTCCAGAACGGAATCGGGAACGGAAATCATTCGATATCTGCGGAGGATGTGTACGGAAAGTACCGAACTGTACGGAACACTTACGCGGCGACCGTATACTGAATACTGCAAACGAAACTACAGGACTCGAGAGTTGGGATATCGCACAAATTGTACGGATTGTACGGATTGTACGGAGGATGTGGAAAATCGGGAGAGAATCAGGGGTCAATGGGGGAAAACTGGGGGGGGTGGGGAGGGAGAGGGAGAGGGAGGGAGGATATCTGGGGGAAATCGGGGAAAACGGGGTAAGTGGGGAACTTGGGGAAAAATTGAGGGTTAATTTGGGGAAGTCGGGGGGAAAATTGGGCAAAAATGGGGGAAATCGGAGAAATGGATGAAGACCTTTGTTGAAATTTGAAGGAATGGGAAAGATGGGGGGAGAGAGAGAGAGGGAAGGGAAGATAGGAGAGAGAAGGGAAGAAAAGAGAGAGAAGGGAAGAAAAGAGAGAGAAGGGAAGAAAAGAGAGAGAAGGGAAGAAAGGAGAGAGGGGGGAAGAAAGGAGAGAGAAGGGAAGAAAGGAGAGAGATGGGGGAAGAAAGGAGAGAGAGAAGGGAAGAAAGGAGAAAGAGGGAAGAGGGAAAGGGGGAAGAAAGGGAAGAAGGGGAAAAAGGAAAAAAAAAGAAAAAAAAAGAAAAAGGGTGTAAAGGGGAAAAGAAAAAGGAAAAAAGGAATAAGGAATTACAAAATTTTAATGTGGTTTCTTTTTTCTGTCAAAAAAAAAATATCGAGTGAAAATATCAAAAATATCGAGTGTATCGATCTTCGAGGTTGTACCATAGTCAATTTTCCTCTCCAAGTTTCTTTGTCCAAATTTGAAATTTGAAAGTCCATTTTTTGGGAATTTTAGAAAGTTGAAATTTTTGGGCCTTGAGAAGTGATATTTTTTGGTTTTTAGAAAATTGAAACAGCTGTAAATTCCGCTTTTAGTGTTGATATTTTCCTTCTTTCGTTTTTTCCTGTTTTGGATTTTAGTGGATATAGTGTAGAAAGGATTTTTTAGATTTGTTGTTTTATCGATTTTCGATTTTGTGAACGATTTTCTGTTCAAAAATTTGACCTGCTTGTCAATATCACCTTTTTTTTTCTTTTTGGGAGGGGAGGGGATTTTGTTTGTATTTTTGTTTCGGGACAGATTTTTTTTTTTTTGGGTGTTTTAATTTTAATTTTTATTTATTTATTTATGTTTCTGAAAATTTTATGTGATATGTCGGGCGAGGCGTTTCGCATCAATTGTTTGATGGTTTTGTTTTTTATTTATTTTTTCTTTTTTGGGTTTTGGTTTCTTATAATATTTTGTTTTTGTTTTGTTTTTGGTTTTCTTGTCGATGTTTTTTTTTATATGTTTTGTTTTTTAGCTCTTGTTTTCACATTTTCTTTGTATGGTTTGGCTTTTATGTTTTATTTTTGCGTTCTTATTTTCACCCCCTTTTTTTCGCTATTTTCGCCCCCCTTTTTTTTATAATATTTTCGCCTTTTTTTATTTAAAATGCTATCTTCGCCATTTTTTTTTTCGCGATTTTGGCCTTCTTATATCCTATGTACGGAATTGTACAAATTTATTGTACAGATTTTTAACCATTTGATTGATTACCACTCCATATTGACAAAAAGATATCGAATTCTTTTTGTCTTTTATGCCTCTTGTGCTCTAAATTTTAATTTTAAAAATATAAATTTGGGTGCGAATATCAACAATTTAAAAAAATTCGATATTGAAATTTATAACCTTGCAAATTTCCTGTACAATGCACATTTTCCCATAATCTGTACCTTTTCCCAAATGCTGTTCTTTTCAGTATGTTGTATTTTTCCGTACGCTGTACAATATACTTACGCTGCACTTTTCATCTTTCTCAAACGCTGTACTTTTTCTTACATTGTACGTTTTCATACAGTACCTTTTCCCATAGGTAGAAGACAAGGAAATTTCGTAGTGTTGTGTATCGGCAAGAAACTTATCGCGATAACACCGATACCGATAGTTATCGATTATGGAACGGTCAAGGGTTCCGATATATCGCTCCGAGACCAACATATTCCTTATCGGCGATAAGCGGAAAAAATATAGTACGCTATATAAAAAGTTCTTTGTAATATACTGTATTATATTGTTCACTGTTTTTAGTGTGGCATGGCACGTGTAGCGATCTGTTCCGTTCTCTGTGTAACGGGACAACGGCGGTCCAGTTCGACGGAATAAACTGTACAATTGTACTGTACAAACCGTAGAATATCGCCGATAATTATCAGCACCGGTGTTATCGCGATAAAAAACCGATATTATCGGGCTTCTTATCGGCGATAAAAAATGTTTTGATGTATGGTGCCAATATATCGATTATCGGCAAGCCAAAAAGAGGTACATATCGATTATCGACAAAACCCTGCCGATACACAACACTAGAAATTTGTACTGCCATATATACAGGGTGAAATAAGGAGAAAATAGTAAAGAAAGGGGTGAAAATATGGTAATCTAAGGTGGAAATAGCAAAAAAAGGGGTGAAAATAGGGTAAACTAGGGTGAAAAAAGCCAAAAAAAGGGATGAAAACAGCTTTTGCCTTAATATTTTCAAAGTATTTTTTTAGACGCTTTTTTAGGATTTTTTTGTTGTTGGTTTTAAGCTTTTAGCCCCAATTATCTCCTTCAATTATTTTTGTCGCAACATTCCATAAAAAAAAAATACAAAATAGGCTTTCATGGTAAGATATGCTAAAAAATAATGAAAATAATGAATTAAAAATAAATATATATATAAATATATATTATAATTATAAATATTTAGTGAAAAATATGGAGGGGACGGAGGGGGGGGGGGGGGAGAGGGGGAGGGGAGGAAAGAGGGGGAGGGAGGAAGGGGAGACGAAGGTGGAATGGAAGGAAAAACAAATGGATTGAATAAATGGACAAGGAGGCGGGAGATGGATTTTTTTTTTTTTAATTCTATGTACTTTAACATGGTTAACCATAGTTTCGTTTTTTTTTTTAAGAAAGTTAACCAATATTTTGGTTGTGGTGACAATAACACTATTAAATTGTGGTGGTAACAATTTTGATTATGTAGCAAAAATAACCCTTTTGAAAGGGTGTCAAAATAAAACTTTTGAAAGGGTGTCAAAATAACACTTTTGAAAGGGAGTCAAATAACACTTTTGAAAGGGCTGTTTGTTTTTTATTTTTATTTTAAACCTAAAAACCCTAAGAAACCCTTAAAATCCACATGTAAATATATATGTATATATATTAGTGTTGTGTATCTGTAGCCTTTTACTGATAACCGATATGTACTTTTTTTGTACCGATGTTTGATATGTACCTTTTTTGTACTGACATTTGATATGTACTAAATTTTGAATACCCGATAATCGATATATCGCTTCAATATATTGAGAAGCTCAATATCACGATATTTCCTTTGCTAATATATCAGCTCGATTTGCCGATAAATTTACACCGCGATTTATCGAAGCGACGTTTTGGATTCTACAAAAAAATCAAAAGCCGTCCCCCCCCCCATACACCCCCCGCGCCAACGAGGATTTTGCGTACGATTTACCCCACAATATTTCCTTATTAAATTTGTACGAAAACCCACCTCCCAACAAATGTATGTATGTATGTATGTATGTATGTATGTATGTATGTATGTATGTATGTATGTATGTATGTATGTATGTATGTATGTATGTATGTCGTATGTATGTATGTATGTATGTATGTATGTATGTATGTATGGTATGTATGTATGTATGTATGTATGTATGTATGTATGTATGTATGGTATATATGTATGTATGTATGTATTTTTATTTTTACTGCTAGTTCCCAAATCTTGATTTAACAATACCCATTCGATTGTTTTTTTTGTCAACGAGAAGGTTTTACCCGATGCACAACATTTAGGGCACTTTCCCATATAACCAAAACTTGGCCTTGTTATTTCTTTTTTCAGCAAAGATTTTCCGACTACTCAACTTTCAAAGCGTTGCGCTGAACGCAATGGAATCCTTCCTTTAGATTGTGATGGATGTAGACGTGGGTGTAATTTGTGACGGTTATAGACGACTACGAAACTTGCGACAATTGATGACGTTTACAAAATAGCGACGGTTGTAGAAATGTACTGCACTGTAGTTTTTTGAGACATTGTAGATGTTTAGGGATTGTGACAATGTAACGTCATGCTCACTTATGATAGCGTCGACTTCACTAATTCCAAAACTTTCAGCCATGGTTTCCCGATTATGTTTTGAATTTCTCACACTTTCTATCTTGCCAGCAAAATATGCTCATAGACAGTCAAAAGTAATATTTATCTAAGATCTTTCATTTGATACCATTATTGCAGTTTTTCATTGCGATAATAAGAAAGGAGGGAGGGAGGGAGGAATGAAGTGGGAGGGAGGGGGGGAGAGGGAGAGGAGGGTGGAGGGAGAGGGGGGGGGGGGGGGGGGGG